>JAUMIR010000004.1:234105000-234422500 GCA_030847615.1 Gambelia wislizenii | reverse complement strand
ATCTTTTTTTTAAATTACACAAGATTGTGCATAACAGATCATCTGTACAACCAATTCGAAAAGGGGCACACAGCAGAGCTGAAAGCTGATTGGTCAGACCTTGTTGGGGGTGGGCTTACAAGGAAGGAAACGGCTGGAGCTGCCATTGTGGGGTTTTTTGTTGTTGTTGTTGTTGTTTGCTGGCTGAATAATCCTGAGCACGATCGTTCAAATGGCAAAGCTAAAGTAAGAACATTTTTTAAAGCAGAAAATCGCTATTCCACATCTGTTTTTTTAAAGGGGGGGGAATGGAGGGAGATTTTCAGAAAGCAACTCACTCACAGCCATTTTTTCCCCATGGATGCTGCTCCACGTAAACTGCAAACTCACTCATTTTCCCTTCCAGCAAGATTGCGAATGAGTCGTGGGCACTAATGCACACTGCAGCGATAGGGAGGTAAAGCACTATTTTTTGCAATAAATTCTCCTGTCTACCTGCTCAGCTAGACAGTTACAGGGTATGTGCAGTTGGCCCTCCATATTGATGGGTCTGCATCTATGGATTCAACCAAACACGGCTCAAAAATATTTAGGGGAGGGATTCCAAAAAGCAAACCTTGCCATTTTCCATTTTCTATAAGGGATGCCATTTTACTATGGACTTTATCAGACCAGGCAAATATGGCATCATAAGGACACCTAATTATCGTGAAAAGGCACAAATACAAGATGCCATCATCCTTTCACAATCATGTATTGTGAAAAGAAATATTCCTTTTTATTGATGGGCCAAGCCATCAATAGATCGGCTGTAGTGCTTTGTGGCCGGCATTGCCAGCATTTGAATCCTTGCGCCATTGTGCTCACATGAATACAGCATCAATTACAGAACACTTCTGGGTGAGGTAGCAACAGACAGATAGGGGATGCTGTTTTTATGAACCCCCCTCCCATGTACTTGGGACTTTTAAAGTGTGTTTTTGTGCTTTGCTGTACTTTTTATGTGTGTATTTTGCTTTTATTTTTTTGTATTTTCCACACTAGTGTCTTCTCACAAGAACCAGGAAATGAACAGAGCTCCATTTACTCTCCCTTAGTGTCTGGGCTAAAGGTAGGTCTGATCAAGGGGGTTCTTTTGCCAGCAGAAAAATGCTCCAAAATATGCTGGCAAAAGAACTTTTAGAGTGGGTGGTCTGATAAAGTCCATGCCATTGTATATAATGGGACTTGAGCATCCATGGATTTTCATACCCATGCGGGGGAGTGTCCTGGAACCAAACCCCAACAAATACTGAGGGCCCACTGTACTTGTGTACTCAAAACAAAGCCCAGGTGAGTTCAGTAGGGTGTGCTGTCCATTGATAGAATTGTAGCTTCAGTCAGAGGAATTTAGTTAGTAGACTCATTCATCTTCATTAAGGCAGGTGTGAGAGGGTATCAGACATTGGCATACTACCTACGTCCCCCTCCCCCTCTGCCATTTCTCCCAAACTGAAGAAATGCTCAGCTGCAGAGACAAGGGGTGGGACCACCCAACTATAAAAAGCAGCTCTGTAGCCCTGGGGAGTGAAGTACTAGGAAGTAGTAGTCAGTGAGTGGAAGTGGTGCTGGGCTTATCCTTGGGGAAGAGGGCAGTTCTGGAAGAAAACCCAGGGTACATGTTTACAAACTTGCAAGCTTTCTTCAGGGAAGCCATTCATCTTGAGTATCAGAAGACCCATCCTACAGTTTTTTCACTGGTGATTGCCCAGCCCACATTCTCCCCAGAATCCTTATAAAATCTTCTTAACCCTGTTTAGAGTTTTAAACTCTGTTCACAGCATACACACAAAGTGGGAGTGAGAGCATAGCAGAATAGCCCACCTACCCACAACATCAGCATCACCACTGTTTAGCATCTGCCTTGACCCATGTCCCAGCAAGGGGCTCCTCTGCTGAAGGATGACAAGAACAAGGAGAAAGAGAAGCTGCCTCTTATTTGCCACACCCTCTCTTTTTGGATTGTGATATGGATTGGGTCCAAGAGAAGAGGGTAAGGGAATGGGCAGCGGTTACAGTGGTTACAGTGGCAAGGAGATGGACACCCATAGGTGGAAGCACTGTGGACATCGTACAGAACCCACTCCCTAAAAATCACCCTGTAGACTCTATGTAGTATATGAAACATGGCAGTTCAAAAAAGGGCTCTTATCTTCTGACTATCAGCAGGGATATATTGCAGTTGTATAACATGCTTTAGAGTGCATCTAGACTTATTAAAAAGATCAGAAATTTCTAGATTTTGTTCCTGGTTTTTTTATTTTATTTTATTTTGGAGACCTAAGGCCCATCTATACAAGGGGGAAATCCAAAGTAACTCGTAGGATTGGCATCTCACAGCAGAAGCGACATGTCTAAATGTTATTTCTGGCCTCAAAAGCCCCCATAATTCCTGGTGGCAGCCATAAGTGATTTACTCATGTTAGTTCTTCACCGCCACCATATTTTTAAAAGCGTGCCAAGGTACACTGGTGTGATAGAGCAATTTTCCAATTTTATAGGAAAGCAAAACAGAAAATATTCATTGAAAATCCAACATGGTGGCAGCGGGCACTTGCGCTGCTAGCAAGCCCCACCTCTGCTCTCGCCCAGTCAATCAGCTTTGTGCTTCCCTTCAAATTTTCTGTCGTTCGATGGTCCAAACAAGCAGGAATATGCACCCCCCTCACAGTTTTTGAAAAAGTACAGGGGAAAGTGTGAAGGCTTTTACCACTGTATTTTTGGCATTTTGCCCCCCCCCCTTCTTCTGAATAGTGTGAATTGGTGCTGGATCCCATTTAGACAGGTAGGATTCCCAGCGAATTTCATGAGGGATATTTTCACTGTTTAGATGGGCCCCTATACACATTTTGTTTTTCCCAGAATATTTTCTGTCAGCTCAGAGACTTTTTATACCAACTCCTCAGGTCAGTTTCTTTTAACCTAGTATCAAAATTGAAAGAAGACAAACAAAATCTGTGACTTTTCAATCAATCGGGATGTGCCCATAAGGCCTTTAACAGGCTCCTTCTGTGGTTTAGAAACCAGAACAAATCATCAGACAGTGATTTCATTTAAAAATGTATCTCAACAATACATTTTATTAAAGGACCAGCTACATACACTGCTGAACAGCAGTATTACAACAGTGTGAAGCCATTAAATGGGGATGGCAATTAGACAGATTTATGGAAGATTAAACTATCAGTAGCTACTAGTCATTATGGGCTATATAGAATATCCAAAATCCAGAATCCACAAAAAAAGCGATACCTTTTTTGGCTGACATGTAATGAGACCTATCATCCCCTAAAACAGGACCCATCACCTTGGTTCACTTCTAATTGGCAATAGTTTGGTATCAATTTGGCCAACTTGGGCTTTTTCAAAGGCTGACAGGGAAAGCATTCAGCCAGGGGAGTACATATTAGCCAGGAAGGAGTCTAGTAAATTTTCCAGCATTCACATCTTGTGGCATAAACAGGGGATAACTCTTTGAAGTAGGAAAAGGTTCTGCCTGCCTCATCTCTGGTAAGGAGGTCCATACCTGTGGTTGGGAGTTCCCATTGACATGCCATGTCTGTTCCTTCATCTGCATATCTACAACTCAAAAGGGAGGTTGTCTGGCAATTACCAGATCTGAAGGTACACCTATTTACCAGTTCCTGGCTTATCCAGGATTCCTTTTTTTTTAATCATTGGGAACAATCTGAAGACAAATGTTTCTTTCCTCTAGATGTACTTTCAAAGGGATTTTCTCTATAAACTCCCACTGGAAAATTCAGTTTGTTGTGTTCAGACCATCTTGCTCTATCCCTCACTTCTGTCTATCTGCCTTCCCCCCCCCCCCACTCTCTAAATCCCAAACTCTCTCCCTAGATCCTATTAATGTTTCTCCAACCCCTGGCTGACATTCTGCCGAAATGGGTGCTCCCTTCCCCACTTTGGAAATTCTAGTAACTCTCCATTCTAGTTCCACCTGCCTCACTTTTGGTGCATCAATTGCAGCTACTCATGAGGAGTTCTCTGCTTCAGGAGCAGGTGCAGTATAGCCCCAACACATCAGTCTAATTCCTTTTCTAACTATTTCCTGCCTCACTTCATTAGTCATGTGTTGGAGGAATGTGTGTGTGTGTGAATGCAGTTTAAACCAAACTGCAAAACACATGATGCAGGCTTTTGAAGCTCTACTGGCTTCTTCATCAGGCAAAAGATGTTGCCTTGCTGCTGCAGAAGAAACCAAATTTTACTCTCCTTTGTCTCAGCACCACCACATGCCCAAGAAGTAGGAGTGGCCTCTGCCTGCCTGAGATCCCTCACTTGAACATCAACAGAAGCAACATTTGAGACAACATGTAGGCCTGTGACTTCAGCACTATCACTTTTCTTTCCTTCTTTTTCTAATGTCTGATGAAGAAGCCAGTAGAGCTTCAAAGGCTTGCATCATGTGTTTTGCAGTTTGTTTGACCCATAAAGGTATCACTGTTTTGTGGATTTGGGGCTTTCTTTTGCTACATCGCCAACACAGCTACCCCTGAATATGTTTCATAGAATATCCAGATTCAGATGCAACAATGCTTCTGAATCAGAAATTGGAAAAGTTACTTTTGTGGCTCTTCTACACTGCAGAAATACAGCAGTGACACCACTTTAGCTACCATAGTTCTGTCCTATGGAATCTTGGTATTTGTAGTTTTGTGATATATTTAGCCTTTTCTATCAGAGAGCTCTGGTGCCTCACCAAACTACAAATACCAGGATTCCATAGGATAGAACTGTGGTGGATAAAGTGGTGTTGCTGCTATATTTCTGCAGTGTAGACAGGACCCTAGACTACAGCTTCCAGATTCTTTCCAGCCAGCATGACCATCAGGAGTCTAGGAGTTCTGGTCCAAAAAGGTAATTTTTCCAAGTTCAGGGCTGTAACATGAAATGCTCCTGCCCCTGCACATGACATTAGCCTCACTAAGAACTTTGTTGTTGCTGTTCCATGCCTTCAAGTCATTTCCAGCTTATGGTGAACCTATCACACGGATTTCTTGGCAAAAGTTCTTCAGAGGGAGGTTGTCATTGCCTTCTTCTAAAGCTGAGAGTGTGACCAGCTAAGGTCACTTAGCAGGGTTTCCATGCCCAAGTGGGGTTCAAACCCTGATCTCCTAGTCCTTGTCCAACACTCAGACCATGACACAACAGTGGCTTTCCTACACTATGGACTAAGTCTTGCCTTTTCCTCAGATATGTCATTAATTTGCAGCTCTTACCATCTGCCAGTGAAGTAATTTGCAGCCATTCACTCTCATGGCAAAGTACAAAAACACTTTTCTATGCCAATAGATAATGGTTGTGGTTTTGTAATTTGCTGTATCCAGCTGTATCTCACTCTGTGATGTAACTAAATATGTGTATTTCATATATGGCAAGCAGGCTGGAAATACTGCACTTACATAACAACAAGACTGGTATCACATTCACACATATTGCCAAGGTTGTCCCATAAGATCTGTAACCCTTAGCAGAATGTCTGCCTACGAAAATCCTGTAAGAGGCACAATAATGATTATGCAATGGGTATCTTGCAATAAACTTTCATTATGCTGTTTTGAAGGTACTGATCATGAAAGCTGAAAGTAGCTGTATAAGACAACTGTTAACTCCCTAATATTTTGTCACTTGAGTTTGGCAGATACTACCCTCTTGATAAGTGCTGATTTTAATGACACTTTATGGCATTTTAATCATAGTAACATTCTTTTCCCTCCCCCACTGCATTCTTGAGAAGAAAACCAGCATTCTGACTGTGCTTTGAAATCTTTTGCAAGCTATCATTATCATTTTGTATGATGTTTCATCTATCATAATATTATCAGTCAGGCTGATTTGTCCGTCAGAATACTGTTACACAGCACCTGAGAAACATTCACGGAGACCTGTGGCTATGTAAGTAAATTAACAGCATAGACAGCAAGTGTGAAAAGTTTGAAAGTAAGATAATGAATTAAGTACTACTATGGAATAGTGGTGCTTCATTTTTATATGCAAAGAAACTGTATTCTATTTAGGTATGGAACCAGGCATGCCTAGTGCAAGATGTCCCGGTACCTGAGAATATGTTACTGTTGTCACTCCTGCCCTTTAAATATTCCTTCATTACTGCTTCCCCTACCCTCCTCCTTCAATCATTTCCTAGTCCACAGGTGGGGAGCCTTTGGCCTTCTCGATGTTTTGGACTACAGTTCTCATAATTCCACACCACTGGCCATGCTAGCTATGACTTTGGACTTGAAGTCCAAAACATCAAGAAGGCCAAAGGTTCCCCACCCCTGTCCTAGTCCCTCATTCTGAGGGGATTCTTCCTCAGAGTAAAACACTGTGGACAGGATGGCAATGGGAACCATGTTTACCTGTGACACTGGCAATCTCCTTTGGCACCATGGCCACAACGGGCTTACCACAATCTGTAGAAAAGCGGCAAGGCAGCAGGAACGTTCTATCTTCTGTGCTGCCTTATTGCATGATGTCATCTTTCTTCCAGCATTCTTTTGTTCCAGTCCCATGGGGGACTGAGGTAAAATCATGTCTTTTTGCTAACAGGTTTTTCTGGTTAGCAAAAAGATGTGGTTTTACCTCAATCCCCCACAGGACCGGAACAAAAGAATGACAACATTATGCAGTAAGGCAGCACAGAAGATGGAACATTCCTGCTGCCTTTTTTGTTTTTCTTTGGAGTGTGGTGGATGCTTCAAAGCAAAGACTTTGGACATTGTCAGGCTCTAGAGCAGGAATGAAGAACTTTTGGCAGTCCAGATGCTTTGGACTTCAACTCCTATTTATTTCAGCTAGCATGGGTGATGGAAACGGAATGGGGGAGTTGTAGTTCAAAATGTCCACCAGAGTCTGCCCAGTCATTTCCCTGCTGAAGAACATGTATTGCAGTTTAAGCATCTTTTTAAAGAGGACTTCTATATCCCTTTTTTTCATAGCATCACTAAGTACAGTGCTGGATTTCTGGAACACACTTTCTATCCTGAAGACATTGGCCAACTTTTTACTATGTTTTGAGCATTGTGCTTTCAGATCTCATGGATATATTTTTTAAAAAAATCTTGAAAATATTTTAATTAATTAGGTATTTATACCCCAGTTAGTTGGTGCCAGTTAGTTGACAATACTTTGCTAGATAGACCAATGGTCTGACTCAGTATCAGGCAGCTTCCTATGTTTCTACAGTTCTGGTCCCTCTGTCCAGATGATAGGTAGATAAGAATGGGTTACTTACCATAACTATAGTTCTTTGAGTGGTCGTCTGTGAATTCACACAATGGGTTAATCCTGCACCTGTGCAGAGCACTTCGGAAACTTCTAGAAACCTCAATTCAAACTTTTGGGCAGTAGCTCCGCCCCCCTCACCACTGGCCTATATAAGCCCCTAACTCTCACCAACTGCTTAGTTCCTTGTAGCCTCATTAACTAAAGTATGTGAGAGGTAGGACACCAGTGGAGAAGAGGGCGGGTTTGTGTGAATTCACAGAAGACCACTTGAAGAACTATAGTTATGGTAAGTAACCCATTCTTCTTCTTCGTGGTCTCTGTGAATGCACACAATGGGTAGATTACCAAGCTCAAGAGTCAGGACAGTGGGGGTGTCCAGACCAATAAAGACAAGACAACAGTATGTAATAACTAGAAAAACAACTATATTAAACAACATATCATGAGGAGTGAGCTAGTCACCCGAGGGTGGTTGAGCAAGGACCGTCCTGGGAAGGGGCTGCACCATCAGTATCAGTGGAGTCCAACTTGTAATTCCTCACAAAGGTGAGCGGTGTTGCCCACGTGGCCACTCTGCAAATGTCCAGCAGTGGCACACCATTCAGGAATGCTGCTGAGGTAGCTGTTGCTCTGGTAGAATTAATTTGTATGGAGGAAGGCAGGGGCACACCCATAACCTCATATGAAATCTGGATTGTTGGGGCAATCCACTTGAAGAACTGTTGAGATGAAACTGTGAGTCTCTTTTTTGGACCAGAATAGCAGATGAACAGTCTATTGGTGCAGCAGAATAATGCCGTCCTGCTCAGGTAGAGTTCTAACACCGCCCTTAAATCAAGAGGGTGGTGAACAGTAGTGGTGCTTGGTGATGATGGAACTTCGAAAGTTGGCAGGATTATATTTTGATTGAGGTGGAAGGAGAAGACCACCTTGGGTAAGAACACCACATCTGGTTGAAGAACCACCTTGTTTCTGTGGAATTGGGTATATGGGGCATCCACCCTGAGGGCACAAAGTTTGCTTGCCCTTCTAGCAGAGGCGATGGCAACCAAAAAGGCCATTTTGAAGGACAGAAGGTGGGGGTCCACCAAGCCCAATGGTTCAAAGGGAGGGTGTGATGCTGCCCACAGAACTAGCTGGAGATCCCACAATGTGACAGGGCCCACTACTGGTGGATGCAGGTTTTTGTAGCCTTGCAAGAAACGAGGGTCCGTGAAGCAAGAGTTCATTCTGACACATTGGAAATTAGAAGATATTGCTACCACATAGGTCCACACAGAGGAAAGGGAGAGTCCCTTCGCTGACAAGGAGGCTAAGAAGTTGAGAAGTAGTGGGGTCGATGCCTTGTCAGGAGAGACCCCTTTATCCTGCGGAAATACCAGGATTTTTGCCACTTATACTGGTAGGATTTCAACATGGAGGGATGTTGAGCTGCTTGAAGTATTGACTTTGCTGACTGATGAAATACTGGCCGATGAGCCAGGCTGTTGGGTTGATTGTTTCCAAGTCGGGGTAGAAGACCCAGGCGTTCTGCAATGACAGAAGATCCTCCGCAAGGGGATGCGGTGAAAGTGCCACTTGGAGAGGAGGAGAAGAGGGGTGAACCAATGTTGCCTAGGCCACCAGGGTGTTATCAGTCTGCAGTGCCAGTTGTCATATCTCAACTTTGCCACCACTCTGGATAGAAGTGGGAATGGGGGGAGGCATACAGCAAGGTCCCTGTTCATCTGAACAGAAAGGCATCTCCCAGATTCCTGTGTGATGGTTGTTGTCTCGAGCCATAGAGCCTGCATTTGGCATTCTGTCATGTTGTGAAGAGGTCTATGGTCAGCAAGCCCCATGATGTGAAAAGTGTCTGTGGGACGTCTGAGGCCATTGACCACTCGTGGCAGTTGGCTTTGGCTTGGCTCAATGAGTCTGCGACCTCGTTCTGCTTCCCTGCCAGTTGTACAGCCATTAGGTATATATGCCTGGGGACACACCAATTCCAAATCTGGAGTGCTAAATCCAGCAGTGTTTGGGACCTGGTTCCCCCTTGCTTGTTGATGTATAATAGTGTGGTGGTGTTTTCTGACACAACCTGCACCACTCTGCCCTGGAGAGAGGACTGAATACTGCAAGGAGCTCCAGAACGTTGATATGAAGTTCGCTCTCCTTTGTTAACCAGAGGCCGTGAACAGTCAGGTCATGAGAGTGGTCCCCCCATCCCGTCATGGATGTGTCTGTCATCAGGGGCCTAGAAGGGTGAGGGGCCATGCAGGGTAGACTGTATCACACGTTCTGTGGAAGAGTCCACCACTCCAGCTGTCTGAGTATGGGGCGAGGCACTGACAGCAGCTTCAGCAGGTCATCTCTCAGGCTGAATTCCCGGACAAGCCACGCTTGCAATGGTCGTATCCGAAGCCTGGTGAAGGGGGTCACGGCTGTGGTAGATAGCATGTGCCCCAGAATAGTTTGAATGAAGTGTGCTGTTACTCTTCTTCAAGCAATACAGGGACACACCATGGTTTGCAGTGTGGTGAATCGGTCTTCCGGGAGGAATGTCCTGCCCTGAATAGAGTTCGACTGAGCCCCAATGAACCTTACAATCCTTGAAGGCTCTGACTTGTCCATGTTGACCATGAGGCCCAAGTCTTTGAGCAGAGATATTGTCAGGGTGAAATCTTCTGCGACCTTTGTACTGGATGAGCCCATGATTAACCAGTCATCCTGATATGGGAAGATCACCATGCCTCTCATACGAAAGTGAGCAATTACTGGTGCCATGCATTTGGTGAACACTCTTGGAGCTGTACATAGGCCGAATGGGAGCACTTTGAAGCGGTACACGTCAGAACCCACTGCAAATGCTAAGAACCTTCTGTGCGGCCATGCTGTCGCACTGTGGAAGTATGCATCGTGGAGGTCGATGGTGGCAAACCAATCTCCAGTGTGGAAGAATAGGAGGATAGATGAGAGAGTGACCATCTTGAAGCACTTGGGTATAATGTAGCGGTTCACGTCTTGAAGGTCCAAAATGGGGCGTAACCCACCGTCTTTTTGTTGACTAAGAAGTAGTGGGGAAAGAAAGACTCCCTTTGTTGGTACCGGGAGATCTTTTCTTTGGCCCCTTTCTTGAGTAAGGTGTGACACTCTTCTTCGAGGTGTACAGAGGGAAGTGTGGACTTGAATACCCCCATGGGAGGAAGGCTGTTGAATTCTATAAAGTAACCTTTCAGTATAATACCAAGGCCCCATGAGTCTGATGTTATTGTGCACCATTGGTGAAAAGCGGCAAGGAGCCCATCTGATGATGCTCAGATTATTGGCGTGGAAGGAGGGAGTGGGTAGTCAAACTCGCTGCTTAGATGAGGTGAGCTTCTTTTTATGGAATTGAGACTTGGATTTCGAGGTGACCGGGAATTCCTTCTGATATTGCACATATGCCTGAGAGGCATGTTGAGGGTGTGCTACCAGAGAGGCATGTTGAGGGTGTGCTACTGTACCTCCTGCGAAACGTTGGTTGAAAATGCTTGCCGTAAAGGTGGGACTGTGAAGCTTGGCTAGGAGGTGATATGCCAAAGCACTGTGCGATCGTCCTCATTTTATGGGTGTGCTCCAACTTCATATCTGTCACCCTATGGAAGAGACCAGCCTTGTCAAATGGAAGGTTCTCAATCACTGACCTGGCTGTAGAGGACAGGCCAGAGAAGCGGAGCCACGCATGTCTGCGTACAGCAATAGCTCTAGCAAGAATTTTCCCAGCACAATCCATCACATGCTTAGCTGATTGTTGCTGGTAATTAGCTAAGGTGAGGCTGTCATCCCTCATATTATGGACAAGGTCAATATCCTGCTGAGGAACCTTATCCAAATGGGGGGAGATGGTGTCAGACCCCCAGTAGTACTGGTCAGAGTGGAAGCCCCAGAAAGCAGGGATGTCATATCAGTACGGGACGTATCTGTCCCAGGACCAGTCATCCTCGTAACAGATTGAGTCCTCCTCTGAGTACTAAGAGCTCCAGAACACAGAGAGGGAGGTGCACAGACGTGGACATGGTGAAAGGGACCATGAGTCAGAGCGGGATCGAGACCTCGGTATCAGAGATCTCGGTACCAGTGACTTGGAAGGTGGCCTTGGTGACGGTGTCTTCGTTTTGCCAGGGACCGCTGGCATAGGCATCCAACGCAGAGATTCTGGAGAGCGGGACCGGGACCTGGGTTGCGTCGTCAGCGGAGAATGGGACTGGCGGGCTTGAGCAGAGTGCAAGTGGGAGCGTGTCTTCATTCGTCCCCATGAGCGGGATTGAGAGAGGGATTGCGGACTGGACCGAGAGCAGGACTGTCAAAGCTGCGACGAAATCCAAAGCTGTGGATTCGAGTGTGGGACTGGGAGCGATGTCAGGACCGAGAACAGAACCGAGAGCGAGACCGGTCATCTTGGTGCACCATGTGACTGAGAGCTGGAGGCGATTTCAAGTGTGACACTCTGATGATCCTACTGTCCAGGGAAGATCCACCCACTGCGTCATCCAGCATATAATCAGGCTTGGCTTCACAGTACTGCTCCAGAGACGGTATCATCAGACACCTCTTTGGAGGAGGTGATAACAGGGAACCTTCTTTTGCCCCACTCTTATTAGGATCACATGGCTGTTGATCCTGTTGTTTGGGCCTCTTCCATTCACAGGACAGACCCCATCAGGGGACTCCTTGTTCCCAGTGGTCTTGGCCTTCTTAGAGGGAGGCTCCTTCACCACCCCTGCCATATGTTCAGATTCTGGTACCTTGCCCGACGGTACCGCTTTTCAGTTGCTCTTTGAGGTTCCGGTATCGTCAGGATGGGGCTTGGCAGTACCATTGTCTCTCACCCGAGTAGACATCGGGGTCGGCTTTGCAGTAGCCTTAGAGGTGGATGGTACCGAGGTGGAACCTTTCTTTACAGGATCCATAGTCAATTTAGGGGTGGTTCCTGAAGCAGAGGCCTTCACCAATGCCAAGGCAGACAGGGCCTGGTTGTAAAGAAGAGCCTTAAGCCTTTTATCCCAGTTTTTCCTGGCCTGGGGAGTAAAGGCCTTACCATGCCTGCATGTCTGCACATCATGGGATTCCCCTAAGCATAAAAGGCACTTGGAATGACCATCAGATTCAGTCATTTTGGCTGAGCATTGGGAGCAGGACTTAAAGAAGCCTACACCAGACATTTTCGGTTGAAAGGGCAGAAGATTACAGTATCGTTCAAATCCTGAAGTCAGGGCCGAGTCAGTCCAGTCCAAATGAGCCAAATCCAAACAGCAAGACAAAGGAGAGTCAAAATCCTGTCCAGAGGTCACTATTTTGGAGAAAAAGCAGTCAAAAGAGAACAATGGAAGGCTGAGGTTTACTCTGAAGTTCCTTCAGTGCTGCTTACGCAGCAGAAAAAAAGGAACTCAGCATTTGGTGAGAGGTAGGGGCTTATATAGGCCAGGGGTGAGGGGGCAGAGCTACCACCCTAAAGTTTGAATTGAGGTTTCTAGAAGTTTCCAAAGTGCTCTGCGCAGGCACAGGATTAACCCATTATGTGTATTCGGAGACCACAAAAAAGAACCACATTTTTCTTTCTCTTAAGCTACAGTTCCTAGGAATTCTAAGAGAAACTCACTTTCTAGCTTCTGTTCTCTCTGTCCTTCTTTTTCTAGCGAGTGTCCCCCTTGCACTTGATACACACTTATTTGTATATACATTCAAAAACAAAGGAAAAAATCCAAAATTGCAATTTTGGATTTCTTCCCAATGATAGCAATTTTAAAAAATGTGTGTGTGTGCACACTTTTGCCAATGGTCTCTCACATCCATGAACTGGATATGTTTTAAAGTTGATAAACAATTGCTTCCATCCCTCATGAAAATTAATGCTTAACAAATGCAAAGATTAGTTGAAAGGTGATAGTGATTATGAAAGTTCTGTGTAGATGAGGGTGGAAATTTCCACACACCAGACCTTACAGTTGTTTTACTTAGGTTACTCTACAAAGTACCATTTGCATTAAGATATACCTTATCATCTATATATATAATTATCTTGGGTATGTTGCCTGTTCCAGTGTGTTGATTGGCTGCTCAGGAAAAACACCCAACCAATCATCACCCATATGCAAATTCCCTCTCCACCTAACCATCCACTCCTGCCACTCAGTCTAGGCCTAGACTGGGATGTAGACAGTCAACTTGTGGAGGCAGCAGCGACAGGCTGCCTGTGCTGGGACCCAGGCAGTCAACTGGCAGCAGTGGCAGTGACAGCAGGGCAACAAAGTTAGTCACCCTCAGTAATTCTAGGAAAAGTGTGGAATGCTGAAACGGGGGAGGAGGAATTTAAAAATCCATTGGCCTACCTTACAGGGTTGTCATGAGGTCTACCTGGTGTTTTGGGGGAGTTTTTTAGCAGTGTATGTTATGTCAGGTACTGCTAGTATGAAATATTAATGCTAATGTTAAGCTAATGATTGTAATGAAGAAGAAGAGAAAGCAGGAGGAGAAGGAAGAGAGGACAGTGAAGAAGAAATATTTCATCATCTCCTTACATTTTAAGGAGGAGAACTTTTGCAATCAGGGTGATCAGATTCTGTTAAAATGGATTATGACATGCTGTGAAGGGTCCATCTCAGGTCTATGCTTTCAGTTAACATGTGTCCATGTGTTAGCCTCTCATAGCCAATTTAGTAGGTAGTCTTCTAACTTGAAGCTTGGTGGCTTTTGGACACTGGACTGGAACTGAATAGAGACCCAAAGGTTGAGCTGGGTAATCAGGTGTAGTGAGTTTTTAACCCCAGGAGCAACTGCTTTGGTTAGGCAGTACCCTAAACACAGTCATTTGCCATTTAGCCAGCCACCATGATAGCACATCAAAAGGAGATTCGGTGACATAGCAGGGTTCCCTAATGTGCTTGGGATGATAGATGGGTTGCTTGTGCACCTCACAGAATGATACTGCTTTTCAAAAGTGAAAGCAGCATGCCCGGCCATCAATATCTTCCATTGAATTATTGGCTTCTGTCATCAGGCCTGTATTTTAGCCAACTCTAGTTGCAGAAAATTATTTTATTCTAGTGACATCTCTGATAAAAGAGCCATTAGGAAATATTTTCACTGCGTTTGGGTGTTTTACAGGTACTCTGGAAATATCTGCTTTCAAGGAACCAGAGCATGAAATTTACTTTATATATTTTAAGCCAACGTTTTCAGTTGAAATTTGTAGTTGACCCCCCCCCCCCGAAAAAAAATGCATGTCAGCAGGTCTCCTAATTAAATGAGCACACTGCCTGTAAAAAAGTCATTATAAAAACCCTATCAAGATGAATGGCATATACCTCTCCCAGAGCTACAAGAAGAAAATCTTTGTAATGGGCAACATTCTTCACAATACAGTAGCTGTCCCTTATATACATCATACGCTCCATTCAAAAATATGGTTCCAATTTCCTGTACTGGTGCTCCTTAATATAAAAGAGTGTATCAAGCAATATTTATCATCTACAAGCTGCTATGGACAATTTATTTCTTTAAAAAGTATTACAGGTTGTAGTCCTGCATAGTTAGGCTATACGAACACCACCGAAATCACTGGGGTATCCCAGTGACATCAATGGACTTTCAGCAGCCTTCATTCATGAGAGCAACCACATGATTGATTTGGCCCTGCAATAATTTTATTTCCTTTGGCAACTTGTAGTGTGAAAGGGCTCTTTCACACTACAAAATTATAGCACTATGATTCCACTTTAACTGTCACGGCTGCATCCTATGGAAACCCAGGGTTTGTAGTTTGGTCAGAGACACAAAAGCTCTTTGGTGGAGAATTCTAAATACACCTCCGTAAATTACATATCCCAAGATTTCAGAGGATGGAATCCTATCAGTTAAAGTGGAATCACAGAGCTATAATTGTGTAATGTGAAAGGGCCCTTGATGGTTATGCTGCACTGGGCTGGAACTAAATAGGCATTCATCTCCAAGATGAAAAGACTCATCTGGAAGCCAGAGCTGTGCATGTGCACATGGACAAAAACAGCCCAAGCCACAAGATTGTTCATCACCATATGATAAACAATCAGAGCAGAGTGTTTGATTCAATCGATGGTCCATACCCTTCTTATGTCAAACAAGTGTTTGTTGTTATCAGTGAAAGTTTGGCCAGAGCTACACATCCATTGCCCTGACCTAGGCTGTGGAGTCGGTACACCAAATCTTTGACTCTGTCTCTGACTTCAGCTTCTCTATTTTTCTATTGTCCACTCTTGACTCCTTCATAAATGACAAATGAATATTGATTAGCAATAACAAATTTACGGTAGTATAATGGTAGCACAACGCATTTCATCATTGCTATGTAAATCAGCAGGCTACTATGATTGATAGGACATAAAACATATTTATTTGATTAAAATTTCTGAAGAAACCTCTCCTAAATTCCTATGAAAGTCTCTCTCTCTGGCTTTTCTTCGCAAACGAAGATTCAGGAAGGACTCATCCCGCGCTTTCTGCAAGCGCGCTGATGACTAAAAAGGCCAATCCGAGATAAACAAGTCCAGTTGCAAAAAGCACAGCAGAAGGTCTCCTTGGGTGATGTTTTTGGGTTGTGATTCTTTCTGCGTTGTCGTTTCTCTTCAAGACTTGTTCGTCGTGAGTTCTCAAATAAGGCTGCAGCATTGTGGATAGTGCGTCTTCATGCCTCCCGATGTGAGGCCAGGGCGGACCATTGTTGGTGATCAATTTGGCCAAGCCTGAGATGTTGTTTCAGGGAGTCTTTGTATCGCTTTTTTTGGAGCGCCCCTCTTCTCTATGAAAGTAAATATGCAACAAACTAGGCATTTAATAAATTTTTAAAAGGTACAATATAAATACAAAATGATATGTTTACCATATATTGTCATAATATTTTAGGCTAGAATTCACTTGAGTAGTTACGAATGCATAAACTAGAGTTGCGCATTCATGACTATTTTTTATTTATGATCCTTGTGTATCCCTAGTTTAGTGGATATGTGGGTACTATGAAAGTCCCCCCTCCATCTCCACCTACTTGGCAGCAGCTGCTTTGATCAATGGGGGTCTGTTCACTTGTCAAACAGGAAGTGAGGGGGAATTGCAAGAGAGACTCCACTTCTGCTGTTGTAATATAATAATAATATTAATATTAGTTATTTATACCCCGCTCTTCAGCCACAAGGCTATCAGAGCAGCTTACAAATTGTTTTTAAGCAACAGCAATTTACACGTCTACACTGCATTAAGCAGTTTCCAATGTGTGTTAGCTAATTGCCCCCACAAGCCAGGTACTCATTTTACCGACCTACGAAAGGATGGAAGGCTGAATAAACCTTGGAGCCCTCTGGAATCGAACTTGCAACGTGGTGACTTGCAGTACTGGCATTTAACCACTGTGCCACCAGGGCTCCTTTTTTTTTTGTCATGGAGATCACTCACAGAAGGAGGTGAGAACGTCAGTCAACTGCTTCCTGACAGTGTACCCCATCGATCACAGTGGCTGCTCTCAGTTAAGCAGAGAGCCAGGCCATGAGTCACTGTGTTCCTCAATAACTATGGGAGTTATGCATTCATAACTGCCTGAGTGAATTCCAGTCATTAGTTTCTATTCTGAAGCTGGACTCAGAGTTGGTACATTTCTATTGACTCTGACTCCACCCAAAATCGCTTCCATCTCTGACTCTAGCTACACAGCCCTGGCCCAGACTTCTAGTTTTTCACCTTAAAGAACTGTGTTAATGGGATACATATATGACAAATAAATGGGTCCTACAGCAAATCAAGCCTGAACTCTCCATAGAAGCCAAGATGACTAAACTGAGACTGCCTTACTTTGGATATATCATGAGAAGACATGACTCACTGGAAAAGATGATGATACTTGGAAGACAGAAGGCAATAGGAAGAGACGAAAACCACATACAAGATGGATAGACTCAATCAAAGAGAACATGGACCTACATCTGCAGGAACCAGGTGGGGCAGTTGAGGAAAGGATGTCTTGGAGGTGCCTCATTCATAGAGTCATCACAAGTCGAGGTTGACTTGAGGACAGTTAACAACAATATGACTCCTTGCAGCACAAAGGATTAGAGACAAGAAAGTAATTCACATTTACAATTTACAAATAAATGTATCAGATTTGTTGTCTGCAAGACTGTTAACAAAACTGTGTGCATATCTTTTGATTTTCAGTTATTGGGAGTAAACCATAGGCATTAACTTCTTTTTCTTTTCTTTTCAAATCATACACAAATAAATTCACAAACAAAATAATCTGTATATTTGAAAAAATGTGCATAATGAAGGTAAATGTGTAAAATGCATACATTACAAAAAGTGTGTTTAAAAACATGCATGCTAGGAAAGGTATATGCCAAAGCATGCATGAATTCCCACATGAGATTTTTAAAATTTTACAATCTGAGATGAAACAAGGATAGGAGTCAAGTGCAGGTGGGAATTGGACATTCTCAAGGAAAGACATTTAATCATGTTATCACAGTTAAAAGAAATGATTTGCTCAGATTGCACAATCTGAATTCGCAAGGCATATGGTATTCTCCCTGCAGTTCCTCTTTTCTTAATTCAGATCAATCCTTCTTCAGGGGTAATACTGCCCTTGGGTTATTTGCCAGTCTATGTTAAAGCAAAGAGCCAAGCCAGCTGCTATTCCCTTGCCACATAAGGTGAAAAGGTTCCCAGTCAATCAGGTTACCTTTCCACAGGGTAAGCAATTGTTAAACACAGTGTTTCTGGATACTTTATCAATATGATTAACCTACTAGCATCACAGTTATCAAATCACAGTATGAAAAGTGATGCAGTTCAGAGAAAATCTGCTTTAAATTGATGAAATCTCTTTGTGAAGGGCTTTACGAAATATTTAACAGAAACCAGCCTATTACAAATGATCACACTAATAGATTTTCAAAAGAAAAAAAGATTATGTAATAAAAAGCCATGGATGTAAATGGTGATTTAGTTTTGATACAGGTATAAAAATTCTCCAAACCTAAATGATAAATATTATGTCCATAATCATGAATGTATGTGTGTGTGTGTGTGTGTGTGTATCTCACACATATACATCAAGGTTGCTCCACAGTCAACACAGAAGCAGCAATTGGAAAAAGATTAGCACCCTATTTCTATGTTTAATGTAGGGAAATCCAGGGTGGACCACTGTTGGTGATCAATTTGGCCAAGCCTGAGATGTTGTTTCAGGGAGTCTTTGTATCGCTTTTTTGGAACGCCCCTCTTACGCTGACCAGTGGTGAGTTCACCGTAGAGTAGTATTTTTGGGAGGCGATGGTCCTCCATCCTAGAAACGTGCCCTGCCCAGCGCAGCTGTGTTCTCAATATCATGGCCTCAATGCTGGGGATCCCTGCTTGCTCAAGGACAGCAACATTCGTCACATAGTCAGTCCAGTGTATATTTAGGATTGTGCGTAGACAGCACTGATGAAAGCGCTCGAGGAGTCATAGGTGGTGGCGATAGGTGACCCATGTTTCAGATCCATAAAGGAGGATAGACAGTATGATGGCTCTATACACACTGATTTTTGTGCTTTGCCTCAGGTGTTTATTGCTCCATGGAGACGCACTATCCACAATGCTGCAGCCTTATTTGAGAACTCACGATGAACAAGTCTTGAAGAGAAACGACAACGCAGAAAGAATCACAACCCAAAAACATCACCCAAGGAGACCTTCTGCTGTGCTTTTTGCAACCGGACTTGTTTATCTCGGATTGGCCTTTTTAGTCATCAGCGCGCTTGCAGAAAGCGCGGGATGAGTCCTTCCTGAATCTTCGTTTACGAAGAAAATCCAGAGAGTAGGGAAATCCTACCATTAAATTATGTATGCTTGTTCTATGTAGCCTGCAGTACATAGTAAACTGAAGTACTTTTTATTAAAGAGAAGAATGTAAAGTGCCTCTAAAACAACTGCGAAGGACATGAGGACCAACCACATACACTGGCACTACACCAGAGATTATCAATACACTGGACAATTTCGGACAATTTGGGGGTGACATAGAGGGGCTTCTAAGGGATTGGGATGCTCTGGGCAGTTGGAGAAAGCTAACAGCTGCATTTGCAGTTTGGGGGAGCTTTTGGCTAGTTTTTAGGCAAAAATATGAAAATCAGTCCCAATTATATTTAAAATTGTATGGGGAATTTGGGGGACTTCTGAGAGCTTCAGAGACTTTATGTAGGGGTCCCAAGGGTCACATTCAGCCCACTGGTGACACTTTGCCAACCCCTGCTCTAAATCATTAACACACACACACTTGCCCATGTGAATTTTGGTTTTAAAAAAAGAAACTCCAAATTCAGTGTTAGACTAAATTATTCAGTATATGCAAATATGTATATATTTTATTTTATATGTCATATAGTTAACAATCACCTTGCCCCCCAAAATATAAAACCATAAATATTGGAGGGGAGGATAAGAATTGGAGTGACAGAAAGAAATGGAGACAACACATAGAGTATAATGAGGCTAAATAGGAAATATGAACAATAGATGAGAAAATAGTGATCCTTAGGGTTGCTAGATCTCAGGGTCTAGCCCTGAGTCTCAGAGCCTCGGTCCTGAGATCTCTTCTCTAGTTCTCAGAACAAGGTGAGGAAACCTCATGGCAAGAGCACTGGCTTGCTTTTTTCTTTTTGACTATGTGCTAGTGGTCCACACAGGCTGCTTCAAAGCAGCAGTTGTAAAACCTCCAGAAGTCCACCTGGCCATCTGCTCTCCTGCTTCTTTCCCTTCTCAAAGTTTCTCAGATTGCTGCTACCACCAGGACTTAGCCAAGCGAGGGAGCTGTCGTCAGGGGAAATTGTGTGGTTTGTCAATATTTGCTGTCTTAAGGAGTTGCTGAGAACATTACTATAGGGTTATTGCTTTGTGGCTTTTCCCAAGTTACTGTTAATATTCCCAGTTCTGTTTCCATCTCCCTCACCATACTCTAAGGACTTTTTCGGATGAGCTTTTACAGCGCTAGCAGCCTCGTCCCCATTGCGAGGCTGCTGCGCTGCAGGGCATCCCTTTTGGATGACGCTCTCGCCTGCCGGTACTGTTGCGTTACCGCGGGGACACTGCAGCATTATATTTGGTGGTTTTCTAATCACGAAAGTTGATCGTGATTAGAAAACCGCCGAATATAATGCTGTAGTGTCCCTGTGGTAACGCAACAGTACTGGCAGGGGAGAGCGTCATCTGAAAGGGACACCCTGCAGCGCAGCAGCCTCGCAACGGGGACGAGGCTGCTAGCACTGTAAAAGCTCATCCGAAAAAGTCCTTAATGATTGAAACCACAGTACAATTTCCTTTCTTAATCGGAAGTGCATGTGGATTGCACCATTCAGTGGCAATATTTAATATCTACATGAAACTGCTGGGAGAGATCTTCCTGAGGCATGGGGTGGGGTGTTATCAGTATGCTGATTACACCAAAATATATTTCTCCATGCCTTCAAAAACAGCCTTAGCTGAGGACAGTATGTCTCCTGTGAATGAATGCCTTGAGGAAGTAATGGGTTGGGTAAGGAAAAACAAACTGAAGCTGAATCCAGACAAGATGCAGTTGCTTACTGTCAAGGATCCTAACTTGGGGCTGGAGTTGTCTCAATGAGTCCTGAATGGGGTTACACTCCCCCTGAAAGACTGTGGAGATTATCAGACAGGAACGCAAAAAGTGTTCCGGTCCAATAATCTCCATTCCTCCCCCTGTCCCATTCACTCCTGTTCCAGAACAATCACCCTCCTCACTGCACTTACCTCCTCTCCCATCATTCTGGCAGCTCAGGAGTGAATGGAGCTCTAACAGAGCTCTGTTCACTTCCTGGATTGAAATCCTGCAGATTCTCACAAGAAGATGCAAATGCGGGAAATTCAAAAATAAAAATAAAAAGAACACAAAAAAGTGACAGCAAGCACAAAAACACACTTTAAAATGTTCAAGTAACCTGGGGAGGGTCATAAAAAGTGTGTCATTTACCTGGATGTCCCAATCTCACCCAGAAGCGTTCTGGCAGGGACCACCCATTAATGCTTGGATCTCACCAGCGAAATGGGGCACTTGGTTGCACACAGGAAAACCCATGACAGAAACAGAACGGGGGATCTATTGACAGCTTCTCCCATCAATAAAAAGCAGTGCCCATGGAACAGCAGTAGAACAGGTGCATAACGATGGGGGAACGATGTCATCTGCTAAGGTAGCCCTTTCGCGATCTCCTGACATTGCTGTAATGTCACTTTTGACACATCTGATAATCTCCTATGTTTGCAGCCTGGGAGTGGTTCTGGATCTGTTGCTCCAAATGACAGCTCAGATAGATGCAATGTCCAGGAGTGCTTACTACCAGCTTCAGCTGTTACACCAGCTGCACCCCTTCCTATACTTGGAGGACTTAAAGATGGTAGTGCACATGCTGGTAACCTCAAGGCTGGACTTTTGCAATGTGCTGTACATTGGGACACCTCTGTACCAAGTTTGGAATCTTCAGTTGGTTCAAAACATGGCAGCCAGATTCATCACTGGTACATTCAAGAGTGATCATATCACACCAATATTAAAATCACTCCACTGACTGCCAATTAGTTTCCGGGGAAGTTGCAAAGTGTTGGTTATTACCTTTAAGGCCCTACGTGGTTTGGTTCCAGGTTACCTTCTCCTGTATAATCTACCTCTTACACTTAGGTCCTTTGGGGGACATTTGCTCCAGTCAGCCAGGACGAGGTTGGCAACTGTCACCCAGAGGACTTTTTCTTCAGCCGCCCCTAGTGTGGAATGACCTGCCAGAAGAGATATGACAGCTGAATATGCTGTCTGAATTTAAAGCAGCACTAAAGACCTGTCTCTTCCAGTAGACCTATCCAGATTATTTTAAATTGTGAACTTTAAATTGTGTATTGATTGTTTTAAAATGTTTTGGTATTAGTTGTTCGTGTGTGTGTGTGTGTGTGTGTGTGTTTAACCATCTGTTTATGTTTATGTGTTAATTTGTTGTTCCCTGCCTTGATCCATAGGGAGAGGCAGGTAATAAATAAATGTAATAATAATAATAATAATAGATGACCAGGCAGTTGCTGGCTGTGCTTGAGCAGCCTTGCCACCAAATGGCCATGGGTGGTATCCTAGAACCAGAAGAGGTAAGGTCAGGGTTTAGAATTCTGCCATAGGCACTGGTCATAACAACAACAAAAAACATGTGCAGGTGTATGTCACAAACAGGATGTCAGCCTAACTTTAAGTTACAAACTACCTTCCAGTCTCAAAGTTGCTTGCAATCTCAAACTTTGTAGCACAGAACAGAGACTCACCACTTTCTTCTGAATAACTTATTAAAACTGTGTAAGTTCTCAAATTGCTGACATTCCCCTTCCTTAATTTCTGGTTCCCCCCTTTTAGTTTTAACCCTTCTCTTTCATTTGTTGTTTGTTTTTTACTATTACGAGGAATTCTAATCCTCGTAATCACTCTTTGTTTACTAATGCTGCCTAGATCTAAATTCTAAATTAGAAACCTCCCAATTAAGAAAATTGTAGTGTAGAGATTGATTACAAATAGATTTTTGACAAACTGCTACAAATCTATAAAAGGGTTTGAAACTATTTCAAGTGGTTGTCTTAATTCTGGACCCCTCTTCCAGCATTCCATAAAGTTGCTAAGATGCTTTGAACTCTTTATACATTTCTTATTACAGTTCCTAAACTTGCCTGTTGGAGGCAGGAGATCAGAAAAACTCAACTGATTTTTGGCAAATAGGGAGAATGAAAGAGGTTGAGATGTAAAGAGGAAATATCTGTATGGACAAATACCGGTACATAATGTACTGGCCAGGTAATCCAAGACCACTGGACTAACATCACACCCCCTGCCTTCCAGAAAGAATGTCATAGTAAGGATATAGCAAAGCTGATCCCATCCATCAACCTGAGATTCTGGGAGTTGCAACATTCCCAAGTTTGGCTTGGATCTGGGGAGCTGGAGAGAAAGTCTGCTCTCATTAATCACCCAGGGGCTGAGGGCTACTGGGTTGTTACTGGGTATGATGTAGGGATACCAATCTTGGTTTATTTCATACTAACATACAAGAAATAATTTCAAAAGTTTTATCCCCAATTGTGAGATTCTGAGAGGTTTTCAACTATTTATTTTGCACTTTAACAAAAAAATCATTTTAGCAAAATAACAGTTTTATGCAGGACAAACAATATTTTGCACAGTAAGCAGAATCTTGTTTTTGCATAAAGCCAAGGTGTTTTGCAATAACAACATTTTCTGGGGGGAAAAGAGCCAAAGGGCCAGAAGGGGAGGAGATGAAACCAATTTCTCAATGGGGTTTCTAATTGTCAAAATTACCATTTTGGTTGAAGATGAGAAAAATTACTAGTTTTCTGTACCTGCCTAGTATGGTGTGTGTGTGTATTATCTGTTGTAAGATGTCTTGAGGAATCATTGGGGTGTTACATATATATATATATATATATATATATGCAGTAGGAGGGGATGCTTAATACTGGTTTTAGTACCATTCTAAGTAGAAAACAAAAATAGCTAAATGTATTATTGTAAGTGGATCTAGTACTAAGAGTTGATTGAAAATAATAAGCGATTCCTATTAATTTTTCCATTTTATAAATGATAATGATGCCCTATGAAAAAGACAAATTACAGTTTTAAAACGGGCAAGTTGCAATAGAGAAATCCTGTGTTTTAGCATTAGGCCACAGAAATAGAAGGCATATCACAATTGTGAGGACATGTTTAATCAGACATTTGTTTTATACTATGTTTCCCAACTTTGTTATCTTGTTACTCCAACAAATAACTGTTAGACTTACTGTAATGATTTTATTTTTGATATATTAGCAAGATAGCAAACCTAATAAGATCTAAGCACTAAATTGCATAACCTGTTTAAGCTACTCTCCATTGAATCAATTAACCTCATTATACTTTGTGTTAATGTGCCAATAAAAATGATTGACTAATAAGACCATATACTAGTAAGCAAACAGAATGACAGGCCAATATGTATAATAGCATAAGTACATAAACTGTTGGCATGTCTTCCAATAAGAGCTCCATCATGATTTTAAGCCATCAGAAATATAATGCCCTCTAAGCTATTAATGTGGTGCCCACCACAAGACCTTTAACTGGAATTGCATCTATAACTGAAAGCTAAATTTGGCCATCAAGTAAAATGCAATATATTGAGAACAGAAACACCTTTTAGCATACTTCAACTAAAAGGCCATGACGTTGATGGCATATTTAATCTCAGCACAGACCTTAAGAGGCAAAAGAACCTACAGTTCATTTATATGAGGTGTGGCTAATCCAAAAGCTACCTGCTCCCTGTCAGTCACTGGGTCTGATATCACATAGCCCTATGCCATCCTACAGCTGAAAAAGACTCTGAGGAATAAGTGAATTTGGTTGTGCATTAGGCTGCACTCAGCCTCAGAAACAGAAGCACTGAGTTCAAGTTTCAGAGCACAACACCCAGGAATTTGAAATCTCTGGAGGTGGATTTTCAAATTGTTCTGTAAGTATTGCCTTAAATATACAATTTTACCTAGTTTAATATATTACAGGTTGAGTCTCCCTTAACTGGAATTCCAAAATCCAAAATATTCCAAAATCCAAAATTGTCCTCATGAGTGGCTGAGATATTGATGCCTTTGCTTTCTGATGGTTCAGTGTACACATATGTATTAAAAATATTGTGTACAAAATTACCTTCACGCTATGTGTATAAGGTGTGGATGAAACATAAGTGAATTTCATGTTTAGACTTGGGTCCCATCTTAAAGATATCTCATTATGTATATGCAAGTATTCCAAAATCTGAAATACCTCTGGTCCCAAGCATTTTGGATAAGGGAGACAACCTATATTTCTTAACTGATATATTTTATATACAATACAATGCACAAATATATTTTTATAATTCTTTAGTTTATGCCTTGTCAATAATTATTCTTATGTATGTATGCACCCTCATTCAAAGTTCTCTTGAACCTTTTCTTTTCTGACTGAAATTCAGTGGCTATTCTTGTTTCACATTGGAGACTGGATGCTGTTCCACACAGTAATAGCACTGTGATTCCATTTTAACTGCCATGGTTGCATCTTATAAAATCCTGGGGTTTGTAGCTTGGTGAGGAACTAGAGCTCTCTGGTTGAGGATTCTAAATACCCCTCCCTAGGAACTGCAGACCCCAAGATTCCACAGGATGTTGCCATGGCAGCTGAAACAGAATCATGGCACTATAATTATGCAATAGCAATAGCATTTGTATTTCTATATCACTTTTCAGTGCAAAGCACTCCCTAAGTGGTTTACAATGTGTTAGCCAATTGCCCCCAACATGCTGGGTACTCATTTTACCAACCTATGGAAGGCTGAGACAGTCTTGGAGCCCTGTAAGGTCAAACTCACAACATTGTGGCTGCAGTACCAGCATTTAACCACTGTGCCACCAGGGCTCCTTCATATTATGTAATGTGAAAGGGCAATAGCACATTTATTACTGCTAATGCCAAAGCTGTGGGAAAATGTGGAGAAAGGATAACAAAAAGAGGGCAAGTTTGGTGATAAACATGCTATTATTAGCACCTGGCATCCTTGGGTAACTGCTGAGGCTTCAGCAACAAGGTTCATCACTGACTCTTGCCCTGGGATCCCCTTTAACATGTAGTAGCCCAATAATCACTGTGGGATGCAGACACTGTGGGATGCAGTCACTGTGGGATGCAGGATGCCAGACTAGATTGACCTGTGGTCTGTGGGACCTTTGGCAGCATGAGATCAGGCCATTAGTGGAAGTCTCCAGAGTAGCACCTGGGTGAATTCCAAGGGAGCATCTTGCTCCTGCTCCAACAAAGTCCAGAACTCAATTGAAGCATTTTATTCCTCTTGGCCATGTCTACTTCTCTACAATGTGAGAAGTTTTGAAAGGATAGGCCTTTGACTCGATGTCTTGCTGGCCTTTTCTCCAAGAGCTTTTGCCAGTTCTGCTTTTGGCATTAGTGCACAAGCTCCAGGAAGAGTGTGGTATTCAAGTGCTCAAGATAGGCTCAGGGACTGCCAATGCTGATCTGGGCTCATGGGTCTCAGGCAAGATGGTCTTAGGCTCAGGACTCTCAGTGTCTCCAGTGGTGCTTGAGCCTTATGCTTCCTCTGCTTGCAGTACTGGTTCACAGGCTTTATGTCTGTGTCCAAGTCATTGTTAGTCTCCTGGATCATGATAAGACTCTTGCTTGATGTGTTGGATTGGGAGGGATGGCATATCCACCATTTTGGTGGCCTTAAGATTGTGCAGTTACAGCTCCCCCTACACACATAGAAGTTTATAAAGATAGGGCTTCTGTCTGCAGATGTCCACATTTAATATATGGATATCAGGAAGAAGGGGCACATAAGCCATGAAACTTCAAGGTGCACCCAGTGACATATCCCACACCATAACCCCTTTAAATATGCATATACCTTTCACACATTTTACAGTTAACACAGCATTCCACAATGTGACATTTCGTTGCAAATACCACCAGTGGCAGCTGGAACCACTGGTTCAGTGGAACAGTGAAATCACTCTAGCTTTTAGTCTGAGCTTTAAAGAAGCTATCTAAGGCAGTGGCTCTTAACCTTTTCTTTACCGGGGATCCCCTTTAAATATCTTTTGTTGTCAAGCCCCCCCCCCAAGACTTAACTCTTAAAACCCTAATAATAACAATAATACCTGGTGATAATAATAATATAATTATACCATCCATTAAACTGTCCCTAAGAGGCATTGTAGGGGAGGGAAGACTTTTCTTCTGCTTCCTCCTGCAAGTTTGTGGCTGGAGTTGATTGAATGGCAATGCACAGGCCAAGTCACCCAGCCAGCCTTTGCCTTGGCTCCTGTCACATGGCCTCTCCACTGCAGGGAGGAGGTGGGTCAAGTCGCCTTCAAGCCTTTGTGGACCCCCTGTGAGGACATCATGGACCCCTGGGGGTCCCCGGACCACAGGTTAAGAACCACCAATCTAGGATATTGGACATATTTGGGAGATATGGTTTAGCACCTTGGGTAGCTCATTTAAAATTCAGATTAAAACACAAAGCAGATGGAAGCCATTAGCCACCAATGGGTTTCACTCTTTTTTTTTTCAGAACTGCAGTTTAAGAAATCACATCCATAAATTTTCCTTCAATGAAGTAGAATCTCATAAATAACAATTAAGTATACATCATGTCATTATTGTACTGTGATATCTTTCCATGTTGGCAACTTAAGAGTTCACATTTGGCAGGCAAGTTTGACAAAAATTCTGAGCATATCTTTAAATCCTCCTTGTATCCTTCATTGTGCTTTACCTAGCACTTACAGTGGTTCATCAGCATCCTTGACCCCTTCCCTGCCCCCAGACACACAGAAATATGCAAACACATGCATATTTAGAAACTAGGAGTCATACTGAGTACGTATATTAGGCATACATTAGGTAGGCATGTATGTCAGCATAAGGCACAATTTGCACAAAGGTTCTGCAGTGGATACCTGATTAAAATGAAAGGACACTCTGCAAGAGAGTATAACCTGCGCAGCAATGGCACTTATGGAGCAAAAGTATGCCCCCAGATTCTTATGGACCAGAGAAGCAATGTTTTTATTTTCTCTGGAGTTGTATTAGATGACTACTGAAGACACAGTGATAGCTGGAAAATGTTATCCGGATGATGGTAAGAAATCAACAATGAGTGGTTGATATATTTTATCAGCACCCTATGTATTGCTTAACACAGATTGTACCAGAAGCCCAGAAGGATGTTTGTTAGAAAAATAGATATTGTTCTATAAACCATTGGGAAATTTCATGTTTTATAGTTTAGATCGTACTGGTATGTCCAGTATATCCATGACAGATGTTTGCAGTAAGTCTATGGCTTTTACTAATGGGTCTTAGGAGATTTTCACATGCCTAAAATATCCCTCAGAGAAATCGGGACAGAAATATTTCTGTCCCGGAAGCAGCGCCGCGGTTCGCATGCCCAGTTCCCTCTCCCGATATGCCCTCGTCATCATGCTGGGTTATTTCTTCCCTCTTCCAGAATATTTTATTAACGGCGAACTCCCGTTAGTAAAATATTTCGGAAGAGGGAAGAAATAACCCAGCGTGATATTTTAGGCATGTGAAAATCTCCTTATTCATGGAAACCCGCAAAGTGCAGAACAAAAGTGTGGTAAAGCTTCATATTAAAATTTTCATAACGTGATTTTACTGACAGCCACCTCTATTTTTAAGAGTCTGGCTTGATAAGATGGGGCTGTTTAATTAATAGCAGATAATAAAGAACAAGTGGCTCTATGGTGTCCCAAGTTTTACTGAATTTAGATGAGAAGGAAATGGCTTTATGATTAAAACACCTATCTTTACCTCATTTTCCTCTTTCTGAGGGTTTTGTAACAAATGAAAATGTACAGGCTACTAATGATCCCAGACCCTTTAAGTCTTGTTTTGGAGGAAATAACAATGTTTATGTGTTCCCTTTAAAGCCAAAAGATAATGGGTTGAAGGCTTCCTTGGTAACCTCCATATTAATAGAATGGTTCTTGATCTTCTAGCAAGGCAACTGTTGGACCGTTCTATACATCAGTACTTTGGAACCCTCATATTACTCCTATAACCATGTAGACTTCATGGAGCATTTGAGAATGAGCATGATCCTACTCCAGAAATCAGTGGCCATAGCCAATCAACCACCAGCATATCTTTTTTTTTTTCCTTCTTAACTTTCTTACCTTAATTTGGAACAGAGTTTAAGTGCTGGAAATATCATCTGTTCAGAAGTCATTAAATGCCTCCTGGAAAGTCATTTAAGACATAAGAATCACAATGCCTCATCAGCAAAATTAGTATTTATGAAATTAGTGATGGAGCATAACTATCATCCTGATTACATAGTGCTCGAAATGTTGGGGGAGGGAACCAAGATTGTGCTCATTTTCCCTCCCACTGCTAAAGCACTGTATTTAATTGACTTACAATTTTTTCCCTAATATATTTCTTTATGAAACCTGCCTTGAGCAATGGATACATGATTGTTCACTGAGGGCTGTGCCTCATTTGTTCCTGTAGATTGTGCCTAATTAACGTTAACTTGTCTGTACATAAAAAGTACAATAGGCTGTCCTTTCCAATTTAATTCCGACAGTTTAATCGAATCTGTATTCTTTCAAAAATAATTAGATCATTTACACTTCATTAACATGTAATGTAATGTTGAGGCATTCATCATAATGATTTCTTATTTTTCTTCTGCAATATTATCTCCTCTAATGAAACTGTTAACACCAAGCATGTCTTAATTAGCTTTATCATATCACTGACAATTTCAGGGTGAGGCACATTTTTACAAAAGAAATTAAATTAGTTTAACTGATATTTCAAGCACAATCTTCCTTTTAAATCCAAAATAAAAGAATTTTATGGAAAAATACCTTCATAGTCTGTCTGGCAGTTTCATGACACATCTCGACTCTCTCTTTCTTTCTCTTTCACTCCCCTGGAACACAGTTCCATATTGACACATTGAATCCTAATATCTTCATTGACTTACCACATAAATTAGAAAGACCCATTTACACAAAATAATTGGGGAAAAGGCAACCAAAACACTGAACACCAGAAGTTCAGATGACCAAAACTGGTATTTCTATAGGCTTATATTGATAAGGGAGAATGTGGGAAAAGGGACATCCAACTTGCATAAATGAAATATACGGATAATCAGTGATTCAATAATGGGACCACCACTCTGTTGAATCAGTGCATTTACACTTTATTGGCTACAAGCTGATCCATCCACACACATATTGACAAAACTTATATGAACTGGATAACTCAGCTGAGATACTAAAAAAAATTGTAAAACATAATCTGGTTGTTTCACCTTCCCATGAATGAATAGAAAAAATTGCACTGAATAACTTCTGAGGCATTTTCTAACCTCATGGGACTTCTAGTATATTGAGGATTAGGGGTAGGACTAACAGGAGGTTTAACTTTACATATGTTGTGTTTCCTGAACCCATTGAGAATTCCTTCACTTCCTCATACGACCAACCTATTGACAACCAGAATGCATTGTTTCTCCTTCTTGACATCAGAGTTTGCTAAAAAAAAAATGTCACTGAGTATTCATTTGTTCCAGTGTATTATACTGCCAAGACCAAAAAAAAAAAAGTAGTGTGGTCTAAAATGCTGAATAATATAGAAATGGTTCAACATTTTTACAGTGTTGGGTTACCATTTACTGAGTATGTCAATAATAATTGAGACAACGGAGATTTTCAGACCGCGTTTTAGAGTGCCTAGGGCGGGAGGAGCTTTCGGGAGAGGGGCAGCGATCTTGCACAGCAGGGGGGCGTTTTTGGACGCCGTTGTCCCTCTCCCGAAACCATCCGTGTCACTTCCGTGAAGCTTCGGAAGCCGCAGAGCCATATTTTAATCACGGAGGTTGCCCGTGATTAAAATATGGCGCTGAGGCTTCCAAAGCTTCACGGAAGTGACACGGATGGTTTCGGGAGAGGGACAACGGCATCCAAAAATGCCCCCCTGCTGCGCTAGATCGCCGTCCCTCTGCCGAAAGCTCCTCCCGCCCTAGGCACTCTAAAACGCGGTCCGAAAATCTCCAACATTCATTCTCCTAGGTCACACCAGCCTCTGGAATGATGTCCTCTCTCAAATTTTATCAGAGGAAACATTTTTATTGTTGTTGTTGCTTTTGATTTTATCCTGTTATTTTCTGTGCTCTTTATTTGATTATATGGTTTATATTGTTTAAATCTCTCTCTCTCAAATAAAAATATTTCAATTAAAAAGAAAAAAGAAAAATACACCGGTGGCAAAAATCAATAGATTTGTTGGAAATTTTTTCATGAAAGCCAGTTATTATCTTTTTAAAAGGTAGCCAGAGTAGGTAACTGGAACTCAGGGACACTTCTGTTCTGGTGACACTGGCATAAAATGCTTAGCACGAAGGTCTAATGCTATGTGAATTTACTCTCAGGGATAAAGTGTGAATTTTGTCTTGGGAATAAAAATGCCCCATTCCAAGTGGATAAAGGTTAGTTGTAATGCATGTTGTTCTCTGGTGGAAATGCTAAACTTTAGGGCTTCAATAAACATGTAGAATCAGTTCAGAATATAATGTTCCCAATTTTCCTAAGTATGATTTAGAGGAGGATGTACATGTTGCTGTCTGAAATGCTCCCTCAGTCCAAAAAGAATTCACAAGACTAGGGCCTCAATTCAATAAGCCCTTAGTGTAGTGTAAAGAACAGCATGCTGACATATACCACTGTAGTGCTACACAACCTCATGCAGAATAGCAATACAGGGCAACACACATGGACATGCTCTTGAGTTCTGCAACAGCCAAATTACAATGCACAATGAGCAATGGCCACAAAGGTAAAGGGGCAGCAGCACAGAGCAGGAGAACAAACCACAAGATGAACACTGCAGGATGAACAAGAGAAATGTTTAATAGGGCACAGGTAAAAGAGGAAAGCAGGACAACCAGAAACACCCAGCCCCACATTCATAGCTGAATATGCAATCCCATTGGTTGTGTGACAGCACTTCTATCATCACCTTCTGAACATGCCCATTGAGCAATGTCCTGCTCCACAGTCCCTCACTTTTGCAATTGCCTGCTGAATGTATCCATTGTGCAATGGCAAGTTTTTCACACTACATGTACAGCATCTACTCCCCGTGTAGATGTCACTTCCTGAATGCAGACCTACATGTATTAGATGTACATGGTCTGCTTCTCCTGATCTGGTAACAATAGGCTCAGAGAAGGATGCATCTTAGGAAACTGTTTCCTTCTTAGGAAATCTAGGAACAGGATATATTGTTTGCGTGTTCAGCTATAGTTCGCTGCCAGTTCCTTATCTTGTTCATGCCATCTGAATTATCCTGTCATCTTCAGGACCACCCATATGAGCATGAGAAAGGACAGGACCTGGAGGATTCTGGAACTACTAGTTTAAAACGGTAACTCTTTCATACTCTCCAGCTGCCCTGATTTGGCTGGGACTGTCCCAATTAATCCTCTATCATCACAGAGACCAGTTACATGACAATTTTTATTGCAGTAATTTGCACTTTATCGCTGTTCCGCACCAGTACTGCATCGTTCACATGAATCATTGCTTTATTGGTCTATCAGTTTAGTTTTCAGCTGTTTGCCGCTTTGATATTCACACACAGACTGAGGTGGGGGCATGGCCTCCCAAGCACATCCTCTGATTACCACAGGAATGCCTGAGACGAACATTCACACACAGAGAAACTGGAAAAGGCTAGCTTGGGATTCTTCAGAAGGAAAGGAACGGGGGGAATCTCAGGAGGGGAGATGAACATTCACACACAGAGAGACTGGAAAAGGCTAGCTTGGGATTCTTCAGAAGGAAAGGAACGGGGGGATCTCAGGAGGGGAGACAAACATTCACACACAAAGGCTAGCTTGGGATTCTTCAGAAGGAAAGAATGGGGGGATCTCAGGAGGGGAGACGAACATTCACACACAAAGGCTAGCTTGGAATTCTTCAGAAGGAAAGGAACGGGGGGATCTCAGGAGGGGAGATGAACATTCACACACAGAGAGACTGGAAAAGGCTAGCTTGGAATTCTTCAGATGGCAGCAGCTAAGAACGAAGATACCAAGGAGGGAGGGAGAGAAGGAAAGACACACATACACACAAGGCTAGCACTCACAGTCTTCCGTGGCTGGAAACAATGGTGGATGGATCTTTCCTCCATCCCCTCCGTGTCCAAACCCCTCCCTGGTGAATTCAACCAAACATGGCAAAGCTCTGCTGTGAATGTATCGGAAAGATTGCTGGTAATTCACACAGCACTTAGTGTAATGGTTGATCACAATATCGAAAATGCGCTACTTTTCAAAAAAGTCGGGGAAAGTCCCGAAATCATTTCTTGCGTTACTCATGGTTTTTGTGCCCCCCTCCTTCTGAAAGAGGCGACTTTGTGGCGCAATGCATGTAAAAAATTAGGAATCTTGGTGAATTCTTCATGGTTTTTTTTCATCCTGTAACCAAGCTCACAGAATCGTAGAACCATAGAGTTGGAAGAGACCAAAAGGGCCATCCAGTCCAACCCCCTGCCATGCAGGAATACACAATACACAAATACACATCCCACTTTTTCAACTGCTTTTAAAATGTCCCAGTTTCTCTCTTCTCCACTTTCCCTTTGTCCTTGGCTTACTTCAGTTGCTGAAAATTGAGTTCAAACTGCAAAAGTAGTTTGCACTCAATCAGCCCAGTGCACAGGAGAGGAGAAGAGGGACAGAATTTTGCCCTTCCCAGTGGACTCAGGCAAAATCAAGCTGCAGCATCCTCTCCTAACCTGTGTGTTCTTCCTCATTAATACGCTCCTTGTTCATATGTGCTTTTCCAGGCTCTGTACAAGACTCTCTTGTCATATGTGAAAGTTCCAGTCTTTGGATGAGCTCCAAGATGAGCTGGGCCTAGGGCTTGTGTTCAATCCAGGTAAGGATAGATGAAGATGAGAATAGATGTGGAGACCTAAGAGGTCACAAAACAGATCAGTCAATCAAGGCCAGATGGCCAAAGGCAATGGGCACAATTTGAGGCAACAGTCAGGAAAAGTAAGGAGGGTTCATCTCATCTAAGATGGCCAGGCTGCAAGGGCTTTCTAGGGCCTGACATGTCCCTCAAACTGCTCAAAGTGCCATTTTGTAGTACTCAAGCTGAGCAGTAAGCTACTTCTCACTAGGCTGAAACTCTGGTGTCAAGGAGGTTCTACCATTTTCTCTATGGCCTACTTTCCCTGGCTTTCTGGGCCCCATGTTTTGGTGGAGTGGAAAAACAGGAATTAAAAATGGGATTATAGTATCAGATCCACACCCGTTGTGCATTATGGGAAGATACTCTCATGCAGGAAATTGCATATTAATAGCACAACAGATGTATGGCCAATAAATGTAATCAGTAACAAAAAAATTATGGTGGCCAGATCATAAGCATACAAAGCCACGGCTGCAGTACAGCATTCAAAAATCAAAGAAAGACTAATGAAAAATGCACCCCTTCACTTAAGTAGTGTTACTTGTAAACCTCCTAATTGTATTCATTTCTCTTTATTTATGCACTGTCAAAGGTTGTTGTGTGAAGACTGTTGGAGCATTGCTGATAAAATTGATAATGACAGTCCCAGTGGTCTCATCAGCCATTTAAAAGAAAGGAATACAGATCACTTTTAATACATTTTAATATGGCTTTCTAAAATCCATAGGCCAAATATAGATCAAAAATTAAATACTGACCCCTTCACACTAAGGAACAATAGATTCTAATTTTCTCTCAGCCTATTTTACATGTTAAGAAATTAAAGCATGTGCTGCAGTCTGTAATGATGTATTGATAAAAAAAATCTTCATCTGTTCTTTGGAAAGTAAGTGGAAAGTGTTTCTAAACATCTGTTGGTGCCTTGTATCGTATTTATTCAAATTGTATTTATGTGAATTTATATGAGTATCTAGAGAATAGATAAGAAACATTGCTGTGTAGGCATTGGAATGTGAAACCTCTGGTGGACAATTACGTGCGACTAGTCTACAGAAAAGGTGAGGGGATGAGGCGTAGCTATAGGGAGCAAAGTGAGGGTATTGCATCCACAAATAAGAATTTTGTTCCCTTCCAATGAAAATTTCCTTCAGTCCCCAAATTTCTAGAGAGTAAGACACTAAAATTGTTCACTTCTAAGACGCTTATATTTGCTGTGCTCATGTGCTGTCTGGTGGGGGACTCTCTCTCTCTCTGTGTGTGTGTGTTACACACATATAGGATGGGAAGATGAGGAAACAACTGCTGTAAGCAGTAGTGGCTGCCAACCTCTTTTTGGTGATATGGTTCAGCTCCTTGGACAATTTCTTTCAAGTCTGTAGTAGAACCTAAACACACTGTCCCACTGACATGGAATCCACTAGCCACCACTGGCTATGAGAATAGTGTTCTAAGGAACTATGGAGAGTTTCCAGGGTAGTGGAAAGCTTTCCAATGACTTCTCCCAGGGGTCACTTCAGCTAGGTCAGGATACACACTAACGCCTATAGCCCAACTCCCTGGGCCCATTCGCACTTCACAATTATTGTGCTGTGATTCCACTTTAACTGCTGTGGTTCCATCCTATGGAATCCCCTGTGCCTGCTAATTTCATGAGCCACTGGAATGCTCTGGCTGCGAACTCTAAAGAAATTATCTGACAGGCTTACTAAGCCACGACAGGGATGCAACAGGATCGCTGAAGGATTTCCCTTTCATACGTCATCATCCCTGTCCCATTGTGCCCCTATGCTGCTGCCGTTTGGTGTCTGTGTTTTTTTATTAACAGGGGAAAGCCATTAATAGATCTCTTTTTCCGTTTTTGTTACGTGGTTATGGGTGTGCGAACCGGTGTCCCGTTCTGCTGGTGCAATGCCAGCATGACAATGATATCACAGGGAGGTCTGTCCTGAACACTTCCAGGTTCGTTCAGGACAGCAAGGTAAGGGACACCCTTTTTTTTAACCCTCCCCAGTTTACTTGTACTGTTTAAAGTATGTTCTGATGCTTAGTTTTGCTTTTTGATGTTTGTATTGGTTTTGATTTTTAAATTCCCCATGCAATCATTCTCCGCGAGAATGGGCAAGGTTTGCTTTCTGGGTCATAAATGCAGCTTTATGATGGCTGCATTTACTCCTGGGCTGCCGAGGGGAGGGGGAGCTGTTTCTGTCTTGCTGCCAGGTAGGTTTGTGAACATTTTTATTTTATTCTGTTATAGGGATGGGAGGGGGTGGGAGGGGGGCTAGTGAGACAGAAAGAGGGTTTTAGGACCCTTCTGATAATCTCCTAAATGTCCTTCCTCAAACTGTCAGTCCCCAGATTTCAAAGGGTGGAGCCATAGACATTAGAGTGGAATAGCAATGCTATAATTCTGTAGTGTGAAGGGGCTTCTGTCAGTTACTCTGTTACCAAAGTCGCTCTACCCAAAAGGTGGACACACCCACCAGCAACCTAATATGAAAGCTGATAAAGTAAGTAGAAGGGAGACATAAGGCTTTTCCATGAGGGAAAAAAATGCAGAATATGGACTTTGAAATCATATAGCCATGTTCAGAGTAACATGGTTGAGTGGGGAGGGATCAACCTCACAGCAGAGAGGGGAGGAGTACCATAGAGATGTCCACAGAAATGTTTTGCATGCACACAATGGTATTGAAAGTATGGACACAAACAGAAAGAGTTATTGGCAATAGGATGGAACCTGTAATTGACTGTGGCATAGCAGCAAGTAAGGCCTGACAGGTATTTATCTACAACTCTAGAAGACAGTCATCACCATTGGGCAGTAAAGAGCAGCCATGTGATCCAAGCAGTGCCAGGTGCCTCACTTCATTCCTCCAGGATGTAAGTAACCCCCCTCCCCCTCTACAAGCTGATACTGGGAAGAAATGTAAAAGGCACAGTAGAATTCAAAGCTGCATTATCAGAACAAAGAGTTATGTAGCTGTAGTCTATAAAACTTCAAGAAACCATGTGAACAACTCAGGAGCAGGTACGTTCATTCATGAACACAACCATTCTGTGTCTCTGAGCACTGACACACACACATCTTATGTCCCTTCCTGATGTATCTACCAATATCACTCAGCTCCACAAAGGGTAGTGTTACAACTCTGTGGAGCCACTAGATGACCACAGCAGTTCTAGTGAAAAGGCACAGCTTTAAATGTGGCAGAGATTGATTCAAGTGGCAGTACTTTCTCCAACCCAATCCCTTAGAAGCTAAAAAAAACGAGCTATCATGACCCTACATCCCCTGCCCCAGCACAAACTATTGCATGGGAAGACTGTTGTCAACTTCTTCTGTTCTTTTCAATGGCACATATAGGATGCAATTCTATTTTTCATGATGCAAATTAACTTGCCATTGCAGTTAACATGACTCCTTAGTTATACTGCTGGACAAACGAAATAATATCATGAACATTTTACAAGAGTATGAGTAGCAATTCATGCAAGTGTGTTCCATAGACTTCAGGCCACAAAAATTCTTTACTGGTGCCAGTCCTGATTGTTCCATTGAGGTCATACAGAAATGTCACTAGGAGGGCCTAGACAGATGATTAAGACTCTGGCTATGTTATAAAGTCTCCTATTCCATTTAAAAGTCCCAAATACCCATGCATAATGATTTCTCTAGGCATGCTAAATTAAGTTAATTTGTTTATACAGTATCTATCTGATTTATGTCTATATTCTTTTGTAATTGCCTTTATGGTTGTTTCTGTTAATTACAGGATCAATAGAAAAAGATTTTTAATTAAACTAAATATAGAGAAATACTCTATGATATAATACAGGGTAATTCTTATAATCTAACATCCATATTCGATATCGCCTTTACTCAGGAAATGGGTTTTCATGACAGGTTTCTGCTTCTCCCTTTTCCTTTCACCTTGAATGAAGAACCATCCACCCCTAGACTTTGGAGGGGTGTTGAAATACAAACTGAGCTTCCAGGCTAATAATTTGAATTTGGGAGTCCACAGCTTTTAGAACATGTACACATAAAACTCCCACACTAGTTTACTTTCTTGTGTTTAAATTTCTCCTTGAGCCTTTTAATGCCATCAGATTTTCTTTTTCTGAAGTTTGGAGGCAAATCAGATACAGAATAAAAGATGAGCTAAAGAGCTTATCGGTTTGAGGGGTGGGAGAGAATAGGAAGCTTTAAATTATACAGAATAATACTAACTTTGCTTTTCCTGTCGTTGAGGCAAGCTTATACTCAGATTTTAACAGTTTAGATACTCTTTATTCCACAAAGATTCTTGATTCTTGTTTTGTAGTTTTACTATGAATCCCTAAAGGGTTTCCTTGAATGATCAGTGGTCTTGATACTAGAAATCCTTAACTCATGCAACCTTGCAGTTAGTTGAAAGTCACAGAAGATAGGAAAAAGTTTACCTCAGCAAGCAGCTCTGTCCCTGCCTCCTTTTCTCATCAAGATAAACAATACCTCAGTTTGAACCTGAAACATCTACAAGTGGTCATTTCCCTCTCACCTGGTGGCCAATTAAAACTTCATGATAAATTGTTACCCACATAGTGTCATATATGGGGCCAAAGTAGAAGATGAAAACTATCCTAGGTTGTACATTAGAGGGGTAGACCAAATGCAGCCCTGCAGATGGTGTTGGAGTATAACTCATAGCATTCCTCGCTATTGGCTATGTTCGCTTGGGATGAGGAGAAAAGACATGCTTTGCCCACCATATTATACTATAGTACCAATTATCCAAAGTCCTTCATCCCTCTACCTTCTCTGGTAAGAACCTTGGCTGATGTGAGACTCCTCTGATGAAGGATCAAATACAGAAGGTTTTTTTCTATGTGTTTATTAAAGGAGAACTGCACAAACTTTCAGCCCTGAGAGGAGGCCATGCACATATGTACATGCATACACTTCTCACCACAGACATCTTTGTATGCTCCCATTCCTCAGAAATCTCTGGTCATAATGTCATTTGCCCATTGGTACTAGGAGTGAGAGACAGGGGAAAGTGTTGTGTACACAAACACACAGATGCACATAGAAAGCCCAGCTGGTTAGCCAAAATGTAGAACAAAATGGACAGACTCCCACTAGCTTCATGGGCCACATAAGAAGCAGCCCCACAACTGCAGATTTTGCATCATGGGGTTAAAGAGGCACCAGCCATTGAGTGAATGCTTCCCTCCAAATGTCTGCTTGACCAGTCAACTTCACACCACCTAAATGAACCATGAAAAATGTTACTATTAAATGCAACCTGTTTGAAGACCATCTAAATGCTATCAAGCGTAAGATTCAAAAGAAGGAAAGATAATTTCTTGTGAATATTCCCAACTGGATATTGAGTATTCCTCTGATCAATGTCACCTCCCGCGTCAGATGGGTGGAAGATCTGCACTGAATTTTAGTCCAAATTTCAAAGGTAATGCTGAACCTATTTGGGGGACAACTCCTGTAAAGTCTGAATTAAAACTGGAGCAGTTTTATTGCCCTGCACCATTAGAGCCACCAGCTGCCACTGTTTCTAATACTAGAAGTTTTCATTCTGCTCTTTTATTGATGTGGGAAAATATGGGTTTGCTGTCTTATATTTCATTCCCTGATTCAGGTTTTTATGTGGTTTCCAGTCCAAACCATGCTGTTAGTGAACATGGGTAGCAAATCCATGCAAACTGCATTTGTAGGTGGTAAAAGAAGCACAGTTCATTAAGTAATGCAGTAGCTCTTAACCAGATTTGGGTCACAGGCTCCTTTGAGAATCTGACAGAAGTTATGAACCCATTCCCAAGAAAAATGCACTTAACAGAACTGTCAAAGTTACAGGAAAGAAACTGTACAAAAAAAAATAGTGCCTGTTTCATGGACTTCTGGACCCTGTCCATGGATCCCACAGAGGCTCATGGACCACAGGTTCAGAATTTATATTAAGGCATTATTAACTTTTACAGCATATAACATCATTATCAATTCACTGCAGACTTTTACCCCTGCATTTGTGGCTTGTTTTCTTATGGTATCTGGCTATTGTTCTTATTTCAAAAGGCAAGTGGTTAGACTTTTTAGGGGCTTGTGTAAGGAACAACAGTCCAAAGTGCTTCCAGGAAATCATATGGGTACAGATCCACCCACCCACCCAATCCATTTGAATGCATCAGTTCCTGTGCAATTCCCACAAAGTTGTACTGGTACAGCATTATACTGCATGATTTAGGTCTTTATGTGTAACACTCGTCAATCACATTCAGAGTGATGTAATTGCTGTTCATGTCCTTCCGGTCATGTATACTAACTCATACAATTCCCACTCCTTTTTTTAAGGTTGACACAGACAAAGTGAATTGTGCTTAAAGTGATAGCCTATCCTCACATCAGCTGAGCCCTATGTGAATAACATTCTCTTTTATCAGAATTCCTGGTCCCAATTGTTCCTGGCATTATCTTTCCACTCTTACACACATTATCATAAGAATACGATAGGCTACGGTAGTGCCTTGGTGAAGGGGGTCAGTCATACTAGATATTAGGGCCCGACACTTTCCAACCCCATGAAGCATTTAGCTGAAATGCCTACTAGCCTTTTGTGAACTGTTTATTAAAGGGGCACTGGTGTGAAGTGTGGATTTACTCCATAATAGGAGGCTGGAAGAATAGTCCCCAGCACACAAGTTAGCCCTGCCATCCTCTAGAAAGAAGCCAGGAACAACCTGATGGGTGCAGTTACCTGGAACTAAAAGGGGGATTCATTGAAATAAGTTTGCGGGGGTGGGGTGGGGGGCTTGGAAAGCTAAATTGGCTCCCATCTGAAGAGATGGCTTCACGGCCTGTTTACACACATTGCTGAATCCAGAGCATTGATTCTATGTTTGATGTGAAAAGAAATTAAAGCCCTGGTCTCATTAGATAACCGGTTATGGTTAAAGATCACAGGGAGACACTCTCTTCTTTTGTATGACACTGAATAGGTCTCAGCAGGCAGCTCCTTGTGCACAATTGATTTCAAGCAGAGTTTTGTCTGAAAGATGCTTCTAGATTATGGCAAGAAAGCATTCTATAATCCTCCTGCCAATGTAGTTATGTTTAACAGACATTCTGCTCTTATCACTGATTGATAACACTTAACTCAAAACATATTTAAGCTTTAGGGATGTCAATATTTTGCCGCCAAGTGAAGGTGACCCTTGCTCTCCTTGTTTGCTAAGTGTGCGTCGTGGTTTGCTGGTAAATTTGTAAGGGTGGTTATGTGGGCAGGCTGTTATGGATTTGCTATCTTAGCCTGAAGTGTTTGCTGCTGATTATGTGATTAAATCAATAATAATTTCTGTTTGGGATCCCGTGCTTCTTGACTCATCTTCTCACACACACACACCACCACCACCCCATGTTGTGGAAGAGAACAATGAGCTTGCAAGCACTAGAGCCTCTAAAGAGAGCTTTGTTGAGGGGAGAAATGCCAAAAGGTATGGCAGGTGGTGGCATCCAAATCTCTCCAGAAAGCAAAATATTGTAACAGCTCTACAGGTAAATAAACAAGCAGGGGACTTTTCTGCCACAGGAGGCAGACATGACAGGTGGAGAATAGGGGGCTCGTTTTAATCAATGTTCTTCCCAGTTGTTCTGGCTTACCTGAAGGAGAGCGTCTCCTGCCAAATTGCCTTCATTCCATATTAAACAGATATTCTTTTATCCTGATAAAGGGAGGGATTTACATTTAGACAGGCAACTGTGCTCACATTTGCTGGCATATGGTCATTCTAGCCACCCAGGCAGTTTTACATTACAACACACGGGAGATCTCGGTGAAGCACTTCTCAAGACAAAGAGGATTTCCTGCCTCTCTCTTCCTCTCTCCCTTCCTTTCTCTCTTCTCCCCCTACCGCTGCTCTTATCACAAATACTATGGAGGCAAAACTAAATGATAGACTTGGATAATTAACACAGAGCTTGAAAATATTATATTTCTTGCAACTCCAATTAAAGTTCAAAAACAAAATAACCTTTTCAACTACTGCCATTATAAACAGAGTCTCAGAAGGAATCTACACTACACAGCTATAACAGATTGATACCACTATAACTGTCAGGGCTACAGCCTATGGAATACTCAGATTTGCAGTTTGATGGGGTACTTGGAATTCTGTGCTATTGAATTCTAGAACTGTTGTGCAGGGGGGGGGGTAGAGTTCTTTAGCAAAAAAAATCAAAATCAAAATTAAGTACCTCACTGAACTACAAATCCCAAGATTCCATAGAACTGAACCATGCTCATTAAGGTGGTATCAAACTGACATAACTGTGTAATGTAGGCATGCCCAACTGAATCTCTCGTAAACTGAAGAAATAATATGGCCTTGTTAACTTTCTCATTGTATCCCCTATTGCTGGTGGTTCCTCCCCCCTCTCCTGATGCCATTACCTCAGTCATTTATCTGAGCCATACCAGAGGAATCGCTTTCCTTCCCCAATTGATTCTCCCTTGATCCCCCTCCTTTTTTCCCTCAATGCCTGAGTGGCTTCAGAGAGTTTTTACCTTACAAGCACATTTTTTGCTGCTCAAGCTCCTCAGCAGGAAAATCTGGGACAATTCAGTGTTCCAGTGGAAGTGGCTGGGACACCAACTGATCTTTTAAAATCAGAACATCTGGTTGGTCACCTTATTACATATGGATAAACAGAACCTAGTTAATCAGACCGTGTGTGTGTGTCTGTGTGTCTGTGTGTTTAAAAAGAGTCATCAGACTGAAGAAAACCAAAGGTAATTTAATGGTTATAGGATAGCACTTGGCTAACGTTTTAACACAGGGAATATAGCATACTGTGATGGACAACAATTGTGCTAACCAGTTCTTTTAAGCAACAAATGGCTTGCAGCTATGTTAAATATTACTTTGAGAGAGGGGGGAAACAAAGCATCCTCACAGAACACTCATCACTGTGGAAGGGAGGTTTCTTAAGGTGGTTGAAAAAGAAAGTGTTTCCTCAATGAAAGGAGAGCTCATATTGTTACTTAGGCTGGCAGGTATCCAGCTCAAAAAGTCACATTAAGCACTAATATTCTGGGGGTTAAAAATACAGTTTGAGAGAGAAGGAAGGGGAAGAAAGAAATAATAGTGAAGGGGAGAAGTGCAAGAATGGAAGGAGTACCGGTAACATAAAGAAGAATGGGGCATACATTGCATGCAAAAAGTTTACAGAGGACTTTACCAGACAAGCCTCTAAAAATGTTCTTTTTCCACCATATTTTAAACCATTAGCATGTTGGCAAAAGAACCCTTTATATCAAACGTTGCTGTAATAGTGTGAAAAAGCAGCCCCGTGCTTCCACATTGCCGGGTGTGCATGATCTCAGCAGTTCTTCTGAGAAGATGTGAGTGTGCTTAAAAGTTGGAAAACAGCTAAATTAAAAAACAAAACAAACACACAAACACTGAAACACACTTAAAAGCTTGCCTGCAAAACAAGGAGGTTCATTAAAAGGGCATTCAGTAGCTAGTTTTCGTGTTTTCACCTGGAAGTGTCTGGCGGGGATTGCCCATTGATGCTGGAAACATGCCAGCAAAACAAGGCACAGATTCACATGCTCATAATCACAGCAAAAAAACAACAAAGCCATGGCCAATCTATTGATGGCTTGGCCCATCAATAAAAAAGAACACCTTATTCTCAATACATAATTGTGAAAGCATGACATCATGTGAAATGGCATCACATGAAAGCATGACATCATGTGCCTTTTGTATTCATTAGGCATTGTTATGACGCCATATTTGCTGTGTCTGATAAAGTCCAAAGAGTGAGGGAGTGAATAAGTATTCTAGGTTTTCTGAGAGAGCTGAGATTACCTCCTGATGACACTTATAAAGAGAACTGATACAAGAGGCTACTGTTAGGACAGAATACAGAGAAACAAAATGATTTCTAGTTGACAAGGGGGTCAGGCAAAGCTACATTTTATCACCCTATTTGTTCAATTTGTATGCTGAACATATATGCAAAGCTGGATTGGAGTCTGAGGTATGAAAATTGAAGGAACATAAAAAAAATTACTTTATGTTTTCCAAACATATAGCATTTAACTTACACAAAAATAAACAAATCCAACATACACATTAAGCAAATAATAATAATAATTTTAAAAAAACACCAAGGAGATTTTCGCACAGGGAAATTATTCCCCTGAGAGATCGGGAGAGAAATGGGGCTCTTCCGGGAGCAGAGCTCCATTTTGCACGCCCCTCGTTATTAAAAAATGACGGAAGATACTGGCAGAGAAATGGAAGCTGCACAGAGTGAGGATGACGTCAATCGAGAGAAAGAAAGGGGCGTGCGAAACAGAGCTCTGCTCCCGGAAGAGCCCCATTTCTCTCCCGATCTCTCAGGGGAATAATTTCCCTGTGTGAAAATCTGCCAAGACAAACCACAATTTTATCTTAAATTTAAACACACACACACATATATACTTCCTCCTAGTTACTTTTCTAGTCAAAATATTGTTTCTTGCTTCTTTTTTAGCTTCTAAAATATTGAGGTTGAGTAAAGACAAAATAGAGAAAGGAAAAAAACAAACAAAAATATTCTATAATCTCAAAGATACTTCTGTGTTCATATCAATATTGTTCCAACACTATTACATTTGTTCTACCATTTAATTGGATGAGTCTCAAATATATATATATATATATATATATATATATCACTGAGCCTGTTTCAGCTCGATGTGGTTACATTTTTAAAAGTCATAATTTATCTTTCCATTAGAAATTTCATAAAAGGATCCCAAGCTTCATCAGCATCTGTGGATTTTTGTGATAGCAGTAGAGATAGTTTATCTGCTTCCATCATAACTTGTGCTTTGCGAAACCAATCTTCTATATTTGGGACAATATAATTTCTCCAATATTTGGCAAGGAGTCTCCTCGCCAATGTTATCAAGTACAAAATCAGTCAACCTTATTTCCTTTGATCTTCTTTACTTAAGGAATTAGTCATGTTCAATAAATAAGTTTCTGAATCAATAGGAAATTTTATCTTGAAGATTTGTTGAATTGTCACATGAATTTTATTCCAAAATCTTTTAATTTTAGGATAGTTCCACCACATGTGGGAAAATGAGCCAATTTCTTTCTAACATTTCCAACATTTATTTGATTTGGTTTTGTATATATTTTTTCTAATCTCACCGGTGTAAGATACCACCTGTGCATCATTTTAAAGTAATTTTCTTTCAGGTCTTGACAACAGGTAAAGGTTTGCATTTTTCTCCAAGCAACTTCCCACTTTTCCAAATCAATTGGATGGCCTACATCAACCGCCCATCTTATCATGACTTCTTTAATGGGTTCTTGTTCAATTTGTTTTTCTAACAATAATTTATATAGTTTTGAAATTGTCTTTTTGTTGCCTTCCCATATAATATCATCTAATTCATTGCTTTTTATTTCAAAATCTACTAAATGTAAATCCATTTTAAATCTCTCAAATAGTTGCTTATAAAGGAACCAATTTATTTTATGGCCTTCCTGTTTAAGTTCACCTTCCAATTTTATAATTCATTTGTTTTGTCCATTTCTTTTTAAAATATCTTTATAAGTTAACCATTGTCCGTTAGTATTCCATCAACCAAAGAAAGCTTCCTGTGGTGAGGCCCAGGTTGGTATCTTCCTATAATTTTTTTTTTTGTCTCATCCAGATTCTTAACGATGCTTCACATATAAAATGATTGTTGGGAACATAACAGTTTAAGATATGCAGATGACACCATACTACTAGCAGAATAATCCAAGTTTATGCTCCCATTACAAGATCAGCAGAGGAAGAAATGTAAAGATTCTGTGCTGTGTTGAAGAAAACCATTCCTCCTGAAACTACCAAATAGCGAAGACCTGGAACAACAACTGATGAAAGTCAAAGACAGGTTTACAGTTCGGCATCAAGAAAACAAAAATAATGGCCACATCTGGTTTACATAAATTTAAATCAGACACAGAAGACATTGAGATAGTCAAAGACTTGCTATACCTTGGTTCAGTCATTAATCAAAATGGGGATTGCAGTCAAGAAATCAGAAGAAAAGTACGACTTGGAAGGGCAGCAATGAAGGAACTAGACTAGATCCTCAAGTGTAAAGATGTTTCATTGAATACCAAAATCAGGATTGTCCCTGCCATTGTATTTCCAATTTCTACATATTGTTGTGAAAGCTGGATAGTGACGAAAGCTGATAGGAAAAGAATCAGCTCATTTGAAATGTGGTGCTGGATGAGAGTTCTGTGGATACCCTGCCTTGCCAAATGGGTGCTAGACCAAATCAAGCCTGAACTCTCCCTAGAAACCAAGATGACTAAACTGAGACTGTCATACTTTGGCCTTATCATGAGAAAATGTGACTCATTAGAAAAGACAGTAATGCTTGGTAGGGTAGAAAACAGTAGGAAAAGAGAAAGATTGCATTATAGACTCAGTCAAGGAAGCCACAGCTCTGAGTTTCCATGACTTGATCAGGGCTGATTAATACAGGGTAATTTGGAGATCTTTCATTCATAGGGTTGCCATAAGTCAATGTCAACTTGATGGCAGTGTTACCCAAATTGCTGAGGTCCATGGAAATTCCACACATGTTCTAATCTTAATTTGGGGGATTTAATTAGCTCAAATTGGCATGTGAGATGTTGGGGAACTGCAGAATCTTTTGACTTGTGTATACCAGTAATCTCTGAACAGACTCAATCCAGGATGTACAATTAAATGATCTTTATTGGAATTTAATCTTAACAGCATTCAATATTTCCCTTGAAGGGGTGGGATTTAGAGTGGAATACAATGTCTCCCAGAGATTCCCAGGACTGGACAAAGGGTTCTCCAGATGTGTTAATGATTGTTGATGAGCTAGGCATTTTGGATTGAATGGGCACAGGCAACCTTCCATTGTGAACAAGGGAAAAGAGGAAACCCCATTTTGCAATACTGAGTGCTCAGCTATCCTTGATGGGATTAGCATATGACTAACCTGCAGGTTTTCTCAGAAAGAATTCTGACCTGGGCATGACCTGTTTGAGGAATTTTGAAGGCCCCTCTCAAGGTTATGCACAACTCGAGCCTTGGTATCTGGGGAGTCCCTGGTTTACTTGCCAACCATTTGGCAAGCTGCAGCCAGCAAATTATTAAATATTGCCAATTATGTGCTATGGAAAGGTGGGGGCTATCAAGGTAGGTAACAGCAGTTAGCAAAAACAACAAATATGCTGTAGAAGTTATTAATAATGCTTTAAATATAACATTTGACTTTGCTATGTTATTACCAGAATTTGCAAATGTTATCTTTGGACTACAAATCCCAGAATCCCCCAGCCACCATGTGTGGATTGTAGTGCAAAAAATATTGCTTAGATGGGAGTGGCTCAACTACTGGGTGCAAGCACAATCCTGATTTCTATCAGGGTTGTTCTCTGTCTTGAACTCTCAGAGGTTTTAGTGGACAGCTGATTTGGAGGGGGAGTAGCTCAGGGTTGAGAATTGCAGGGAAACCATTGGTAGACTGAAAGCATCTTACAAGCACACTGTTGCCTATCTTTAAGTCTAGAAACACATTGCTTATCCTTAAGTCGAGATTTAGGCCTTTATCAGACCACCAGCCACAAATGGTCTTTTGCTGGCATATTTTGAGGTGTTTTTATGCCGGCAAAAGAGCACCCCCTACCACACTTACCTGTAATCCCAGCAAAAGGCAGCCTCAGCAATGAACGAGGAGAGAACGGAGCTCCATTCACTTCCTCATCTGAAATCTCACAGATTCTTGCAAGAATACCTAGTGCAGGAAATTTAAAACAAAAACAAAAAGAACACACCAAAAGTTACACTAAGCACATAAACACACTTGAAAGCTTCCAAGTAAACCAGGGAGGGTCATAAAAAGAGTGTCACCTACCTGGATGTCACTATCTCACCCAGAAGTGTTCTGGCCGGTCTGGCCATTCACATTGTAACAATGTGGGGGGGAAAGGTGCAAGGTTTCAAATGCCAGCAAAAAATTGCCACAGCTGATCTATTGATGGCTTGGCCCATCAATAAAATAGATTGGCTTATGGCCAGTATATAAATGCAAAAAGGGCAACATCATCTGATATGCACGCCCTTTTGCGTTTATGTGGCGTCATTATGATGCTGTATTTCATGCATCTGATAAAGTCCTTAGTCACCTAGGGAGATTTTCAGACATGCCAAAATCGCTGCTTGCCGCGCGAGCAGCCTCCCGAAACTGCTGCGCGGCAAGGGTCTTCTTCGGATGACGCTGTGCCTCTGGCGAAACCGTCCGTGTCACTTCCGTGAAGCTTGGGACGGCTCCGCGCAATATTTCAATCACGGAAGCTGCCCGTGCTTGAAATATGGCGTGGAGCCGTCCCAAGCTTCACGGAAGTGACACGGACGGTTTTGCCAGAGGCACAGCGTCGTCCGAAGAAGACCCTTGCCGCGCAGCAGTTTCGGGAGGCTGCTCGCGCGGCAAGCAGTGATTTTGGCATGTCTGAAAATCTCCTAGGTCTTATCTACATGGGCAATTTATCCCAGACTGCCCCTGTCTGAGAGCCCTGCAGTCCAAACGATGCAGAGCATTTGCCCCAATCTGCACCTAGGCAGTCCCCACCATCCCTGGGGCAGAAACAGGCTCAGGTGGGCCCAATAAACCATTTTGAAATAATAACCAGTTTACTCCGTTTATGTCTGTGAAGACCAGATTGGGCCCCATGTTTCTGCAAGAGCCCATCCAGTACACCCGCCCTCACTGCTGCTACAGTATCCCTGGCTCTCCTAGAAGCCAGGAAGGAGTCCCTCAGCATGTGACCAAGGCTGGTCACATGCAATGGGCCTTAAATCACATGCCATGGCCCCCCTTCCTGCCTTCCAAGTCAGCACAGAAAATGGCAGCAGCAGTGAGTGCAGGAATCCAAACAACATTCCTGTTTGGACTCCAGCTTGTCTTGTTGAGGTAATGGAGGGAAAATAGGCCATCCTCACAGCCAAGGTATGCCAGCTTGTGTAGATAAGTCCCTCATTGATCCTGCACTGGGGAGCATAGTTACTTTAGCAGATTTGCCAAAGTCTCAAATATATGTCTACACCACTCTGGCCTGTACATCTGAGGGCCCAGCTACACAGGAGAATTACATCCGGGAAATATTGTGTTACGAGCCTTTTGCTCCAGTCCCCATTTGTTCCCATGGTTTTCTTCAGAATTGGTTTATACAAAAAAGTAGTGATTTTGCAGTTCACACAGGGGGGAGAGGGGCAAACACACACACAGAGAGATGGAGATGGAGAGAGGCAGGGGGCAGGGGGCAAACACAGAGAGAGAGAGAGAGAGGGATGGCGAGAGGCAGGCGGATCCTAGAAGCAGCGGTGAGGAGGAGGAGGAGGAGGGAGAGGAGCCCAGCTCCAGGCTTCGGAGGTGGAGGCGGACCCAATGCAGGGCCATTCAGCAATGGTGGATCCTGAATTGCAAGGCATCCCTTTCAAGTCCGCCCCCTTCAAGGTCTGACCAATCACAATTCAGCTCTGCTATATGCCCCTTTTCCAGGATGGTCGCTGATTGATCAGACAACCAATAGTGCGGGTTTTCCCCAGACTTTTCAAAAAAAGACTGGGGAAAATAGAGGGATGGAAAGTCATGGATTTTTGGGGGGGATGCTTCCCACCCTTCCAAATAGTGCAAGTATGGCCCACCAAACGTGAGGAGCAATGCAATTTTTCCTGAATTCTTCCCGGATATTTTTTGCTGTGTAATCAATCTCTGAGTTTTCAAAGTGAGTCCATAACAAAGTTGAAGAAAACTATTCCTCCTGAAACCACAAAATTTTCATCCTGCATAAGTTTAGAAAATAAACTGAAAGCAAATTCTGTTTTGGCCAGGCCAGAAAACAGACATTTTGAGGGCCTCATGGGCTACATCAGTGTGTGTGTGTGTTATTGTCCCCCTTTAGGATAATTCTATTCGATGTGATTCGTTTCTCTTTCCTTTGCTTATTTCTTGACATCACACTCATTTTACTCTGAGCAAGCTAGTTTCTTCCTGTCCTCTGTGGAAGTTCAAGGTATAATGAGCAAAACATCCGGATTAATTAAGGGACTCTATGTGTATTCCCCCTCCCTCCACATAGAATAGATTGGATCTCATCCAAAACCAAGGCGGACCTCAAAGTCAGGCTCCAGCCAACAGTCATCCCATACTGCTGACATCCAAAGAACAAGTTTTACTATATTCATGATAAGAAATACCCTTGCTAAGACAACAGGCTCTTTAAAGGCATTAATGTCACCTTCTCAAATGTTTGCAGTAAGTCCAAGCTCTTTCCAAATACTGTACAACACTTGCAAACTCTGCTGTTGCCAAGCCTCATGGTGAAATGCAATGCCTCTGAGCATATGATGCCCACAGCATCTGACTCTGCATTCACACAAAGAGAAAGAGATTAAACCCAGGCAAGTGGCTCCCAAGATGTCAAAATCTTCATCGTTCTAAACCTGCCATAAAACTGTTCCTCCCTGCACCCACCTCTTACATTGCCACATCTTTTTTACAATGCAAGGGGGAAAGCGTCAGGTTCCCAGTTGTGGTGCTGCCCTTTAAATGTGTGCAACTGATACTGATTTATGCCAAGAGGGGTGGGGATTTGTGGCAAGCAGGGAAAGGTTATGTTTTCATTGAAAAGTGGCTTTCATCATTTCTCTTAGCTGTGTATCTTTATACAATCTCTGCTCCGAGGAGATGAATTGACTGAGTCACCATCTCCTTCAGCCATTCTGAATAAGTGTGTAGTTGTGTTCTGTTTACATATCTTCCTTTTATAAGATCTCTACCCTTTATTAGGGAGGACTTTTAAAGAAAAGGAAAGGAAAGGAAAAGAAAAGAAAAGAAAAGATACACTGCATGCCTGCATCGTTGCTACAGAAGTTGTATGATTGCAAAGGATGAGTTGGTAGCACAATTTGCACTATCCTGTGAAACAAACAGGCTTTGTTTTCAAGATTTTCTAAACCTTTCCATAAATGGCATGGAACACATTGCACAGCCATAATGCTTATATAGGGAGGGGACTGCTGCTAATTTGCCAGTTTGATAAGATAAGGCCTCAGTGTGGAAGTCACAAAAAGACAGGTAAATGTATAATGTTCCTTGATTTTTTCTAGCCCAGCTCCTGCTCCCGCTTTGAGTGGAGCCATATCATTTTATGTCAGGAGGAGGCAGAAAAGCCCTAAAGATAAGTTCAAAGAGAGGGAAAGTTGAAAAGATTTATTTATTGCTAGTTTTTAAAAGAGGAGTGGGCAGAATTGAGGAACCCAGGGATCCATTTGCCTGCTAAAATCATTAGTAACTTCAATAAGCAGCTGCCATTTGGCACCTCCCATGCAGAAGTGACACTGGCCAGGTGACATCTTACAGAGGCCTTGGAAGCTATTGATTGGAAGGAGAAAGCCAAGCCAGGTTGTTCCATATCATCCCAATTCCTTTCCTATGATGATTATGGAGAGGAAGGTTTTTTTTAAAAAAAGTCCAATGACAGAAACTGCCTAAGGGTGAGATAGCAAAATATTTTGCTCTTATCACTATCTGGCATCTGCATAAACCACAAAGTCTGAGAGCTGGAAAGAGAGAAATGTTCATTCTCCACTGATAAAAGCACTAAGCCAGATTGTTGACTGGGGCTGGCTACAGGAAGCACCCAACTCCACTGCTGCAACAGCTCCACTGGCTGCCAGTCTGTTTCCAGACACAATTCAAAGTGCCAGTTATGACCTACAAAGCCCCTTATCAGCTCACATCCAGATTATCTAAAGGACCATATCTCCTTACATAAGCCTGATCACATTTTGAGATCTTCTTGGGAGGCCCTTCTTTATGTCCCTCCACCCTCATAGGTACATCTGGTGGGAACACGGGAAAGTGCCTTCCTGGTAGCTACTCCTACTCTCTGGAACTCCCTGCCTGGAGAGGTTAAACATGGCACCCTCCATCCTATTCTTTTGCAGGCAAGCAAAGGCCTTTCTCTTTTGGCAGGACTTGAAGGGCTGACTGTTTAGGGGAGAAAGGGCCTTTTATGTGATGTGTTGTTTATAATGGTTCTTTTAAATGGCTATGCTTTTAATGGCTTTTAATTTTGTTGCTAGTTTAATTATTATCTTTTATATGATGTAAATTTGTCTAGTGTATCTGTTTTAACTTTTATAGACCACCTTGAGCCATGGATAGGAAAAAGGCAGGATAGCAACAATAATAATTAACAATAATAACAATAATATAACAACCCTCATTAAGAGCAAAAGGTTTAGGAGCATGTGACACAGCCATTTATAAAACATAAAGGAAACATGGGCCAAGATCCTACATTGCAGTCTACATTTGCTAACTTTATGAATCCATAGCTACATTGCAGAAACACAATCAAATTAGTGCTAGTGAAATGCAAAGATGTGAAACCAGCACATCCGATGTGCCTTAGGCATTTCCTTGTGCTCTGGCACTTCCTAGCCAGTGTCCTGGTACACATCAGGAAAAAAGAGACTATCCAATGGAGTCCACAGGAAATACTGGAGACACATCTCATAGTGCTTTATTATAGAGAAAGTCCAAAGCATTTCAGAGATTTGAAGTCTAACTGCAGACATTTCTGAAGCACAGACTCTCATTTCACTTGATGGACAAAAAGTTTCTGTCAGCCACTCTATGTACCACTGCCATAAACTATACTGTATTACCGTAACTACAGTCTGTAGATACTGAAGTACCACATAAACTGTATTGGCTATAGCTTATGGTAGTGTTACTCAAGGTGGGAGTCTGAATTGGTGCTGCCAGTCTGTGGAGAGTTTCCAAGAAAGAAAGGAACAATTGTAGTCAATAGTGTATGGGTCCTTGGCACATTAGAAGGGTAAAAAAACATTGTTGGTTTTCCATATTAAATAGCTTAAGATATGCTGGTCCATGGGATGGTCAGGATCATAATCACTATCATTCTTCTCCATCATTTGCATGTAGTGGTTTGCTGACCAATTTTAGCAGCAAATCTCATTTATTAATTTATTTTCTTGTTTAATTTACATTTATATCCTATTCACCTTGCACAGGATCCAAGGACCTAAATCACTGTCACTCTGTGTGTGTGTGTGTGTGTGTGTAATTTAGAGGGAGCACTGGGCTCACTAGATGCCTGAAAAAAGGACTTGATATTCCATGTAGCCCACAAGTCATTTTTTGCTCACCACCAAGAGTTAGTGGGATTGGAGCCCTAGTGCTTTCTAGTTCCAGTGCTGCAAAGTTCTATTATTTTTATATATTGATCCCTTGAAGAACTGTTATATAATTCTGTAGTTCCCAAGCAGATCTTAGAAATGTTGCTTTTTAGTCTATAACACCCCCATATGTTACTTTGCCAAGCTCTCATTTCAGGCAGTGGATTTTCTATGTGCCCCATTATTGCCCTGTCTGATTCTTGGCTTTACCATGCATGCCTTCAGAACAAATCCTTGTAGACAACACAAACCATCCATCATGCCACCCTGAATACACCCTTGATCTCATCTGATTTCAGAATGCTAAACGGGGTCAAGCTAGGAAGAAAACCATCAAGAAATACCAGAAAACTCTAGTTAGGAATAGTGGAAGAAACTTGGCTGAAGCCCTGGAGAGTTGATACCAGTTAGTTTGAACAAGACTCGGCTACATGGACTAGCGGTCTGACTGACTCAGTAAAAGAGCTTAATCCAGAAAGGCAAAAGGTCCCTGGAAGTATCAAGACTTTCCCGGGGGGGAGGGGGTTAAAATTTTATTTTACTCTGCATATTTGTGGTTTTGCATTCAAACTCTTTCTTGAAAGGTCTGTCTCTCATACACACCCCTTGTGGTTTTCCCCTCCTCCCTTCTAACTGATCACATATCACATCTTGAATCAGGTAAAGTTTCAGAAATTGACTTTCACCAATTTCCACTGAGCCCTTTTTAATTATTATTCAGAAGTAATAGTCAAAGTATTAGAGCACTCTAGCAACATTATACCAGTTAAGCATTATTTCCTTTTATGCTAACATTCCTTTTTCCCTGGCTTGATCTCTGTTGAATCTACTGTCCTGGGAACAGTCACTATGTTTCTCAGGGAGGCCATCTTAGCTAGTTCTAGGATAACTGAGGGCTTATCTACACAGGCCAGGATATGCCGGCTTCCCACTGGCATATCCTGCCATGTATTAGGCCCATTCCTCCCCCATGACCTCCACAAAACAGGCCAGAATCCAGATGAGCATGCTAGCCTAGCCCTGCAGCCGCCACCACTGCCCTCTGCATCACACTCTCTGACATCAGGAAGCTAGCCCATAACATTTGACCAAGACCCCCTTGGATTTTCAGAAATGCTAGGCTTAGTGCTAGCTGCCCAGTTTAGTTCTGGTTTTGCATAAAGCCTTTCTATCACCCATGCTCCTAGTTTTGGATTTTTAGAAACAAAAAAAAAAAATCCATACTCTTAAAGACAAGTCTTTCTTTGGGGAAAGCCCAGCCAGAATAACTGATGTGCAAATAAGAGAGATATCTCTTTTCTACATAATGGCAAGGGCTAATATTATTCTATCCAAGGATCAGTGCCGCTATTGTTCTGCCAACATAGAAGTTCATAGAATCACAGAATCATAGAATTGCAGAGTTGGAAGAGACCACGAGGGCCATCCAGTCCAACCCCCTGCCACGTAGGAAATCTTGATCAAAGCATCCCCGACAGATGGCAATCCAGCCTCTGTTTAAAGACCTCCAAGGAAGGAGAGCCCACCACGCTCCGAGGGAGTGTGTTCCACTGCTGAACAGCTCTTATTGTCAAAAAGTTCCTCCTAATGTTGAGGTGGAATCTCTGTTCCTGGAGCTTGCATCCATTGCTCCGTGTTCCAGTCTCTGGAGCAGCAGAAAACAAGCCTGCTCCATCCTCAGCGTGACATCCCTTCAAATACTTAAACAGGGCTATCATATCGCCTCTTAACCGTCTTTTTTCCAGGCTAAACATACCCAGCTCCCTAAGTCTCTCCTCATAAGGCATCGTTTCCAGACCTTTCACCATTTTAGTTGCCCTTCTCTGGACACGCTCCAATTTGTCAATATCCTTTTTGAATTGTGGTGCCCAGAACTGGACACAGTATTCTAAGTGAGGTCTGACCAAGGCAGAATAGAGTGGCACTATTACTTCCCTTGATCTAGACACTATACTTCTATTGATACAGCCCAAAATCGCATTGGCCTTTTTAGCTGCCGCATCACATTGTTGACTCATGTTCAACTTGTGGTCTACTAGGACTCTTAGATCCCTTTCGCACGTAGTCTCGTTCAGCCAGGTCTCTCCCACCCTATATCTATGCATTTCATTTTTCCGCCCTAAATGCAGTACTTTACATTTCTCCGTATTGAATTTCATTTTGTTAGCTTTGGCCCAGCTCTCCAGTCTATCCAGGTCATTCTGAATTTTGATCCTGTCCTCTAGGGTATTAGCTACTCCTCCTAATTTGGTGTCATCTGCAAATTTGATAAGTATGCCCCTAATTCCCTCATCCAAGTCATTGATAAAGATGTTGAATAGCACTGGGCCCAGGACAGAACCCTGTGGCACCCCACTGGTCACATCTTTCCAAGACGAAGAGGAGCCACTGCTGAGCACCCTTTGGGTTCAGCCAGTCAACCAATTACAAATCCATTGAACAGTTAACTTGTCTAGCCCACATTTTACAAGCTTGTTTGCAAGAATGTCATGGGGAACCTTGTCAAAGGCCTTACTGAAATCAAGGTATGCGATGTCCACAGCGTTCCCTTCATCTACCAAGCTGGTAACTTTATCAAAAAAAGAGATCAGATTAGTCTGGCATGACTTGTTTCTCTGAAACCCATGTTGACTTTTTGTGATTATGGCATTGCCTTCTAAATGTTCACAGACTCTCTGTTTAATGATCTGCTTTAGAATCTTCCCTGGTATTGATGTCAGACTAACTGGACGATAATTGTTGGGATCCTCTTTTTTACCCTTTTTGAAGATGGGGACAACTTTTGCCCTCCTCCAGTCTGCTGGGACATCTCCTGTTCTCCAGGAGTTCTCAAAGATTATTGCCAATGGCTCTGAGATTATATTTGCCAGCTCTTTTAATACTCTTGGATGTAGTTCATCTGGTCCTGGAGATTTAAATTCATTTAGATTAAGAAGGTATTTCTGTACTACCTCTTTGCTTATTCTGTGCTGTGTTTCCCCTACTGTGTCCTCTGTTCCATTATCCTCAGGTTGGTCCTCCTTTTCCTTTTCTGAAAACACTGAGGCAAAGAAGGTGTTGAGTAATTCTGCCTTTTCTCTGTCCCCTGTTAGCATTTTGCCATCTTCTCCGCATAGTGGCCCTATCATTTCCTTCTTCCTCCTTTTGCTGCAGACATACCCAAAAAATCCTTTTTATTGTTCTTAACCTCTCTAGCAAGCCTGAGCTCATTCTGCGCTTTAGCTTTTCTGACTTTACTCCTACACGGGTTCGCTATCTGTTTGAATTCTTCTTTGGTGATTTCCCCCTTTTTCCATTTCCTATACATGTTCCGTTTAAAACTTAGCTCCGTTGAAAGTTATTTAGTCATCCATCCTTGTTTCTTGAGACACCTCCCATTTTTCTTCCTCAATGGTACTGTTTCAAATTGTGCCTTCAGTATCTCCCTTTTGAGAAAGTCCCATCCGTCTTGAGGTCTCTTCTCTTTTAGTATTCCTGACCATGGGCTCACCCCCAGTATTTCCCTGAGTTTATTGAAATCAGTCTCAGTGTTTGTTCATTTGTTTACTAATTATAGCATTTATACCTCACTCTTCATCCAGAAAGGCTCTCAGGGAGGCTTAGTAATGGATTAAAATATGAGAATCCCTACCCTCAGGATTACAGTCTAAAAAGAAAGGGTAGAAAGGGAAAAGGGGATTGAGAGAAGAAAGGATTGGTGCAGCTTGCAGTCTAGGGGCTCATCTACATGACAAGGGAAAACCAAAATACCTCGTAGTACTGGCATCTTGCAGCAGCAGCGACATGTCTAAATGGTTTTTCTGGCCTGGGAAGCCCCCATAAGCCTCGCACTCCTGATGGCAGCCATGAGTGATTTACTCGTGTTAGTTCTTCACTGCCACTGGTGTTTTTGTGTGTTTTTTTAAAGTCATCCTAAGGTGTACTGGTGTGATAAAGTTATTCTCTAATTTTATAAGAAAGCAAAACAGAAAATATTGATCCTTTTTATCACCTTAGCAAGTGATCACTAAGGTGAAAATCCAACATGGAGGCAGCAAGCACTTGTCTTCCTAGCAAGCCCTGCCCCCGCTGTCACCCAGCCAATCAGCTTTGTACCTCCCTTCAAGTTTTTTATTGTTCTATTGTCCAAATGAGCAAAAATGTGCACCCGCCTCACAGTTTGTGAAAAAGTACGGGAAAATCTACGAAGGCTTTTACCCTGTTGTTTTTGCCATTTTGGGCCCCCCTCCTTCCGAATAGTGTGGATTGGCACTGGATCCTGTTTAGATAGGTAGGATTCCCAGCAAATTCCATGAGGGGTATTTTCACCTTTTAGACAGGCCCTAGGTATCCCATAGCATCCAAGCATCCTAAGAAGCAATGCTAGGAACAAGCACTCCTTGAGATCTGGAAAACTGTTGCCAGTCTGAATAGACAACTCCAAGCCAGGAATAGAGGGCATCACCTATGCCATGGGTTTGAGGAGGGTGGGCAAAGGGTGGTCCAGCCTTCGAGACAACAAAGTGCAGGCCCTGAAGCCTCCCTTGAAATCCCTCAAGCCCACAGACACACACACCCCAAATTAAAAATTGCACACTGATTTAGGGAAGGTGAATTGCCTGAAAACTAGCCAAAGTCACCCCAAACTGGCCACAACTGCAGCTCCACCCCCTAAGAATCTCACAAGCTGCCCCACAAAATAATCTAGTGGGGAGAGCAGAAAATCAGCCAAAAAACAAAAATTGATGCAACATCACTTCTGGTATGCCAAAATGTGATGGTGCCACCCACCATGGTGGGGTGCCAGGAGAATTGGCCCAACTACCTCCACAGTGACCCACTCCAGTGTAGACCATTGGTTTGTCTAGGTCAGTATTAACTAGTCTGAACAGCAGTACCACATGAAGGTTTTAGACAAGGATTGGATGTGGGATCTTTTGTATATGAGGTGTGTACTTTCTGTCGCTAGGTATATGCTAAGGTCATCCACCTTTGAGTTTTTCTCCCTACCTCATAATGTTACATCACAGGATCATCCAATGAAACTGAATCATAGACGATTCAGGACAAGCAGAATACATAGTTAAAGTGGTTGAATTTCCCACCACAAGATTCTGTGAAGTCTATTAATGGACAGCATTAAAAAAGGCATTCTACATTCTACAAATTTATGGAGGCTATCAAGGTCTATCAGCCAGTATGCTTCTGAATAAAAGCCACAAGCAAACCAGTTGCAAGCAGGGCCTCCCATGAGCAACTGCTGTTTTGTCACTGCGAGAACAGAATGTGGGGCTAAATAGGTCTTTGGTCTGGTCCAGCATGACCCTCTTCTTATGTTCTTATGATGAACTAATGGTCAGTTGCAATATGAAGCAACTTCATGTGGTGACCATTAACTAACTAAAAGGGAGAAAGACTAAAGTATTTGACAAAGTGGCAGACTATTTGTTTTGTTTTTCAATATCAATGTAGCAAGGTTCACTTTTTATTTTATTTTTTGAATAAGTAGCATCAAAGGCTGAAACATAATTAGGTATGCAGCAAAATCATGTGCATAGACACTCAGAAATAAATCCCATTTGGAAATTTAGTGGAAATGACTCACAGATGTATGTAGGACTGCGGCAAGAGTGTGATTTCAAATCAAAATGGGTTATCATGTTATGTTAGGGCGCATGCCCCATCACAATAGAAGCACTGCATGTTACCAATTCAGAAAACAAACTCAAGTCAATATGACAAAATCATATGTGATTATGGGACTCTTGTACTGTGGATCTAGTGGACTAGCTCTACACATCACTACACCTGTGGCTAAATATGCAAATTATATGTTATCTCAGTATTTACTGCGCAGCACAGCCTGAAAGCAACCTGGCTGTGAGTTCTGAATAATATTCCAGCTCAGCCTCTGCTCCCAATAACACAGTACAAACTGACCGCCTCCTAATATCTCTATAGGTGTATCACAAGACATTTTTCTATCCCCTGCTTTTAGACTATTGCGGGTATTTTCAATTTGGAAGATCTCCATGTGGGTCACAGTTTTGCTGTGCAAAGAGTTCAGTGCTAATAAGTAAACAGGAGAGAAGTCAATCATAATAATTCAGAAGCAGCAGGAAGAAAAATGCATGTCTTTGTTACTGCGCTGGTTGGAGCCAGTTCACTTTATACAATTTGTTGCCAGCTACACTCCATAAATTTTTCACAATAATCATAAAATACCTTTTTATATTTTCCCTCCCTCCCTCCCTCTTCCTCTTTGTTGCTCTCCAGAGTTTATTCATTACACATGAAGCATATCTGGGCTGTGAAATCCGTTACTAAATACCTCAGGACCTGTCATGCCGCTGTAATTTAAATTGAATGTAACAATAATCCAGCCTGATTGCCCAGCTCACTAGTTAATGTGAGGATATTTGACTCTGTTAATCACCACAATAGCCAGGTCACATTTCCACCATTGCATAAGTAAACAGATTAACCGGCATGCACTGCAGCCCTAACAATGTATGACAGAGCACACTTTAAAAAAAAAGAAGCATAATCCCCTGGCCAATTTGGGGTGGTGGACTCAGCATCAGGGTTTGGGTGTAGGCTGTGTGTTTGTGTGCCCTCAAGTTGCCTGTTGATTTATGGTGACTCTATGAACTTCACAGGGTTTTCTTAGGCAAAAAATACTCTGAGGTGGTTTGCCATTGCTTTCCTGTATAGCTACAGTAATGGATATTCCTTGGTGGTCCCCCTACCAAGTACAAACCAGGCTGGAACCTGACCTCATGCCTTCAGGAGATTTAGGTCTATCCACGTTAAACTATCAATGATTTTTAATTTTTAAAGGCTTTTAAAAGCATATACTCCACAGGGGTGTATGACACAGAAATTTTACCAATGTATGATACGCATACGACAATAGTATAATGGGACGGGGAACATTCCACCCTCTGAGGACATTTTCAGATGATCCTTGCCACGCAAGGATCGCCCGGGAGAGGTTTGTTGCAGCAGCGCGGCAGAGGGTTGATTTCAGACGCCGCCGTGCCTGCTGCGAGATCGTCCGTCCCTCTTGCGCTTAGGCTTGGAGCCTGCCGCACTATATTCGGCAAGATTTTATTCACGGATGTTGTCCGTGAATAAAATCTTGCCGAATATAGCGTGGCAGGCTCCAAGCCTAAGCGCAAGAGGGACGGACGATCTCGCAGCAGGCACAGCATCATCCGAAATCGACCCTCTGCCGCACTGCTGCAACGAATCTCTCCCGGGCGATCCTTGCACAGCAAGGATCATCTGACAATGTCCTGAATGTCTTGGACTTCAACTTCATCAGCCCCTAGCCAGCATGACCAATAGAAAGAGGTTATGGGAGTTGTACCACCAAAATACCTATAGAGCCAAAGGTTCTCCAGTACTGCACCATATAATGGGTTCCTCATACTCTCCAACTGTCCTGATTTGGTAGGGACAAACATGATTAATCTCTATTGTCCCACTTTTTCAGCTGCTTTTAAAATGCCGCAGTTTCTGTGAAGTCAAAGGCTTTCACGGCCAGCATCCATAGGTTTTCTTTGGGGTTTTTTTCCCCCAGGCTGTGAGGCCGTGTTCTGGGAGAGTTTATTCCTGACACTTCACCTGCATCTGTGGCTGGCATCTTCAGAGAATGGTTTGGTATCCTCCTTGCATATCTCCCCCCAGGAAAGAATGGTTTGGTATCCTCCTTGCATATCTCCTACCCATTCAAATACACAAATTTACATATCCTCTCCAACAGGGACTCACTATACATACATATATATATATATATATATATATATATTTATAAACCCACACTCCTGCCCAACCATTCTCTGAAGATGCCAGCCACAGATGCAGGCGAAACGTCAGGAATAAACCCTTCCAGAACACGGCCTCACAGCCTGGAAAAAAACCCACAGAAAACCTATGCCCCAGTTTCTCTTTCCTCCTCCCTCTTTCCACCTCTTTCCACCTCTGTGCTCAGCTTACTTCAGTTGTTGCAAACTGAGATCAAAGTGCAAAAATAGTTTGCATTCAATTAACTCAGGGGGTGGAGGAGGGGAGGGGTGGAATTTTATCCTTCCCAGTCTGCTCAGGCAAAAGCAAACTGCTGCAGCTTTTCCTACCTTGTGTGTTCATCCACATTATCAATGCTTGCCATCTTGGCCACGCTCAAGTGTTGCTAGACCAGAGGTGTCTTGGTTTTCATCTGTGAAATGGTACTAATCCTCAGAAATAAATCCCCTCTTTACTGAAGTCACTCTCTGACAATCTACGGTAACTCCCCTAACAAAGTTTGTAAACATAGCAGTGCCTTCTAGGTGTTGAAAAGTACTCTAAAAATTAAAGCAATTAGGCCAAGATCCTGCACTGGGAGACATATCATTAAGTTCCACCATGACAGATTTACAATAGGTCTTCCCTCCCTTCAGATTCCTCTTTCTCCTGTGCCTCCCATCTCCACAACACTGTCATGTAGTGGCCAGTGGAGAGCAGGGGGCAGCTGAGAAGCATCTGGCTATGAGGACCCTGGGAGGACCTGGAGGATGCTTTCATTGTTGTGCATCTGGCTATAGTCACATACGCAGATGCTTTTCAGCCATCCCCCATTCTCCACCAGCTACTAGATAGCCAGGTCATGGAGAGACAGCATGAAAAAGGTTGGGGGCAGTAGGGAGCGGTTGTGCAAGGGGAGGTAGAGAATACCAACCTCAACAACACTCTCCCCAAATACATAAGCAGGCATAATTTGGACTTATACATGCATATGTCACTAACAGGATGCCAGCCTTAATCTTTAAAAAAATCTTGAAACAGGAATTCAAAAGTATGAGGCTGCCTTATGCTATAGTCAGATCAGTGCTATGTCCTCTAATTAACAGATTTTTTCCATGGTTTCAGGGCATGGGTCAGCAATCTTAGATTGTTTACCAGGATATGCCAATTCTGAATTTAGGACTATATCCATGCGAGACATATGTTTTGCCACCAAGCTGTTGCTTCTCCCTATTTGCTAGATGGGAACGTGCAGCCCAGTGAGTTTGATTCTTAATAGAGGGTTTATTAAGTTTAATGTAAATACTGTAGAAAATGTAACTACAGTTTAACATAAATACTGTAGAAAATGTAACTACAGTTTAACATAAATACTGTAGAAAATCTAACTCTTTTGATGTGGCACACTTTATGGGGAGAGGAGGGAGAATGCCCCGATTTCACAAGCTGATAAGATTTAATCAGTTAAGATCACAGACCATCTTCTGTACCACAATTTTTGAAAATCCTCTTTCCCCCACCCCTCTCCACACACACAGCCCCCTGCTTAATCCACTGTGTGTACCAGACAGGCTGGATAAAAGCTCAGAGTGGATAATATCATTTTGCTTTGTCTCAGTTCTATGATGCTATCAAGGCAAGACTGTGCTTTTAATTAAGAAGAAGACTCCTAAAGTGCCGGACAAATGTGCAATAAATCTATTTCAGTCCTATCTGGAAAGTCACAGTGAACTACTGAGATCTTGAAGCCAAATATTGGCCTTTGTGGTCCTTGTTGTCCTTTAGTGCTGTGGAAATGCGCCAGTCATCTGGCAAATGGTTTACATATCTCCATTAACATCTGTTTCTGGTGCCTGTTCATGGAACAAGGAAGAGAGAAGCTCAGACACCTCTATCTCATTATGTAACTCCCACCAGTACACAACTCCATACTTGCTTCCTTTATATTATGCTAGGTTCAGAACTTTTTAAAAAATACTTCTTGGACTACAACACCCACAATCCTCAATGGCTAAGGTTTTAATGGTCCCTATATGGGCTCATGGTTTCCAACTTTCCCTAAATTTTACTATAGATTGATTTTTAATCCAACACATTCTTTTAACCCACACTCTGGCCTCCACTTTCATAAATCCTGACTCCAGTCTTAGAGCTGTGTTAGAGACACATTTTGGAGTTTGGAAAGCTGATTTTAAAAATTTGGATTGGACAAGTTCTAATGGAGCAGGGTTTGGGAAGGGTCCCAATTGGGATCCATAAAGCAGTTGTGCTACTGGTTTGGCTTCAAAGAGTTTGAGCGCTGCAGGTAAATAGTGGCCTCCTCGTGTCTTAAGAAATTTGAGAATGGCTGTTGTGCTCCTCTGTGCATTGCAAGTAGCATATTCCCCATGTGCTTTGCTACTACCAGTGGCATGAAAAATTACCCCCAGGTATTTGAAGTAAGAGACCTGTTCAATCTTGTGGTCATCTATATTCCAGTTGTAGTTCTTAGGCCTTTTGGCAAATGCCATGATTTTAGTTTTTTTTATAGTTGAGTTCTAGCTGTTCCACTCTGCAGTACTGTGTTAGTGCGCTTAGGGTGCTTTTTAGGCCAATGGGAATTCTTGAAAGTACTGCTGCATCATCCGCATAAAGCAGCGTTGAGATATGCCTTCCCTCTAATTTTGGGGTATGGAAGTAAGTGTTGTTGAGGTGATCCACCAAATCATTGATGTAGAAGTTAAACAGGAGTGGAGCTAGAATGCAGCCTTGCTTGACACCCTTTTCAGTGACAATGTCATTGGTAAGATGTTCCTGGGGGTTACATCTTACTTTTAATGATGGATTTTATTTTTAATGAGGTCCCTTCATGCAGCATACGAATTAGTTGGAGTAGACATTGGTTGATTGAGGAAGCATCCAGTTTTTTCCACAGTTTGGTTCGGGACATAGAGTCAAAATCTGCTTTAAAGTCTATAAAGGCAGCATAGAGAGAAACTGTGCTGCAGGTGTAGTATTTTTCAGTAAGATAGCGGAGTACAAGGCAATGATCTATGGTGGATCAGCCTTCCTTGAAGCCAGCTTGTTCTTCTGCAAGTATGTTTTCTTGTTCCAGCCAGGTCTGAAATTTCCACTGTAAGTGTCTTGCATAGAGTTTGCTGATTGTACTGAGGAGACTGATTGGACTGTAGTTGACAGGAACATCCTTGCTTCCTTTTTTATAAATGGGGATGATGATTGTATGCCCCCAATCCTTGGGTGCTCGACCATATTTGTTGATACAGGTGAAAAGTATGGCCAGGATAGGAGCCCAGAATTCAAGGTTGTTTTTAATGGCTTCTGCAGGTATTAAGTCTACCCCTGGAGCCTTCCCTATTCTCAGTTGGGCTACAAGGTTCTTGATCTCTGACACTGTCACTGGTGGCCACCCTGGGATATTTTCTATATTTTGGCTAGTGCATCCACTTTCAATGTAGGTGTCCTTATAGAGTGCTTGAAAATGATCCTCCCATATTCCTGGAGGGATGTGACAGTCCACTGTGGCTGGCCCATTTCTCTGGGAATTTGATGTAATATGCCAAAATAGAGCTGTGTTATTGGATTTGACTGCCTGGATAAGCTGTGTCCAGTTATTCTTCATGGCTTCTTTTTTTCTTGCTCATCAGCAACTTTTTGTAATCTCTTTTCTGCTGGAGCAGCATTGGTACAGCTTCTGGGATGTTATTAGATAGGTAACCCTGACCAGTAACGATGAGGGCTTTTTTAGCATTAACGCATTCCTTTGTCAAACCATGGTTTGGAGTGGGGCTGTTGTTGTTTCCACTGATGTGCGCTATTTTGGTGGATTAGATATTGGTGTAGAGCTTGGGTAAGTATATTGTAATTCTCTAAGATTTCATCAGGGGACTCAGCTGATATCAGGGCAGTCCTAAGACGCTGAAGTTGGTCTGAAGCCAATACCTCATTGTTTGGTTTAGCTGGGGGGTCCATTTAGCTCAGTGATAAGTCCTTCCTGATGGCATCACAGAAAGGTGATAATGCTCCCTGGTGTGTGTCTCCTAAGTGAAGTCACTAAGGTGTAGCCGAATTGGGAAATGATCACTTTCAAATTTGGGCATAACTTCTAGTTCCTTGGCATAGGGAAGAAGGTCCCTAGAAATGATTATGTAATCTATGGCACTCATTCTGGACCCAGAGAGATAAGTGAATTCAGCTGGGCAATCATTTTTCAGAGCACCATTTAGGATCTGAAGGTTCAGCCTGAATACTGTTTGATCCAAAGTCCTACAAAATTTGATTTCTTGTCCTTTGAGCATTGGATGGGGTGGTTTCCATCATCTTCAAAATCAGGAGGAGGGCATTTGTGCTGGCCATATAGGGTATGATTGTTGGGGCCCAGTCTGGCATTCAAATCACCCCCCAAAATTACAAATACATTTGGGTTCTGCAACATGAGATTAGCAGTGTATGATTCCAATTCAGCCCACAGGCCTCTGATTTGGGATTTCGTCTTCATTGGAGGCATGTATGCATTTATTATCAGCAAAGTGCAATGGTTAAATTGAATTAGCACTGCCATGGCATATGTTTTAAAAGTGGAAAGAGGCCTTGTTATGGCACATAGGGTGGTGGAAAGTGATCATTTCTCCAATCTTCACTCCTCCTTCCTCCATGTCTAAACCTGCTCTGTGTATGATATTTTCTGCATACAAGTTGAAAATGTAGGGTGATAGAATGCAGCCTTGTCTAACTCCCTTTCTGATTGGGAACCATTCTGTTTCTCCATATTCTGGTCTAACATCAGAAGATGTGCTGAGTGGGAAATGATGGGATGGAACAGGACAAAGAACAGAGGAGTTCCCAGAATCATAGAACTGTAGTATTGGAAGGGATCCCAAAGCACATATGGTCCAACCCCTGCTGATGCAAGAAACTAAACTACTTTCTTACAGTATGAATCCATTAGTTTGGATCCTAACCTCTTGAAAAGCTGAAAACTAATGTGCATTGGCCAAAATGCTTAGTTGCTCAGCTACTACTCCTGGCCCACCCTGCCCCCAAACCTATTTTACTCTGCAGCAGCTGATCTAAGAGAAGGAAGTGGGTTCTGCTGGTGATCAGGGCCCTCTCCTGCCAGTGAGTGAGGTTGTGGTGAGGACTTGCAACAGGGGTTCTGTTTCTGGGTGTTGCAACCTTGCTGTCTGGTGGGACAGAGGTGGAAATCTCACTCACCCATGTTTGAACCACTAGCAGAATTGACCTCCTTCTCTCAGAGCAGCTGCTACCTGTAGGTTTGAGGTAGCAGTTTGAGACAGCAGTTATGATTGTGGCCGTAGGTCCACGATCATGACTATATAGGGATCATGAATACAGAGCAGTTACAGATGCACAACTCTAGGTTACACATCTGTAAATGTGATACTGAACATCAGCCAATTTTTGTTGCAAATATAACCAGTGAAAAAAGCTGATAGGAAGAAAATCGACTAATTTGAAATGTGGTGCTGAAGAAGAGTTCTACAGATATTGTGGACTGCTAAAAAGACAAATAAATGGGTCCTAGAGCAAATCAAGCTTGAACTCCTCTTAAAAGCCAAGATGACTAAACTGAGATTGTTATACTTTGGACATATCTTGAGAAGACATGACTCACTAGAAAAGACAATAATGCTTGGTAAAGTAGAAGGCGGTAGGAAAAGAGGAAGACCACATTCCAGGTGGATAGACTCAATCAAGAAAGCCATAGTCCTGAGTCTGCAAGACCTGAGCAGGGCTGTTAATGATAGGGTGACTTGGAGGTCTCTCATTCATGGGGTCACCATAAGTTGAAGCTGACTTGATGGCAGTTAACAACAACAACAAAAATTAAATCAGAGAACCCCAACATGGTATAGTGAGTGGTTTAAGCACTGGACTAGAATCTGGGAAGCCAAGGTTTGAATCCTTGCTCAGCCATGGAACCCCACTGGGTGATCTTGGACAAGTTATACTCTTTCAGCCAAGAGGAAGGCAATGGTGAATAGATGGTTGGATCCATGGATGCAGAATCCATGGATATGGAGGGCTGATTGTACTACTTGGATTTCTTTGTGCGCACACCCTTTGCCTATGATAGACATGTTTAAATATTTGAAGGGATATCATATTGAGGATGGAGCAATCTTGTTTTCTGCTGCTCCAGAGACTAGGATACGTAGCAATGGGTTCAAACTACAGGAAAAGAGATTCCACCTAAACATTAGGAAGAACTTGGTGACAGTAAGAGCTGTTCAGCAGTGGAACACACTGCCTTGGAGTGTGGTAGAGTCTGCTTCTTTGGAGGTTTTTAAACAAAGGCAGGGGGGCCATCTGTCGGGAATGATTTGATTGTGTATTCCTGCATGGCAGGAGGTTGGACTGGATGGCCCTTGTGGTCTCTTCCAACTCTATGATTCTATATCTGTTTATCTGTTTATCCTCTGATAAATCTTTCCAATAAAACTCTGTGACGGAGCTGCCATAAGCCAGAGTTGGCTTGAAGGCACATACCAACACAGCAACAATAACAGCAAATTAAATCAACAAACTGCTTACTTGCTTTCTGCCACTTTATCCTACCACCACCACCCCAAAGATTTTCCATACACTGCATGTTGTAGAAAATGTCACACCAGTTTCATGATCTCTTTTCTCTTCTTCAACATGGAGCAAGGCTTAACCATGTTGTGTTTTTCTGTCCCTGCCAGCCACAACCAACAAGGTGAGGGGGAGACAAGGAGACAGACAAATCAATTATGTAAAAAAGGGGAGGTAGCGACAGAGGCAAAAAGAGAATAGCCTGAACACGTGAGTAGGTACCATTTTGAGCCTTTGGTACCACTTGTAAATGCATTGTTCTATCCTTAATCACTACACTACAGCAGTTCTGGGTTTTATATGGTTCTGTCACCAAGATTTTTAGTTAATTTTCCATTGTTACAGATGGAAAGCTCATGCTGAATAACAAACATGAATTTAGGTGGACTAGCCCATGATATTTTACTACCTGAGGCAAAGCTATAAATGTTTCCCTCCCACCCTGACCCAAGTCAAGGTTCATAGTATCCAAAGTCAGGCAAGTTGTCAGTAAAAATACAATACTAGAGGTATAAATATGTAATAACATCCTGTCCTTTCAAGAAACCCAAAATTTCTTGCCTGAGGCAGCAACCTCATTTTGCCTAATGACCTTGAACCCAAGCCTTCCAGATTAAAACACAGCCCCAGCAGATTTCCTCTGCCAGAAGAGCTCAACCAGAGGGGCTGAACAAGATAATGAAAGGAACTTGTACCGCTGAAAGGTACCTGGCAGATAGGGTTGCCAGAATGAAAACTGGAAAAGTCTCCTGTACCTTCTTAAATGATTGTTTAGAAGAGAGGATTTCAGCAGGTTGTTACCTGGTTGTGCAACAAGTGACCACCTGGTGAAATTTCCATTTCTTCATAACCATTAAAGGTACAGGAGTCCTCTGCAGTTTTCGGTCTGGCAACCCTAGTTAACAGAGAGTTCTGGCAGTAAGCAGTGCAAAAAGCATTCCTGTCACACACAGAAAAAAAATCCATCTGCATATATGATGAGAATATTTATTTATTTATGTATTTATTTATTTATTTATTCATTTGCTTATCATTCCTTATCTACCAGCTTCCAATGTTTTTGGGAAGACGGGAGAGTTTACATGTATATATCATTTTAGAAATATATCCGAAGAGAGAAATACAGATTAGAAATAGAAGTTTAGTATCCAGTTGGAACACTGTAAAATATCTTTTTCTTTCTGCCTCCCCACTTCCCAGTCCCATTTTTATTTTTATTTTTTATTTTTTCATTACAGTTCACACCATGCATAAACCACTGTTTCTTTTGTGTAAGCAAAAAAAAAAAAAAAAAACACTACCAAAACTGACTTAGTGGCTTCAGATGTTTTTATATAACCCTATAATTTTTAGAGCCTTTTGTTTCATAAAATGAAATTATGTAGGCAATTAGTCTATACTGTGTGCAGTAACCCCTGTTATGCTTTGGCTAGGAAAAGGAATTCAAAAGAAGCAGGGTTATTTCATTTTAAAAACATGTTATTGTGCATGCCCAGTAAGTTTTTCATCAAAAATGTATTTATTAGGTTTACGGCAGAAATGAATTGCTCGGTTAGCCTCTCCGCCTAACGATGCCAGAAACGTGAAATGATAGAACACTGTGAGTTGCAACTCAATCCATAACAGCATAATTGGGCCCACTTTAAGAACTGAGGGGGATGCGTTCTTTAGAAGAATCATAATAGGAATTCTTTTTTCTTCTAATCAACAATATGCATTCAAAGACTAAGAACAGGCACTTGTGACCATCTAAAACAAAGGCTTTCTCTGAACTCCAAACATGGTTTTATATCACTACATGGAGAATATTTTTCCCCATTTCTTTTACATTTTTATCCCAATGTATTTCAGAAGTACAGCATAGAAAAGTTTCTCTTTGGACTACCTACCACTCCCAGAATCCCCGATCAGGATAACCACTAGGTATTACAGTCCAAAAAGAGAAAGCTTTCTGAGCCTCCTTAAAGGGGTATCAGCAGAATATCCTATTTTAAATATCTCACATCAATCCTGTGAGATCAGCTAGGCTAAGAGGGAGTGACTAGTACATGGCCACCCTATAAAACCAAGCTTAAGCCCTAAACTTGGGGGGGGGGGTCTCCATATCTCAGGGACTGGCCCATCTTCTCCAGTTTTCAGGACTAAGGGAGAGGAATCTCAAGGCAAGAGTACTGCCTTGAAGAGTGTGTGTGTGTGTGAGAGAGAGAGTGAGTGCTATATTTTATATTTATACAGTATTTGAATGCTATATTTTAGGTGATTGTAGTTGATTATTAATGTATCATGCTAAATTACATCACCGGGACCCTGTAGTCTCTGGTTTTTGCCCTGAAATCTCAATGCCTGAAATCTCAATCACCTTGTGAGCCCTCCATTACAGACAACAGGAACGTCATGTACACAGGAGACCTAGCCCCTCCCATTTGCCTATCCATAGCTGTTACCAGCTCACTAGGCATGGGGTGACATGGGATGACATGATGTAAGTGATCCATGATTGGTGTAAAAAGTTACAAGTGGGTGTGTCCACAATGTCTGACAAGGATAAAAGGGCCTTCCCTGGCCTCATTTCTCTGTTCCGAACCTCTCGGCACCCTGCTATAGCAGTTCTTTTCTGAAATCACTATCACAATAAAATTGGCTTTAGCCTTGAACCAAGAACTGGCTGGTCACTTTTCCTGTTTCTCTGAAGCAAAGCTGGCCTTCTCAAGGGCGCAAAGGTCACAACCTAGCAACCCTACCTAAACCCTACCACTATAGTGCATAGTAGGCTTCAAGATGGTGCAAAATGAAAGAAAATGTGCTGTGAAAGTTCTGTGCAATCCTACTCCATATTACAAGGTTCCTACACCAGCCTCTTTTTGGTCAGACTCCAGTTATTATCCTTTTCAGTACATTGTCCTGTTCTCTTTCTAATATAGGGACCAAGGGCTGCATACAGCCTCCAGTCCATTTTGGAGAACCCCAAACCCCTAAACAAACCCTCAAAGCTCCCTGAACCCGATTTTTGTTTCAATTGTGCAGTCAGCAATAGCCCCAAAGGACCCCAAACCTCCTGAAACCACAGAAATTTAGCTTCCTTCATTCCCCCATTACCCTCCAAATGTAAGACAACCCCTAAACCAGGAGTGAGAACTGACTTTGAGGTAGAGTTGCCAGGTCATGACTATGCCAGGCCCTGAGATTTCAGGGCCAAAACCTGAGATCTAAGTTCAACCCCTTATGCTGTCACAGGACAGGCTCCTGGTGATATCATTAAGCATGATATATTAAGCATCAGCCTCAATTGCATGGTGTCTGCCACTCAAATAAAAAACACCAAGTCTAACAGAGGAGGAAAATACGTGCATACACACACACACACACACACATATCAAGGCAGCATTCTCACCCTCTTCCCCCCTCACCTGAGAACTGGCCAAGAAGAGCCAGGCCTTAAGACCTGGCAACCCTACTTCCAGGTCATAAAAATGTACCAGTGTGGCCTGCTAGGATGAAAACTGACCACTGCACCCAGCCCAGATACCCAATCCCTGTTGTATAATGAGACTGCAGAAAGAATCATAGAATCATAGAATTGTAGAGTTGGAAGAGACCACGAGGGCCATCCAGTCCAACCCCCTGCCACGCAGGAAATCACGATCAAAGCACCCCCGACAGATGGCCATCAGCCTCTGTTTAAAGACCTCTAAGGAAGGAGACCCCACCACACTCTGAGGGAGTGTGTTCCACTGACAAACAGCTCTTACTGTCAAAAAGTTCCTCCTAATGTTGAGATGGTGCTTGCATCCATTGAAGGGATGGTTTGTCTGATTTCTGTCATCAACAAAATTATCAGGGTTTAGTAGAAGATTGCCTCCCAAGAAGAATATAATGGCAATGGGAATTCATTGCCTACAGAATTGGCAGTTACAAGGAGTCCACTTCCCCACCTCTCACACTTGTTTAAAAAAAAAACCTCCACTGCAACTGCCAGCTGCCCTCTGATAGAAGAACTTAAGGGAAGCACTATCTGCAGGGTGAACCCAAGATAAGTTGCTGCCTGCAGAGGAAAAGAAAACACCTAAATCAAGGTTTAGCATGTGTATGTGCCCTCAAGTTACCTGCTAAGTTATGGCAACCCCATGGATTTCATAGGGTTTTCTTCGCCAAATCCACACTACACAAATAGTCCAATTTGAAACTGGATTATTTGTCATGGCTTCTTTCTATTGAAAGTTTTCAATAGATTAGAAGTTTTTACAAGGTCTTTAGCCTACTCTGCCAAAGAGTGCTAGTACCTCACCAAACTACAAATCTCAAGATTCCATAGGAAGGAACCATGGCATTTGTGTAGTGTGGATTTAGCCTTAGGCAAGGAATACTCAGAGGAGGCTTGCCATTGCCTTCCTCTGAAATATAGGCTGCAAAACCTAGAATTCCATGGTGGTCCCCCATCCAGGTATTAACCAGACCAGACCCTGCGTAGCTTTCAAGAACAGATGGGATCTGGTGCCTTCAGGGTTACTAATACCTAAATCCAACAACCATGTTATACAGGCTCATGGGAAAGAAAATCCCACAAGAACCTTTCTGCTTCTCCCTAGTAGTAAAAATTTGATAATAACAGATTAAATAATTTACAATTTGATGCCTCATTGCTGATCAAGCATTAAATGACATTCCATGACTGAGCTATGGTTTATTTATTGAGTAGGTTGCCCCATACATTCGGCAAAGTACTGTAATAAAATAACAGCTAGTATGAAATAATAACAGAGCATGGCAGGTGGTAGGAATTAAACTACACATGTATTCATAGTTTGGGGTACTTCCAATGATACCTGAAATCCTAGTTGCAAAAGGCACTCCATAATTACAGGTATCAGTGGCAGGCAGGGCTCTTGAGAGATACTCAAGAAAACCCTACCCAATGATTTTCCTCTTCAGCTTATAGCTACTTATAGTACATGCTCTCTTTTAAAGCATTCTAAACAGAAGAGCTTGTTGGTTTTAATATAACTTTCACAGCTGTTAAGTACCAGTATTCAAGGTGTTTTGTTCTGTTCAAGCCTCTTATTTTCTGCATTCTTTCTGAAGCAGTAGATTTTCCAGAAACAGGGGGAGACACATTGCTGGGATAAATGCATGATGGATATTGCCTGATGACATTTAATTTGATGCTTCACTAGGGACTTGCTTAATTTTCCTTAATTTGGTTTGGCTGCATCTGATGGCTGCTTCAGATGTTACTTTTGCAAAGGCAGGATGAATCTAAGAAGTAACTCTTGTGGGGTGGGTGTGTATGTATGCATATGTTAAGATGTAATATAAACTGCATGGTTAATGCACATAAGAACCACCAGGCACTTATGTGAACTTCAGGTAAATTCCATTGAATCAATGGGTCTACTCTTTTTTGCCTATTAATTAATTTATTTTTTTATCCTGCTTTTCTCCTTAATGGGACCCAAGGTAGCTCATAATATGAATTAAAACAAGGCACATGAAATGAAATGTAATAAACAGTTTTTAAAAATCATATTAAAACATCAGTACATTAAAAACAATATAAAATCATTTTAAAACATATAACAATAAAAGTAAGGCACACAAAGAGAGATCTTTCTGCATAGCACTTAGGGCCCATCTAAATGGTGAAAATACCCCTCATGGAATTCACTGGGAATCCTAACTGTCTAAACAGGATCCAGTGCCAATCCACACTATTTGGAAAGAGGGGGGCCCAAAACAGCAAAAACCACAGGGTAAAAGCCCTCGCAGATTTCCCCGTACTTTTTCACAAACTGCGAAGCAGGTGTGCATTTTTGCTCATTTGGACTATAGAACAATAAAAAATTTGAAGGGAAGCACAAAGCTGGTTGGCCAGGTGAGAGTGGGGGTGGGACTTGCTAGAACGGCAAGCGCCCGCTGCTGCCATGTTTGATTTTCACCTTTGCGATCACTCGCTAAGGTGATAAAAAAGATCAATATTTTCTGTTTTGCTTTCTTGTAAAGTTGGAAAATTGCTCTCTCACACTAGCGCACCTTGGGACACCTTTTAAAAAAAAATGGCAGCAGCAATGAACAACTAATGCAAGTAAATCACTTGTGGCCACCATCAGAAATGTGAGGCTTATGGGGGCTTCCAAGGCCAGAAAAACCATTTGGATATGTCGCTGTTGCTGTGAGATGCCAATACTATGAAGTATTTTGGATTTTTTTTTCCCTGGTGTAGATGGGCCCACAGTTACTAAATGCCTGTGTAAATAAAAAATACTTTAAAGTGGAAGGAGAGCAGGGAGGGAGCCAGCCTAGTCTCCTGTGGCAGAGTTCCACAGCTTAGAAGTAGCCACTGAGAAGACACTTCCCAATGCCACCACTAAATATGCCTGTGAAGACAGTAGAACTGGGAGAAAGACCTCCCCTGAGGATCTTAAAACTTGGTCAGGCTCATATAGAGAGATATGGTCTTTCAAATTATCTGGACCTACACTGTATAATGTCTTGTAAATCATAATTTTGAATTGTGTCCAGAAACAAACAAGCAGCTAGTGAAGCTGTTTCAACAAGGGAGTTATATATTCACTGTAACCAGCCCCAGTCAGAACTCTGGCTGCACCATTTTGGACCTGCTGAAGTTTCCAGACAGTTTCCAAACTTTTCTGCTGAAGTTTCCAAAGGTAGCCCTCTGCAGCATGCATTACAGTAATTCAAACAGGCATGTGTCACAGTAGACAGATCTGACATCTCCAGGAGCAGGCATAATTGGTGCAATTAGTTTTAACTATAAAAATGCACTCCTGTCCCCCATTAAAATCTGGGCATCCAAGCTCAAAGCTGAGTCTAGAAGCTATACCCAAGCTATGAACCTGTTAGGCTGAATTCCTTTTCTCTGATCTGCCTTTTGACTCACCAGGAGTACTTTTGTTTTATCTGTATTAAGCTTCAGTTTGTTCACCTGTATCCAGTCCATTACTGACACCAGGCACCTGTTTAGAACAAAAACAACTCCCATGGAGTTAGATGGAAAGGAGAAATAGGGTTGAGTATCATCAGTGTACTAGTGACACTGAATCCCAAAATTCTGGAGGAATACCCCAGCAACATGTTCTCATTGTGCCTCTCCAGGAAGGGCTGGAGCTGCTGTAAAACAGTCCATTGAAGTCCCATCCCAGAGAGGCAGCTCAACAGGATACTATGGACGATGGCACCAAAAGCCACTGAGAGGTCCTGCAGAATCAACAGGTACACACTCCCCTGTCCAGTTCCTGGCATAAGTCATCCACCAAGGTGACAAGAGCGGTCTCTGTCTTATAACCAGGCCTGAAGCCAGATGGAAATATATCTAGATAATCCATTTTATCAAGAAATGCCTGGAGCTGGGAGGTCACCACATGCTCCAGAACTTTGCCCAGAAAATAGATATTGGAGAGAGACCAGGAATTTTCTGGTATGATGGCACTTGGGAGTGCTTTTTCCATAATGTCCTCACCACAGGATTTTTCAAGCTATATGGAAACCCGCCTTGCTACAGTGAGGCATTTACTTCTCCCATTACCCTCTTGTCCAGTGGCTGATTTTGTGAACCAGGGAGAAGATGGCTCCAGAATGCCCATAGTGGCTCTCAATTCTCCAAGGCTACTGTCCACATCTTCAACCTGAATGAGCTAAAATGTATCCAATAACACAGGGCTTGTCTATACGAGAGGGGTGGGTGGGAATGTTGATTGGTGCACACTAATGCCAATTTGAAGTAGCTTCTATTTGTCTTAATGGGTTTTTCACAAGATCGCATCCACTTTCACTGTTCAAATGGGCATGCCTGCAAGTCAAGATGGTGGGTGCAAGTGAATTACTCGCATTTCTATTGTCACCAGTTGCCACTGCCAAACATTTTTAAAGGATATTTAAGGTGCAAAAGTGAGATATTCCTCCTAAATAAATAGAGAAAAGGGGGGAAAGGCTGTTTTGTCACCTCAGCACACATCACTAAGGCAAAAATCCAACATGGCAGCCCTGGACACTTGCCTTATTAGCAAGCTCCACCCCCTGCACACATCCAACCAATCAGCTTTGCACTTCCACTCTTATTGGGAATGTGAATGAATGAGAATCAGTTGCCCCAACGAGTGGGAATGTGCATTCCCTGCAGAGCTTTTTAAAAACTTTGGGCAAAGCCACAAAGGCTTTTCCTGCAGAGTTTTTGGTGGATTTGCCCCCTCCTTCTGACTATGGTGAATTGATGTGGGATGACATTTAGACAAATCACATTCGCCTCAAATTCTATGAGGTGGGGTTTTTTTGTTTTTGTTTTTGTTTTTTGCCATTTAGACAATAGGATAAGCAGGAGCCACGGTTACATCTCCTAGACCTATATCAACTATGGCATCCAAGTCAGAATGGATCTAAGCAATTTTGTCTGAAAAGTGTTGTGCAAATTCTTCACAATGGGCAGCATTTTCCTCTTTGGGGGTAAAGTGTAGAAGGCCCCTAACCACTCAGGACAGCTATGCTGGACAACACTGTGCAAATGCAGAAGTATATATAGAAGTATGACTTTTTCACTGCCACAGCGTACACTTTCCAGTGAGCTCTAGCCTATGTTTGGCTGGACCTGTTTTTGACACTCTAGTCTCCCTCCCATTTCTTTTATCATTGCCAGCTACTTAGTAAACCAAGGGGTTTGCTTGAAGGAAGAGTGTCCACGGGAAGGGACATTTACAGGCAATTGTGTCCATCACCCTGGCTATTTTTCCATTCCAGAGATGAGCCAAGGTATCAACAGCATCACCTGCCAAGGCAAAAGGAAACTCCCCAAGAGCCATCAGTAAACCATCAGGACCCATTAGCTCTTAGGGCAGAGGCTGTGAGTCCTGGGGAGTCTAAATACCACCAAGTCCATGACAACAGAACTATGGAAAATTCCTCCACACAGAGACCACCATCCTCTTGCCCAACACACAAAATGAGGTCTAGAGTATGACTTGCTACATGGGTAGAACTAGATACTACTTGGGACATGAAGTCCTGAGCTGTTCCTTGCAGAGCAATCTCAAGAGAGATGTTGAAATCGCCCAACACAACAAGCTGGTGGAATTCCAATACCACTGCCAAGACCAGCTCAGCCTACTCAGGAAAAGAGATCATTGAACAGTGGAGTGGACGGTACACCAACAAAAGCCCTATTCTGTCCCAGCCACCCACCTTCAAGTGGACACACTCAAACACAGTGGACTGTGGGACAGGGCACCTGATGAGAGGTGGCATCCCAACAGACCACTGCAATTACAGCACCCTGCTCCCATCCCTCCCCTGGCCTTACCTTCTGCTGTGCAGAGAACCTAGGAGGTCAGGCCTGGGAGAGGTTAATCGTCCCGCGCCATTTCACCCAGCCAGAAATCTGTAGTACAGCCCATGCCAGCATACTCATCCAGGATCAGATCCTTAATCATAGTTATTTTGCCCCCCCACACACACAATTTACCAACCTGGCATTGAGTTGGGACTAGCAGTTTAATGTTAGGCCTTAGGATCATAGATCTGAGCCTGACAACCTTTTGTTTCCAGGTCATTTGCAGTTCCCTGTCTACATGTATGTGACTTGTGGCATCCCCTTATACTCACTGATTAGCTTAGCAATTGGATTGGGCAACGGTGTACCTGTAGATTTCTTTTTATCCCTGTTCAGTTCTTCCTTTCTGGTCATCTGAACAATACATTTGAGATGGGAGACACAAGGGAAGGCAAGATTTAACTCTTCTCTCTTTCTCCTAAATCCTGATGGAAATTACATCCATGCTGCTATTACACACAAGTTGGGGGTATATTTTAAAAGGCTCAATAGTAGGGTGTGCTTGGGGAAAAATGTCCAGTGGGAGTGTGGGGGAAGAAGTCCCTTCTCCACATTGAGCCACTATCAGGAGGTAACAGATAAACAGTGGGGTAAGTCCCACTGATCAGCTGTAGACTTGGCAGCCATTCCCCCTCTTTCTCACAGCTTACGGCAAATCTGTGCTCAAGTCCGTGCAGCAGTTCACCTACCTGGGAAGCATCATCTCCTCAGATGCCAAGATTGACAAGGAGATCGATCACAGATTAGCAAAGGCATATAGCGCATTTGGAAGACTTCACAAAAGAGTCTGGAGTAATAAACACCTGAGGCGAAGCACAAAAATCAGTGTGTATAGAGCCATTGTACTGTCTATTCTCCTTTATGGGTCTGAAACATGGGTCACCTATTGCCACCACCTATAACTCCTCAAACGCTTTCATCAGCGCTGTCTACACACAATCCTAAATATACACTGGACTGACTATGTGATGAATGTTGCTGTCCTTGAGCAAGCAGGGATCACCAGTATCGAGGCCATGATATTGAAACACAGCTGTGCTGGGCAGGGCACATTTCTAGGATGGAGAACTATCGCCTCCCAAAAATGGTACTCTATGGTGAACTCGCCACAGGTCAGTGTAAGAGGGGCACTCCAAAAAAAGCAATACAAGGACTCCCTGAAACAACATCTCAGGCTCGGCCAAATTGATCACCAACAATGGTCCGCCCTGGCCTCACATAGGGAGGCATGGAGACGCACTATCCACAATGCTGCAGCCTTATTTGAGAACTCACGCCGAACAAGTTTTGAAGAGAAATGACAACGCAAAAAGAATCGCAACATGGAAACATCACCCAAAGAGACCTTCTGCTGTGCTTTCTGTAACCGGACTTGTTTATCTTGGATTCGCCTTTTTAGTCATCAGTGCACTTGCAGAAAATGCGGGATGAGTCCTTCCTGAATCTTCATTTGCGAAGAAAAGCCAGAAAGCTGTTTCCTTGTCGCTCAGTGCTGCCAATGGATGGATGATGCTGAGAGGTGTATGTACACATGTACGCATTTATACAGCCTATCTGTATAAATGGTTGGTGAAGGATAACAGACAGCAGGGATGCAGATGATCTTCTCACAGCCCTATCTATCCATCTATTCATTCCGTGAAAAACATCTGCTATCTATCCACTGACACATCTGAGCAATGAGGACAAGGGTCCTGGTGCTGCAGTTAAAGATTAATGCCCTCAGCAGACCACCTCTTTTCCTCACAGCTTGACTGTCCCCTGTCCCCTCAGGATTGGCTAAGCAGTGCTGCAGAGGTGGGAAGGATGGATTAGTTGGCCTTAAGCAACAGTAGTGAGATCAGTTAACCCTTCTATCAGTGGGTTCTGCCCTCATCACATCAGAGTTTGTAAATAGGACTTCATAGTTTTTCTTCATAGAAATGAATAACATTTATATGGGATATACTGTAGGAATGCACTGGCATTAGCAACCTGCCATTTGCTCCAGCCAGGTACGACTAGGTTGGCAACTGTCGCCCAGAGGGCTTTTTCTTCAGCTGCCCCTAGCATCACCCTCTCTTGGAAAAGAACAAGAATCTAGTCCTGGTGGATTGGGGAGCCACCATTCTACTTTTCTAAAATGCCCCTACTGTGGAACATTTCAGTGGTCATTGTCAGACCTCACTGGGGGCCTCCTGGTGCTAATCTAAGCATTAATGTACTCTCCACACTACCAACACCACCACAAGGCATAGCCACTGTCAGGACTTCCTATTGTAAGATGGAGGGTTTTCTGCCAAGGGCTCACTCTTTCAGAGTCAAACCTGAGTGCACTCAGGAACCCCATTGGGACAGGAGCAAAATTGGGTCCTTGCCACTGGTGAAGCCACTTTATGTCTCCACCTTCATTTTTGAAATTTGACCTTGTGTCCCTCTTCCTTGGTCATGTTTGATTATGATGAAATGTCAGCAAGTGAATGAGTCATGCCCAGCCCTACAATTTGGCACAGTGAGGTGTTCATCTCCAGTAGCAAATGCTGGGAGGCAGTAGGATATTGAAGGAGAGAGCTAGCCTTGTGCTAAATAGCCTGTCCTTTACCACCTTGTTGCCTTCTGCCCTCAGGTAGAAACCCCAGAACTGTTTTGAAGACAGGTGCTCAAGTCTGGCAGGCAAGACATTATGAATTGCATGTATGTGCATGTATGTTTTGACAAAACAGTAAAAACACAGAATACAATAAATATCAATGCGAATAAACAATTACACCAATATTAAAATCATTCCACTGGCTTCCAATTAATTTCTGTGCAAGGTACAAAGTGTTGGTTATTACCTTTAAAGCCTTACTTACATGGTTTGAGCCGAGGTTACCTACGAGATCACCTTCTTCTCTATAATCCGCCCCATACACTTAGGTCCTCTGGGGTATATTTGCTCCAGCCAGGTAGGACTAGGTTGGCAACTGTCACCCAAAGGGCTTTTTCTTCAGCTGCCCCTAGACTCTGGAACAGCCTGCTGGAAGAGATACAACAGCTGAACATACTGTTGGAATTTAAAGTAGCATTAAAGACCAGTCTCTTCCGGCAGACCTATCCAGATAATTTTAAATTGTGAATTTTAACTTGTGTACTGATTGTTTTAAAATGTCTTGGTTTTACTTGTTTTTAAATTGATAGGTTTTAACTGATACATGTTTTTAACTAATATTATGTTTATGCGTTGATGTGTTGTTCCTTGCCTCAATCAATCCACAGGGAGAGGCGGGTAAGAAATAATAACAATAATAATAACAATGATAATAATAATAATAATAATAATAATAATAATAGGTGCTACTACTAACTAAGCAGTTAACAATGTGACTACCTTGAAGACAATGAGAAAATAATAAATGAAATATTATAAAATTGTTTAAAGCATGAAAAGTAATATATATCAAGGAAAGGGCAAAATCTAGAAGACCCTATTAAGCAAATGTAAAGATAGCTATCAACCAAGGACTTTATCAGATGCAGATGCAGCCTCTTTAAACATCCTTTGCCAGCATAAAAAAAAGCATTTGAAGGAAGATTCAACTGGTCAGTGTCTCTATGTGGAAAGGGAGGAGTCAGGCACCATCTTTTTCTTTGCTTCATGGACCAATATGTCCTTGATTGATTGACTGACAAACAGGCAGGTCTGGAATGGAATTGGAACTGTCCTAGGGTACAGACTCAAGTTATAACCACAATACAGAATCAACAGTCATCTCAGCAGCCTGGGATATCTCAATTGTGTAACAAGACTTAATATATTAACCCCCCCTTTACCTATTCTGTACACCTTGAGAGATAGAGTTGTATTAGCTCCTTCATACAACAAGCAGGAAACCAATGTATTAAGTAATTAAACAGTCACTTAAGGGTCACAGAGGAAGACTTTGTGTTTAGAAGGGAATGAAATCTGTGGTCCTAGCCAACCAATCCTTTCTTCCCTCACTGAATAAAATGGCCAGGAAATATACCCAACATCTAACTTTCCCCATTTATTTCCATATAGTTCACTGCAGACTGTGATGACCTTCTACCCTACTGTTTTCTAAGCTTTGACAGAAACCAGATATACTTGGTAAACGATGTGATGTGGTCAGCTAGAAAATATGCAGCATATATATTCCTTTATCAGAGGGTCTCCCCAACTACTTTGCAATGTTACATGCCTGGAGAGAGTATGTTTGTTTTGCCAAGATGTTCTATGAGTGTATTTTGTGATTACTATGTAATCTCTTTGTAAACGTTGTCCAGAGCAGAAAGACTTTTTGGTGGAGGGCCACATGTGCTCTAGGGCTTAAGTGAGATAGGACTCAGGGACATGTCTGCTTTCATGTGTGCATGTGGGATTCAGACAGATTGCCCTTTTGTTTTGGGGGCCTCATCGTATTAATTAAATTTAGTTTTGCCCAGAACTCACAAAAATTACTTTTTGGACTACACCTACCAGAATCCGCAAGCCAGCATCATCCAGAAACCCTCAGGTCATGGGGGATTCTGGGAGCTGAAGCTTTAAAAAAAATAAGTAAACTTACAATGCTGTGGTTTTGTAGTGGTTCAAAAGCTGGTATCCAAAGGTAACTTTCCAAAGAGAGGAAATGTTTGCTGTGATGCTGAGAATTGTATTGTGCAGTGTGGACTTCAGAAGTTTTAGAAATGATGGCTACAACTACAGGGAGGACCATGAATCAGATTAGGACCAAGACACCAGAAGGATAACTTTAATTTTTTTCAGCATGCTGCCTAATATTTCTCCCATAGAAAAAAATCATGGCTCTTAGGGCAATTCAAACAAGGAAAAATGCACAGGGAGGAAAGGGTTAAACCTGCCTTCCCCAATCATATCACATTATTGCACCCCATTCAAGCATCTTTCCCATTCCCATGTTTCAATTTACATTTGAAAAACAAATAAACATGGATTGGCCCTAAGAGAGTCTGAGTATCAAAAATAAGAATAACCATAAGAACAGAAAAAGATAAGAAAAACCCTGCTGTACCAGATCAAAGACCGCACCAGTACAAATTCTGTTCCTCCAGTGATCAACCAGAAGCCTATAGAAAGACCTAAAGCAGGGCACAGGTGCAAAAAAATCTCTGTGCCATGTTTCACCAAATTATTTAAAGACATGAAAGTTATCTTAAGACAGTGGCACCAGGTGCTAATATAAAAACCTCAGCTCTAGATACAAATTTTCTTTAAAACAATCAAGGTCTTGACATGTTGTCCTAATTCATACGAATGCTGCCCTGCTTTTATTTTCAATCTCTCCCTCTCCTAGCCTTAACCTGCTCTAAAGGTACCCAAGCAGCAACTGTCCTCAGCAAGTGGCCAAGCCTCATATTGTTTTGGATGTGTGACTGCATTTAGCACAGCGTTTTTAAAAATTAGTGAAGAGCAAGTGTAGAAGATATAATCAAATTTTTAAAAATTAAAAAAGTTTTTAATACTTTTAAGTGTATCTTATTCTTTTAAGTATTTTGATGTTGTTTTAATGCTGTAAGTGCTTTGATTCTGTTTTAATGTGCAGTTTTTATATGTTTTAATTGGGTTTTTTTTTAAAAACTGTGAGCCTTTTTGGGATCCAGACTTGGGGAAAAAGCAGTCTATAAAGATCATCATCATCATCATTGGGAACATGGCAGCACAGAGAGAATTTAATCCTCTCCAGCATTGTCCCAGTGAAAACGCTCCTTCTCTAAACAACAACTTGGAATAATTGCTTTTGGGGACTACAACTGCCAGAACCCCCTAGCCAGCATGGCCAATAACTATTTAAAGTTGTGCTCTGAAATGCTATTTGCACTGGGAGGAAACCTCCCATTGTTGCCAAAATAGGTCATGAAATCCTGAGAATGACTCCAAGACTTACCTTTCATCATGCATCATAGACTTCATAATGGCTGTCAGACAAGTAATGCATTCTTCTGCAACCTGTTGCCCTCCACAAGGGTTGACTATGACACCCATCATCCCCACTCAAATGTTAGATGTTAAACTTTTTGGAGTAGAGATGACAGATTAAAAGTATCTGTACTCAGTGTCCTACACACTGATGAGGCAGTTGTTTTCCCACATCTGGACAATGTAGGTCGTCCATGTGTCCCTTACCTAGATGGCATTTTTTTAACCCTTGGTTGTATATAACCCAGGTTTAAAAATACAATGGTTGTATTTCTCTGATCGTAAACCAGAATTAAGCACTATGCTAAGTAAGCTACAGAATCAGCCCAACTGCAGAGTGTTAGAGTAGAAATTCTTTCCTGCTCCCTGTTTTTGGTTGTAAAAATGATATACAGCCTTTCTTGTCAGGAATCAGGTCACCACATTCCAAATTCTGGGGGAATGGCTGAAAAACAGAATGGCTACTAATGCACCAAATCTTATGTGGAGGGTTAAAAGTATGAATGCTGAAGGTGTCTGCAGTGGTCACTGTTGGCTTCTGTGTTGCTTGGGAAGATAGGTTATTAGAAGTTCTAGCCTTAATTTTAAAAGAGTTATCCGAAGTACTCAACCCTATTCCCAAAATAGATTTAGAACCTTGGATAGGTCACTTAGGTTTTGGACTAGAACTCAGGGCAAATTAATTGCCCCACTGATATGGGAGTCACCAGCCAACACTGGGCAGATTACTCCTTCTGTAAGACAATATAGATGCAGACACCATATAGGTCAGAGGGATCTGAGGCATCCAAATACAGTGTAGTTTAGCAAACAAGGGTCTTGTATGTTTTCATCCCAAATGTCCCCCTGTTGTACTAAGCAAAAATTGGCAATCTTCTAACCTAGCAGGAAGATCTGTGCCACTAACAAAGCAGGGAGACCTATGAATAGGTAGGAAGCAAATAATACCTTTGTGAAAGGAAGTTACCATAAATACAGTGTGTCACTGTGATATTTATAGCTATTTATATAGCATGGCACAACCTTCTTGACTTATTCAAGATCATGTGTGTATATTTTCTCCTCCATGCAGTTAAAAATCCTTCTGTGGATTAGGAACATCTATAAACAGGAGTGCACCTCACAGAAAGAAGGGATTTTCCACAACTGTCAGACAGTGGTCAAATCTGCTTACTTGATCTCTGAAGCAATTCACAGTTTTTAGGCCACATATATAGAATTACAAACTGGGGGTCAACAAACAGTTTGATGCAAAGAAAAGGAGTGTTTCAAATGTACAAGGCTTAATAGTTTCATAGACAAAACATAGACAGATAACCCAAACAGGAATATTGTGGTCATGTCCAAAAGGTACATGTTTATGTTCAATTTACATTACTTGTACACACAACCACTATCAAAAACCCAGTTCTTGTCAGCTGGCAGAGGAATTTTAAAATGTTAACATAACAGGCAGATTCATGTCCTTAAATCTGAAATATATGCCTGTTGCTAGCTGTCCTTTCTTCCCTTCCCCCACTGCTTCCATTTTATCTTTGCAGACCTATAGCAATCAAGATTTGGCAGTCAGGTTTCTGATTAGCAAAGCTGCACTTAAATGTTTGGTATAAATTTAAACTAATCAGAGAGAGAGAGAGAGATGCAGGCATATTGTAACCAAAGTATGTGATATACGTATCAATATCAAAAAATATGCGTCAATGTCATGTTAATGTCCATGTGTATCAAAGTCAAATTGCTTAAACAGCCAGAATTAAGAACTGCCAAAAGTCCCAATTCCAATTAAACATAACACCTGAGCTCTTTCAGTTTTCTGTTTGAATGCATTATTCCAGTAACAGATAATTTCCCAGTCATTAACAAAGTGGCTGATAACATGAATATTCCCAGATCTACTAAGTACAATGACAGTGATCTTATCTATAGTCTGAGTATTCCAGATTTTATGCAGCCAATCATCTAAGGAACTGATTTTGATAAATATCCAGTTCTTTTGACTAAGCTTTTCCCACTCTCCAGTCTCCAAGCTGGCTGGAGGGTTCTGGGAGTTGTCCAAAAAAAAAAAAGGTTTAAGTCTGATACTCAGAAATGAATAAAGAACTGAACACATTCTGAAAACCCAAAAGAAAACACTTCAAGTAAAGCAGAAAGGGCAAAGCCATCTAGAAATATGAGTCAACAAATGCAAATTATGAAAATATTATGTATTGAATTAGTTGAAATGATATGCTATTACAATAAATTGCATATATTAACAGCATATATATTTATAATGTAGATGTGTCTACAATTCTCTTGGTTATTTCTCTTCTGTGCCTAAAAAAACATAATTCAGGTTTCTGCTCCAGCAATGGAACTGTCCATGGTGCTTGGGGCAATAAAGTTCTCCTGGTCTAGAAAGCCAGAAAATTATGGATATGCATATGCATACTCCAACATAATTGTTTTCTTTTATTTCTAAAAAGCTTCATTAGTGGGTCTGTACTAATGTACAGAATACAATTGCTGTATGGCCAGAATCCTTTTGGGACACTATGCTAGCATAAACATTGTAGCACAATGGTAGCTTGGCTCTTCCTCATAGGTTGCTTAATTGCAGTCAGTCATTCTGCAAGCACACCCACAGTCCTCTCTCTTTTGATTTGTTGGGTGGGGAGCTAAACAACAGTTATGTAATGGGTGAGCTCAAGGCTGTGATTCCCCTGCACACCTGGTTGCACAGCTGCAGGGCCCAGTATAACTACACCGGCATATATTTACACTAGAATAAAAGTGTACAGAACCTTAGCCAAGTTCATATATACATTTTGCCATTTCTCTTTTTATCCTTACAACAAACAAGAACGTTATTATTTACACAAAGGGAAAGAAAGTCATTTCTCATCTTTTAAAAGATGTCTCTTAAGATGTTCTTGACTTCTCAACAGAGCCATTAGGCTTTTGGTTCCAAACTGATATGGCTATTTCGTGGTAGTGAAATGTCAAACCTTGGCCCTTTTTTGCCATTTGTACTACTTAAATTATTATGGTTTTCAATTCTAGTTTTCTAAATTTATGTGACATCTATCACATTTGTAACTGTGTTTATATAGTGTAAAAGTATTATTTGAAAATCAGCTATAGATGATTATGGCATGTGGTCAGGTCATCTCCAATTCCTTATTTAAATTAGCAAGTACGATATTTAAAAATAAAACAGATTACATCCTTTTAAATTTACCATCCATGCAGTACAAAATGTTGGAACTATTGTCATTTATCTGATGTAGAAAATACCCTTCCCTTTTCTGTTCTCATACTGGGTATAATTTATTACTACAACAATACATTTTATTTGAATGGCATGAAAACGTATAATCACTTTGCAAATATCATTCATTATGGTTTTCTTATGTGATACTCCTGTTTGGGCTACAGGGTGTTTTTAGATAAAATGTAGGTTGTCCCATTACTAGTGGAAATTGACATATACACCATAGAAAGAATTACAATTGTCAATTAATAGGAATGGGAACAATAATGTTTTATGTTGCCATAGAACTTCTGATATTGTGGTTGTTAAGAAAGGATCATAAGATAACTTTCTTCCCATAAAGACCAAGTTCCGCAGTAAAGCGAGAGATTAATGGGGGTCATATTGTGTTATTTCCCTAATCATCAAATTCCATAAGACATTGCTTAGGATTAACTGGTAGGATCCCAGCATCAGGGCTATCACTGTAGAAGTAACCATCAGTGCTGGGATCCATGTGGCTACTCCATACCCTCATGCCAAGGGCTGTTAAACAGTTCCAACATAATTGATGATAAGACAGTGCCAGCTCTGGTCCTCTCCTTGAAAAGCAACCTAAGATTGCTTGAAGCCTTGAACTCCATAATTCTAACTGCAATTTCTTCAAAAAGGGTGGTTTTGAAGTTCATCTCAGTTCATATGGAGATGCAGTAGATGATCCTATACGAGTGATGGGGGTATAAGCTACAATTTCTACAACCAGGAAGTAATGCAAAATGTCCAGGGGATCTGCCATATTAAGTCTGTCATAGCAAAGACAACAAAGAGGCTACTGGCACCTTAAACAACAAAGCATCTAGTGGCCATATGTTTTTGTGGACTGAAGCCCACTTCCAAAGATGTAGTCAGATCTGTGGTGTCACTAAGATTGGTGTCACCCCTTCTCCCAATGGCATCACCTGGTGCTATTCGGTCTTTCCGCACACCCTAGTGCTGCTACTGAGTCAGATGTATCTGAAAAAGTAGGCCGCAGTCCACAAAAGCTTATGCTCAGTAAAACAAATGGCATTGCTCAGAAGTCTTGTTTTGTATTTATAATGTAAAGAATAATGCTTTTGCTTTGAAGGAATCATTAAGCTCTTTGTTGTTATGAATGAGAACCCAGCCCTTGCTTCATCCCCCCTGCCCTGTTTTGGTTGTTTCTATTTCATGGCCTGAAAACTAGTATTCCTCAAGATTCCAAAAAAAAAAAGGGCAGGTAGAAACACTTAAAAACCACACCACAGTTACCTACAAAAAATCAAAATTGGATCATGCTGTACTTTGAATCATTCTAAAAATGCAATTAGATGTGCTGGTAGCAGATGATAGGGACAATACAGAGCCACATGGCTGGCTGAATGAGGCTGACAATTCCCTTTGTGTATACTGTTCTGCATGAAAGCTTTGGAATGGGAGGCATTGCAGAATGGTGGAGTATGATTCCATACAGGAGGTTCCAGATTCACCTTTGCCAGAAGGTCCCGTGTCATCTTCAGGAAAAGGGTGGGGAATCTGATGCAAGACCTCTGCCTGAATACTTAGAGACACTCCAGTAGTAGTATTTCGCTTGTTAAGGCAGCTGTCTTGTTTAACTTTTAACTATTTATCTTTTTTCTCTCTCTTCCAGTTCGGGTTACTTCCAGTTCCACAGCTATCTCCTGTTCTGCAGTTAAAGGCAGATTACTGAAAGGCTCTTTTAATTGGCACTCTGCATTCCAAGGCATTTGATTCCAGGACAAAGAAAGTTTCCTCGGCCACCACTCTACTATGGTATACAGAGCAGACCTGATTTTGCACAATGATCTGTGGATATCATGCCATGTTTAACCCAGTGGCAATGTTACTTTGTTGTCCTCTTAACATAGGATTCCTCTGAAACAGTTCCCAGAGCCCTCTCTGTTACAGAGGGGATGGGACAGGCAGCTTGTCAGAACCTCATGGTGCTTCTCGGAAACCAGTAAAAGCCTTGGCCAAAGCTTGTCAGGGTTATCTGCTTTCCTAAAAGGAAAATGTTCTCTTGTCCCTTTTAGATTTGCTCTTTTCTCCCTGTAACCATTTCATCTGCAATAAAGGGTACAGGTGAGGCTACACGTTGGATATATTGCACTGAAAGCAAGTGACTCTATACAAATTGTTATCATGGCCCTTGGATCTCATAGTTGACCTTGCTAGAACCACAACCTCAGTAAGACCAGGCGGCACCATGGAAGATTGATCAGTTGTATCTCTTTACATTCACAGGATGTATTTGGGATTTTCTTACTGAGTTGCATTTGATATTACTACTTTCATTTGATCTCTGGCAGCTTTAGCAAGTATTGTACCTTTTCATTTAGAGTTATTTACCTTTTCATTTTTTTCTGCTGCCTATGCGGGGGAAAAAATGAATATATTTTTGTTTTGCTTTCAGAACTAGATACCAGAAGCAATGCTAGCCATTTACAGCCAAATCATAACATTATTTATGTTTTAAAATACATCTTTCTCCTGCTATGCTTGCATGCATGTGGGAGGGTGTTTTTATCTTTTAGTAACAAAGGCTATAGCACAAACCAGCCTGCCCCTTTTGGGTATCCTTTGGATGTATTTGTTGCTGTCCTTGAGCAAGCAGGGATCACCAGCATTGAGGCCATGATATTGAGAACACAGCTGTGCTGGGCAGGGCACATTTCTAGGATGGAGGACCATCGCCTCCCCAAAATAGTACTCTACGGTGAACTCGCCACGGGTCAGCATAAGAGGGGCGCTCCAAAAAAATGATACAAGGATTCCCTGAAACAACATCTCAGGCTTGACCAGATTGATCACCAACAATGGTCTGCCCTGGCCTCGCATCAGGAGGCATGGAGACGCACTATCCACAATGCTGCAGCCTTATTTGAGAACGCACGCCAAACAAGTCTTGAAGAGAAACGACAACGCAGAAAGAATCACAACCCAGAAACATCACCCAAGAAGACCTTCTGCTGTGCTTTCTGCAACTGGACTTGTTTTCTCGGATTGGCCTTTTTAGTCATCGTCACTCTTGCAGAAAGCACGGGATGAGTCCTTCCTGAATCTTTGTTTGTGAAGAAAAGCCAGAGAGAGAGATGTATTTGACTAAAAGACCTATCATCCCCAAGTGGCATGACCACTGGCATAATGGTAGAAGCAGCCGAATACATTTGGAAGGCACTCAGCTAGGGAAGGTTAGCATCAACTGTTTTGCAGAAGAAAGTCTTAGGAAAGTGAGCAAAATACATTGCACACAGAGTCGGAGAAATAAAGAGACCACACGCAGAATATGGGGTGAAATAAATGGTTTTTATTTATCACCCTACTTATTTAAATCCCTAAATCTTCAGCGGGGGGAGGCAACCTAGTGAGGGAGCAGCTGGGGCGGATCGTCCCTTCTGGACTTATGCCCCCAGCTTCCCCTGGCGAACACCTGAGCCCTGTTGAGCAACCTCAGTACTTGGGGTTGCTCTTCAGCCGGCCCGTGTCTGGAAGGTCAACCCGAAAGTCCCCCACCCAATCCATACAGATTAAGGTGAGGGATTATCCTTCAGGCCAACCCCAAGGTAGGTCTCGTTCTGTTCTCCCAAATCATACAATCTAAGGAGACCCTTCCAGAGACCGTCCCTTCACCGAAATCGGTGCCCTAGGTGTACACCATGATCTACGCCTCCCCCTTTCCCGCCATGGATAAGGGGCAAGCGTCCGCTTAGTCCCTTAATCCCCCACCAGCTTGAGCCAACAAGTCCCTCAACCCCCGCTGAAGATCACCCAAAAATAACATATTTCCCATGTCCGAGAGATGTACCCCATCAGCCCTGTAGAGCTCGGGCCTCTCGAACACAATCCCAGGATGTGCTAAGTAACAACCTCCCATTGAAGACAAAAACTTCCCCATTTGCCTGTTGACTTTGCGCCGTGCTCTGTCAATCAAGCGGGGGTTCCCCTCCCCTCTCCATAACTGTCTAGGCAGTATAGCTGACCACATAATAGTAGTCTCCGGCCATGTAGACTTAATCACCCCCAGGTCATGTGATGCCTGAATCACCAGGGCCTTACCTTTGAGCAAGCCCAAATCATTTCCCCCCAGATGTATAATCAGAACATCAGGCGGTGGCCTGACATGTTCCTCAAACAATAACAGCATGAGCCCATGCCAACGGAGGCCCCTTTTCCCCAACCATTCTATCACCCCCATGTCTTCCAAGCTCAGGTGAGGTCCAAAATAACTTAATCGGGCCTGTCGGGCCGCCCAGTAGACCATACTGTGGCCACAGATCAGCACCCGACGTCTCACCGGCTGAGTTCTAAAATCTGGAAGACAAAAGGGGAAGAAAATAGTTAGTATGGTAACGGACGGATGTACCTCCGGTAGGAGGATGACCGCCACCTCCCAATACCCCGTATGGTCCTTGCGGGCAACCCCATTGCAGCCGCCGTAGAGGCAGCACCTATCCGGAAGGAATGTGTTGCGAACTTAACACCTTTCAGCCCCATCCTCTGCAAGGCCTTGGATGTCACAGTCCAAAACTGATACCTAGTCAAGGGAGAAGAATCGGCATGAATAAACAGCAATCCTGGGCACTGACCCCTTACCTGAAGATAGTCCTGTAAAGCGAGCACCGGACATAATGCATCATCACTACAGCGTTGGAGCTTAACAATTTTACCCCGACCTAGCTGGTCTGTTTTCGAGAACCGCAGCGTGAAACTCACCTGCTCTTCCATCACCTTTATATCCCTCAATTCCAAGGCCCTCCCTGACATATCACACTTAGAAAGCGCCACCAGCTCACTGATTCGTAAGGCGCCAAAAAAGGCCATCAAAGAGGCTGCATGAAAAAGCGATGCCTCATAGGGTGAGGAACAAACCCCAGCCCATACTTGGCGTAAACCCTTTAATATAACTGGTGAAAGGGGGACCCGTAAATCCCTCTTTCTGCCTTTCTCCCGAGCCCATCCCTCCAATGCCTTTCGTATCCTAAAGTCACCCGTATTATCCGGGGCCCCCTGAACCTTCAACCAAAAAGCTAAGGCTGCTAACCTGCCCCTAATAGATTGAGGGGCCAAACCCTTTTTATAAAGATGCACACAAAATTGCAAGAGGTGTGTAACTGGAACCTTAACACCTTGCTGAAAACCCTTTCGCTTTCTAAACTGCTGAAATTCCTGAACTGCTCTAGCGTAACCCCTTCTTGTGCTGACAGCAACTGACATACCTAGGGCCCTCCAAATTTCGGACTCCCAATCTGCCATAGACCCATCGGTATCTTGTCGCCCTCGGGCTCGGCATCCGGAGCCAACTGTCTGAAGCGCTCCATCTGCATGCGGGAAAGAGCGTCAGCAATCTCATTGTTAACGCCCGCCACATGCCGTGCCATAAACAAGATGTTATATTTAAGGCATTGCAACGTAAAGCACCTAACCAATTTCATAACCCGGGGAGACTTAGATGTAAGGGAGTTTATCACCTGGACAGTTGCCGAGTTGTCGCACCAAAAATGTACTGACGAATTCGCCAACTCACCAGGCCAAATGAAAGAAGCCACAAGAATCGGAAAAAATTCCAGAAAAGTAAGATCTAATGTAATGTCCGTCCCACACCAATCCGCAGGCCACCGGCTTGCACACCACCGGCCACCGAAGTAAACTCCGAAGCCTATAGATCCTGCTGCATCTGATGAAATCTGTAATGCGCCCTGCAGCTTCCTTTCCTCACGCCAGAATGAAACTCCATTAAAGTGCCCCAAGAAATCCTGCCAAACCTGCAGATCATCCTGCATGTCCCTGGTTAGCCTGATCATGTGAAATGGCTTTTTTACACCTTTAATGGAGTCACACCAACGCCGGAGGAAAGCCCTCCCTGGGGCGACCACCTTGCAAGCAAAGTTCAGGTGTCCAATAAGAACCTGAACCTCCCTCAATGTGGCCTTGCGTCTGCCCCTAAATTGACTAACCCTAACCCTCAACTCCTGAATTCTCGATTCGGCAAGCCGGCATTGCTGTTTGATCGTGTCAATTTCGATGCCTAAAAATATTAACTGTTGTGACGGACCTTCTGTTTTCTCTGGGGCAAGGGGAACCCCAAGTTCCTCTGCCATCAATTCAAATTGACGCAACAGAAACCCACAATTTGCAGTACCATATTCACCAATAAATAAAAAATCATCTAAGTAATGTACCACACCATGCATACCCGTTTTGATCTTGAGGGCCCATTCCAAAAAGGTACTAAAGGTTTCAAAAGCATTACAGGATACTGAACACCCCATTGGTAATGCTCGGTCCAAATAGAAAGATCCCTCAAAACGAAAACCTAACAACTCAAAATCACTAGGATGAACCGGGAGAAGGCGAAATGCTGACTTAATGTCGCATTTCGCCATTTCAGCTCCACTACCATGTCGTCTGACCTCCCGTATGGCCGCGTCAAATGAAGTATACTTAACTGAACATAATTCAGGGGGGATAGCGTCGTTCACTGACTCACCCCTGGGATAGGACAAGTGATGAATAAGCCTAAACTCACCCTGAGCCTTTTTGGGTACTATACCCAATGGGGATACCCTCAGATTAGGCACCGGTGATCGCATAAATGGGCCAATTACCCTCCCTTCCATTACCTCTTTCCGTATCTTATCCCTAACAACGTGTTCCATCCCCAGGATTGATTTCAAATTACGTGCCCAAAAGGGGCGCCTGGGCCCCTGGTACGGAATTCTAAAACCAAAATGAAAACCCTCAAACAAATAATTGGCCGACTGCCTCTCTGGGTAAACGGCAAGCCAGGCATCCAAAATATCTAATTTAATTGGGCTGGGGCCCTTTAGGAGGAGGGGCTGGGGAGCCACCTCCTCTACCCATACTTTGCCCCCCTCTGGGGCCTCTAAACTGGCCTCTTCCTCTTGGGCAGTTCCGAAAGGAATGCGAGGCTCCGCAAATGGAGCACTCATGGCTAAACCTACAAGGCTTCCTGGAACATTGCCCGTGTGAGCTAAATTCCCAACAAAGCATCTTTTGCCCCGCCTGAGATGATGAAGCCATAGAAGCTGATTTATTGCCTGAGCTGGCCGTTGGCCATAACAGGTGACCACTATGCATTCATTCACCCTGTATGGGACACGCTGGGGTCATGAGCTGCATCCACAATTGGGGATGCATCATGTCCCAGCGAAGAGATGGATAAATAGCCGCTCGCATGCGAAAAGCCTCATCATATAATAACCAAGCAGGGCCAGCGAAATCTACGTAAGCCCTATGAATGATATCTATATATTGAAATAAAGCCCCAGCCCGTTGCGGCTGAGCCTTCACCATTACCCCAGCCAAAATCAAAAATCCAGATAGCCAATTAGACCATGTCCTCTCAACCTTTCGCTTTTTCAATTTTTCCTTCTCCTTCACGTCCAAATCCTCTCTATCTTTTTTTTTTCCATTTCCCGATATAAAAGTGAAAAAACATCAACATATTCACCCTTCAAAATTTTATCTCGGGTAGACTGGAGCAGATGATCACCAAGCGGGAGAGACATCTCCCCAAAGGGGACCGCCGGATATGCCACCGTATCATATCCTGGGGTCTGAGATAAACCAGCGGAAGGTACATTGCACCCACCAAAGGCAAATGTACCCCATGGATACCATTGAGGCGCACCCCACCCGAATGCCTGTTGGGGCATGACTCCTGTGCCTTGTGCTAACTGGGTATCACTCTGTGTCCCATTATTAACCGTGGGAGTATGCCAATTAACCCATGGCCACCCTGTGTAAGATTGTGCATTGTGATTATTGAGTGACTCACCAGCATGCCTCGGCACCACCACAGATTCATGTTCCAAACCGGTCCCCAATGGCACATAAGAGGGCCTTTCCGTCTGCTGCGATCCCGAAGCATCATCTCCATGGATCCTCTTCTCTAATTCATCTAAACGTGCAAGAATTTGGTTAGAAAATTTTCCTTTGCTCTTTGTGCTTTTTGCATTGACAGATTCAACCTCCCCTATTCCTTGAATCCTTTCCAATTGTTGGATACGTTGCAGTATGGCCTGCCACGGTATCTCATCCTCGTCGTCATCACTGTGTTGGGAAGGAGGGGGAGTGGGTGCCGGCCGTTTTGGTGCCGGCCCTTTGCCCTTTGCTCCCCCTTTTCCTTTTTTGGGAGCCATTAAAGCAGACGTGTTTAAGTGCCACTCAATATTATTATTATTATTATTATTATTATTATTATTATTATATCAACTCTTGATCAAATATTATTATTATTAGTAGTAGTAGTAACTCCAATTCAGGCTGCAATCAGATTTAAAACTGCATAAACAACAAAAGGAAACAACAGTATTCCAACAGGAAACCAAATTGGGTGTCTAATCCCCAGTCTCAGTAAGCAGCAAACTTAAGGCCTTAAACAGCAAAATGGAGGCTTTATCCCCAGCCTAACACTTTTAAAATGGCCCCCAACCAACACCCCTTCTCAGGTGGAACCTCTGGTGGCCCGCCTGTGTCACTGCAGGCTTTGGGCAGGCTTGTGTTGTCAACCCTGCCCCCCTGGTGGCCCGCCAAAACAAACTGCTGCCTGGCCCCCCGGTGGCCCGCCAAACAAACTGCTGCCTGGCCCCCTGGTGGCCCGCCAAAACAACCCCAACTGCCAAGACAACCTTCCTTCCCCTGTCGTCCCTGCCAAGGGCCAGCAACAAAACCTAGGACGATCGCAGCCGCGACCAACCCCCACTGTATCAGGCAGCTGCCTGAGAAATGCCCCAGGGACAAGATGCCCTTAATTGCCAGGCCGTCGCCCTAAACACCCAGGCAGATGGCGCACTCGCTCACTCCCCAGCCCGAGCCACCACCCCGTTCCGTCCTAAAGCAAGCAGGGAGACCCTGGCCAATCCGCCCCCTGGCAATCCCGTCCCTGAACTCCAAACCACTGGGGGAAACCCCCCCCCGAGAATCCGTGCTGCTCTCCCCGATCCTCAGCTGTGTTCCGCTACCGCCGGCTTCTGCTATCGTCGGCTTGAAAGAGAGGCCGAGGAGAGGGGCGGGCTGCACTTATATCACTGGCCCCGCCCCTCTCCTCGCGTCGCCGGCCCTTGCCGGTGACGTGGTGGATCTCCCCTCCTCCCTCCGTGCAAAAGGAGCTCCCCGGCCACCAGCTCCGCAGCGGCCAGGGGAGCTGCATTACACTGATTCAGTAAGGCAACTTACCATGCTCCATTCTTAAAGCTGATAAACATTAAAATGTGAATGCTACATTTAACAGCAAACTCTGGTCACGACTGCCGACAAGGATGCAGGGCAAGGGAGCGCTACCAAGAAAGAGGAAGTTACCTGGCATGCTCAAGTGAACCCTAAGATTTTCAGAACTATGTCAAAACTGGAGCATGGAAAAGTTGCTCTTTTTTTCAGAACTAAAATATCCAGTATCTCAAAGCCTGTGTTGCCAGTGCCCATGCTGGCCAGAGGATTCTGGGAGTTGTGGACAATTTTTCCAAGTTCTAATAAAAACCTTTTTCACAAACCTGAGAGGAAGAAATTTTTAAAAGAAATGATGGAATAAAACCAGAACCTAATAAGAACAGAGCATGCCTGGTAACTACAGAATATTGAGTGTCTGTGAGAAAAAGAAAACAGGAAACATGGTAAGGATGGAATGGAATATCGTGCTGGAGGAGAAGGGTGGCTGACCATTAAACAGCAGGATCTTTGAGTGAGGATATATGGCAACATTTTTATAATGCTATATTGCTCATTTTCCAGTTTGAGAAGTGGCATACCTGGTACATTCTACACTCCTCAGGAAAGTAATTGTAACTTCATTCCTATCTATGAGGTGTATTAGACTGTTCAAAGGGAAATTAATGAGGAAAATGGGCAAAACCCAGCAAAAATCAGTCATCTAGTGGAAAACAATGGAATGGGATTTACAGCCAAAGAGAATGTATTCCTCAGTGAGAATACATAGGCTTGTAGCCTTAGCTAGCTTAAGTCCTCCTGATTTCAATGACTAAGATTGGCTGGTTTGGCCCTCATACCAATATCTGACAAATCAGCAGCAATATTTTTTCTGATTTCTAAATTTACACATCACACACACACACACACAGAGAGAGAGAGAGAGAGAGAGAGAGATTGTGGCTGGCACTCTGTATTGCAGATACAAATTTGTAATCTAGAATTACAGATCCATAACTGCTCCATATTTAATGAAACCACATAAATACCCTCCAAGCCTACATTAAGAGCCAGCAGCTGCACAAGGCAAAGGAGGTCTGTTTAGCTTTTTGTTTCAATTGGGACACAAGGAAGATGACACTTCCAGCCCCTCCCACCAGCAAGGAAGGCTGCAACAATCAGAGGCAGGGCTCCTGTTGCAGTTCCTCGTCACAGCCTCACTTCTGGACCAGATGGGGTTGGAAACATCCTCCTTCTTGCACCCCAATCAGCAGAAGAATAGACCTTCTTTGCCTGCTGGCTATTAAGGTGGGCTTGGAGGGTTGAACCAGGAGATGTTAGTAGCTGAGACAGAAAATCAATTTCTCTCTCTGTGTGTGTGTGTGTGTGTATGTTGTATCTTTAAAATAAAATATACTCTCTTTGCCAGTATGAATGTCATTAAAATGACTGATAAACCTTGGTCCTAAATTAATGATATTGTTAGACTGGAAGAAGTTAATAAGAAAGTTTAATTGGGAAACATCCAGTTTACCTTATTAAATGTTAAACAGGAGTAAAATTCATCTAAGGCAGTCTGGCAACATACCGTAGAAGAAGAAAGAAGATTTATGATAATAGAATATGAACTTTAATTAATGTGTGCCTATTCCAATTACATGTTTCTTTACCCTATCACTAAAATGAAAGCCCATTTAATATTTTACAAAGTATAGAGTCCCTATTGGCAAACATAACATCTCTCGAGTTCCTGTATGATGAGTGAATAAAGCATTTTATGAGAAGCACGCACAAATGTAGAAAACCAGAGGAAGAAATCTAGAAAGTTTAGCAACTCTACAATGCAATTTTAATGTTTACTTCATTTGATGTACATCAATAATGAACCATCATTGTGTATGCACTTATATCAAAATACAGAAAACACTTCTTCATGAAAAAATAAAATTATTGGTCAGGCAACAAAGTCAAACTCTTTTCTGTTCATCCAAATCACACTCTTTTGCATAAATAATGGATCCATTTTTCAATTACAATACAGCAAGCAAAGTTTGAGTCCACTGAAATCAATTGGAAATCAGTTTGGTATACCATCCATGTGTGATAATTCTATATATTCTGTTTATACAGCTAATACTCCAGCAAAAGAAGAAGAAGAAGAAGAAGAAGAAGAAGAAGAAGAAGAAGAAGAGTTTGTTGTTCTGTGCTACTTATTTCTTCTTCTAAATCTTCAGAACATACACAACCTTTCAGTGTGTATGTAAACTGTGCAGTCACAGCCATTAGATACCACTTTAGGGGACATGGTTCCATTGTATGGAATCCTGGGTTTTGTGGTTTGGTGAGGTACTTGAAATTCTCTGCTACAGAGCCCTGGTGCTATAGTTCAAGGGAGTTCACTATCAGAGCTCTTCAGCAGAGAATTCTAAGCATCAAATTTCAAATCCCAGGATTCCATAAGTGGAATCAAACTGTTAAAAATGTTGGAGTAGACTTCCTCTCAGTCATAGCCAGTAATATTGGAAGCATGGCCTTCAACCAATATTTTAGGTCCAGGATGAGCAACTACTGTACTTAGGAATGAGAACCACACGCTGCTCCAACTACTGTTACCACCACATTTTCTAGTGCTGATGTAGATTTTTGCAACATCCTCATCAGTAACATGTCTTGTTTTTAAGGAGAGTCTTGCTCATAAAAGACTCCAGAAAATACAGATCTCCTGAGGGCTTCCATAAGGCTTATTCTCTTTGAAAACAAGACATATGCACACACACATGGATGCACTCTTTGCTTACAAGTTTAAAAAGCAGATTTTGCCATCATCGCTGTGGCAAACATGGTAGCAAGGGGGTAACAGAGCACTGACAGACCTTGAAAAAATGCTGGGGGTCTTTCTATAGTCCATGGGCTGCTTATTCAACAGGTTAGGGACTAGAGCACTGTCAAAAACCAGAAATTGTCAAAATATGGAACCTAGTCCTTTTTCAGCATTTTTCTATAACTATGTATTGAGAGAAAAAGCAGTGTGTGGTCACAGATACACGTGGAAGGCTGTGGAAACATGACAAAAGAGGTTGAAAGAGCAGGCCACATGTTGAATGTATGAGGACTGGTTATAATTGAAAAGGGTCAAAAGAGCAGATTGCCAAAAAGCAGATTGTTGAAAAGCAGGGGACACATGTATATCTCAATGACAAGCAAAGGCATAGCTACTGTGGGGGGAGCAAAATGAGGGCATTGCCCTCCCCATAAGAATCCTACCCCACTCATGAAATTTTCATTCAGACCTCAAATTTCTAGCATTGCAGTAAATTAAAACTTCAGCTCAGCATTTAGCAATACATGTTAGGCATCCAAAGGAAAGGGGCAGACAGGGTTACTACAGAAATAGGAATATAGTAAATGCAGGTTCTAGGTCTAAATGATTTTCAGTGTCTAACTCTCTGCAGTGCTAGCAAATTGGAGATGGAAAGAAAATTGTATGGGGGGGAGGAGAATTCTTGTTTATGGGAGCATTTTGCCCCAACCCCCAAAATGACACTCCTTGGACCTATTTAGCTATGTAGAATCATAGAATCATAGAGCTGGAAGAGACCACAAGGGCCATCTAGTCCAACCCCCTGCCATGCAAGAATACAGAATCAAATCATTCCTGACAAATGGCCATCCAGCCTCTGTTTAAAAACCTCCAAAGAAGGAGACTCCACCACACTACTTGACAATGTATTCCACTTCCAAACAGCTCTTACTGTCAGGAAGTTCTTCCTAATGTATGTTGTGATATCTCAGAAATATGTTTGCTTGGATTGGTATTTCGCTCTTCTCTCCCAAGGCTCAAGATAAATCATCATAAAAACAAAAAAGCAGTATAAACAAGTACATGGTGGGGACACATTACTGGGTGGTGCCACAAAGCCTCTTAAAATAGCTGGTTGGACTGCTGTGATGTCAAGGAATTACCTCAAAAATAGCCACCACTTCAGGAAGCAAACAATCAGCAGTGATCTGTTTAGAATCTAGTCATGGTAAAGCAAGGGGAAATAATCTGTCAAAGCTTAAAACTGCCACAAGCCCTTTGGACGTACAGGACATTATCACACAAGGCTGTTTTGCCACCGCAATAGCATTATAAAAGGAAACAAATAACATACCGCTTTGAAAATGTTGAGTATCTCACCTTTCTTCTTTTGCACAACTGCTCTGCTTTTCAGACTCTCCTAGTGCGATAAGTCTCTTTCTTCAATGCCAGCATTATAGCAGTCACATGGCAAGACAGGGCCTTATTTGTCTCCCTCCCGCTTGCTATTCCAAAGCAGGCTAACTCCATGCCTGTCATTTTTTTTATCTTTACTGTATTTGCATAAATACAGCAAAATGATTTTGGCCACAGAGCTACTATCCTGCTTTAATTCTACTCTTTTTGCTTTGCATGATAATCTCCACAATCTAAAGCAGACTGTGGAGAGAACATTGAATCCATGCTCCTACATCTTCTCAGCTGTGGTATAGAGAGGGCCTTCTGTGTGGTGGCACCTGTTTGTGAAACTCATCCAATCCTGACTCTGTTTTTTCAGCACCAAATGAACAGCCTTTTAAAAACCTGGATAAATCTATTACACATTCCTAGGTATTTTCAATGCAATTTTCATGTATTTGTGTGTTTTTTTTTAATTTGTTGCACCATTCTGAAAATGATTGGGAGAATAAAAAGTTATCTACCTGGCATCAAAAACACCATAATGTAGACACAAGGCAAGGCCCTTTGGGGAGGGCATGGCACATATGATGTACTACTAGAGATGTGAAATCTGGGGAAATTTTGAAGTGGGGGACATATTTTTTCTTTTTCTTTTTTCCAGGGAAAATGGAAATTTTCTGGAAAAAAAATGAAAAAATGCAATATTAGCACCCTTCACAGATTAAACATCACTTGGTTGCTTTAGGAATGTAAAATCTGTCATGTGTAACTGTTATCATACTGTACTACCCCTCCCACAAGATACCATAACTGCAAGTACCCTTTTGGGGGGTCACACTGACTGGAGACATTTGGGGCCAAGCTGGCTAGAGGACAGTTGGGGTCACAATGATGTGAGACGTGCCCAGGATCATGATGGTGGGAAAGCCCAGACAGAATTATGAGGAAAAACCAGTCATTAATGAGTCTATGATAATCCTTTCCCCCATCCCCCAGCTCTTTCAAACATACAATCAGTGACCATCCCTTGACCCATACTCTACAGGAATCTCTCCTATATCCCCTACCTGTCCGAACATTAAGAATTTGTCGCAAATCCCATGAATGCTTTTTCCCTCGGGAGCTAAGGTAATCAGCCTGTTCCAGACCCTTTTGTCCATTCAGTGAGAAAACCATTCAGGCTTTGTCATAACTAGTGCATCTCCAGGGTATGAAATAGGGTATAAATATCCTAGCTCTGACCCTAGCCGGATGTGTCACAGCTGTGTTGTGTCACAAACAAGCCCCACCATTCTATTTCTTTGTGTGCCATGGACCAGATTCCCCTGTGCCATCCTCAGAAGCTGTTTGAATTCTTCTGCTGTGTGGACCTCTTTCTTGAGATTAGTAACTATCACCCTTCCACCCTGACTTCTCTCTATCCAATTCTTCCCGCCTTTCTCTCCAGTAGACTTGTATGGTTCTTAAGAGTGTATGTTCTTGTATGTTAGTGTATCCCCTGTGTTAATTCAAATAAAATACTTGGTTTACTTTTAACTGGAGTGTTCTCTACAGTTAATACTGGTATACATAGGAGATTATTAGACACGTCCAAAAAATACCTTACGAGAACGCCAGGATGACATTCCTGTCCCATGAATGGGACCTGGTTTCAGAGCTCCCATCAGTGAAAAGTGCCACCTTACTAACTGCTGAATCACAAGAGCAGAATGTGATGAGCACAACGTCATGTGAAACCGGGTCCCACTTGCAGGACAGAAATGTCATCCTGGCATTCTTGTAAGGTACTTTTTGCTGCATCTGATAATCTCCATAGATAAAAAGATCCCTGAAGTTACCCTCCTCTAGCACACCTCCTTTTGAACTCTAATTCCTCCAAATTTCAAGGAGATGCTGGCATTGTAGGTGGGACTCCACCACCACCACTCCACACTTCTTAGGGTAACATAACTTGGTTTGGCATAAAATTATGATGTTTGGTATATTAAAAGTATAGTTTATTCAGAAAATAATTACAAATTGAATTTACTTTTTAAAACTTAATTTTTCCTCATAAATGGAGCTACAAGGTACTGGAGCTGTAAGCAAGAGCAAAATGATAACGAACCTCATTGGTTTGGTCAAATTATGAGAATTAAGCAACAGTAAGCATTAAAAAACACCAACATGGCAGGGATAGAGAAAATTATTTTGTTTCTTTTAGTCCTCCATAGTGTCAAGAAGACATAAAGCACTCATTCTCAGTTAAAAAAAAAAAAAAAAAACAGGGCCAGAAATTACAGTTATCTAATACGGTATATCAGTGCTTCTCAGTTTATCTGATTTGGGGGAAACTGGATGTTTTGTTGTTGTTATTTTTGGTTTGGTTTGGTTGGTTGGTTTTGTTTTGTTTGTTTGCTTAATGTGCCAAGGGCCAGTACCATATTTGTACCCTTTGCTTATAAGTGTTTCATTCTTTCCTAGAAATCAATTGCTGACTGGCAGCTGATGGCTTATATAGCAGCACCTGTCTATGGACCACTGGAGTTTTATTTCTTTTAATGAGATTGCATGAGGATAATAAGAGTGTTGGTGATGGTGATGAAAATGGTTTCAGTTCCAGAAGGAGGTGATTGGAGTAAGCTGCTAGCTCCCATGTCATTGGGGCAATGAATCTGTTCCATGTTTAGCCCAGAATTTAAAGTAACTATCCAAGGTACCAAACCTATTTGGGTGACAGGGGTTCAACATCTTGGATACCTCATGTATCTAAAGTTCAGATTTTAATCTGACATGGATTTACTGTCTCACTGACATGGTAGCCATTAGCTATTACTGGAGATATATGGTTACATCTGAGGGGACATAAAGGACCGGGAAAGGGGGGAGGAAGGGGGGAGATAGCTGGTGAAGTCCCTAAAGTGATGTAGGACTTATAGGGCTTGAAGTTGTTACAAAAAAGGGCTGGAAAGGTAAAGGCACTGCTGGGCAGGCAGGGGAACCACTGACCAAGGAGCAGAAGGGTTGGAAGTACAGGTTGCCCCACGTATCCATGGAACCAATGTTTGTGGTTTCAGTTATCTAAGGATGAAAAACAGGGACACATACCATAGAGTCATGCTGGAAAATGCCTAGAGAGGTATCCTCTCTAGGAATTGCTAGGTCCTCCAATGCAACTCTATAGTATGTTTGTACCAGAAATCCTTTATTTTAATAGGGTTTGCTATTATCCACAGTTTTGCTTATAAACAGTAACTCCAGGAACATATGCCATGTGGATATGTGGGTGACCTGTAGAATAAAATAGATGAGTAAAGGAAGGGGCTCCATTATGTTCTTACTTGCCAGTGACCATGCTGGCTAGGGGATTCTGATAGCTGTGGTTTGAAAGAGTAAATTGTCCAAGCTCTGGTTGCTCCTTAGGAAATGATGGGTTGCAGAGACAAAACAGTAAAGGAAGATAGTCCAAGGAAAATGTAGGCTTTGAAACAAGAGTACTATATGTTGCCATTTACAGGAAATTGAGCTTTAGAAATCTGGAGTCTGTAGGCCTCAGGGCAGACTTGATAAAAGTTACTTTTTTGACTACAGCACCAAGAATGCCCCAGCCAACATGCGAGTGATGTTGCCTACAAGATTCTGTGAGTTCCTAACCTATATTTTGCCTAGGAACCAAAGGAGGATTGAAATGTCAGGGTTACATGCTGCGCAAGTTCTTCTCCCAGCAAATTAGGAGAGGGTTGCCCTTTCCAGACATTTTGTAGTTCTGCAGCCTGTTTATTTGGGATAATCATTGTTCTTCCAAGTTTATTTTCTCATTTGAAAAGGACAAGGCACTTGTCTTTCTCAACACCCTTTTCTCCCAGCAAGAACATTTCCGTATCAAGTGATTCAAAGGGGAGACAAGAGACACAGCAGAAATTAGTCTGTGTGGCTTCTTTCCCTTGCTCTGCAATCACATTTGCACACCAGGTTCCTTCTGGAATCAGATACTGTATGAAATAACGGAGGAGACAGTAAATTGACAATAAAAATGTATGTCTCCGAATCTGATTGAGTAGCAGGGCTATGATATCACTGCTTGTATGCAATGAGGCTGACTGCCAGACAGAATGCAAACATTACAAAGACAAGAAACTTTCTCCTATCTGGAAGCACAGTCTGGCTGCCTCTCATCTTAGCACTATTGATTATGCTCCCAAAAGGTCATAAATTACTGTAAGAGTTATTTTTAAGAATATTTGCTGAGCCTGACCTGTCAAGAGAGGTTAATCTAATGTCTTTTCTACCTCTAGCCTGAAGAGAGACAGAGAAGGAAAGACAGAGAGCAAGAGGGAGTTTTCTTCTTAAAGGCTACTGATCACCATTCATATTCCTTCCATCTCACTATTAGAGAAATAAAGTCCACATAACAACTGCAGAAAAATCTCCCTGCATAGGGAAAGGAAGCTAGATTTTTGAAGAAGAAGAAGAGGAGGAGGAGGAGGAGGAGGAGGAGGAGGAGGAGGAGGAGGAGGAGGAGGCACCGCTACTATTGTCAAACCTTTAGCAAATGTCAGACTTGACATTCAGGTTGACCGAGCTATTAATGGGGGAGGGAAACTAAAAGGCCCCACCAAAAAAAAGTGCAGTCCACATAGCATGTAAAAAGCACTGAAGAATAACCAAAGTACTGCAGGTACTATGAAGAGGGTATTATCCATATGTGAATCCCCAGTGATGAACCCAAATGTTCTATATTCAAGTTAAAAGCCAGCATTCACATGGAATGGATGACTAGTCTCTTTGTCCTAAGTCAGAAATATGACTTTTTACAAAAATGCAAAGGGTACAAAACATGCATAGTTTTAAATAATTCTAACAATGCCCATAGTCCAATACTTGTATTGTTAGAGGTAGTTTCATCAGCATCTCTTGAGTCATAGCAGTTTCACAGAGATGTCTTTAGCCCAACGCCCTAGCCCTCCCTCTGTTACCAACATGACAACTTGAGATCATATAGCTGTTATCTGGCTTCATCTCTCCCTGAATGGTGAGTGATCTGAGGCCCATGCACACTACAGAAATATAGTGTTATAGTACTATTATTCTACTACCATAGCTGAACTGCTACTCCCAGGATTCCATAGGAATGACCCATGCCAGTTAAAGTGGAATAATAGCACTATAATTCTGTAGTGTGAATGGGCCCCTAGTAAATGTCTTTTAATTTCCAGGACCAGACAGGAGAAATAGAGGGTCCCATCATGATCTTTTGCTTTTCATCATACTCCACCTACTATTTATGCCCAGGTTACTGCAAAGAGATCCTACTGAGTCAATGGAACATCTGTAAGAACATACCTGTATAAACAGTTTATCTTAATACAGCCTTCAGATCAAATTACACATGCTGCCGTTGAACATGATTTGCAATGGAAAAAGGAGAGGTCATATGGACAAAGGATTGTCTTCAGGTTGTTCTAATCCCAATTTATGGCCATTCCAGATTGATTGATTGATTAGTGAATTACATTTATATCCTGACTTTTCTCAAGGCATTTTTAAAAATATTTTTATTGTCATTTTCATCCAACATATATACAGTATATACAAATTTGTACCCACAAATAGAATTGTTTCTTCTCTTTGATTTTAACAGCAAATCTAGTTTTGTGACTTCCTAACTTGACACTATTGGAGTAAGTTTTCCTTATATATCACTTTATCTGACCTCAGTTAACATTTGTAATTTTCCCAACTTGGCTGTGCAATAATAAAAGTCTTTTCATACGAGTATCTCCTTTTTCTATGTTTACCCTTTGTTTCTTCGTTAAATCCAAATCTCCTTATATTCATATTAATAACAAATTCCCCATATCATACCCTACTCCCCTTTTTTCCCATAACTTCAGTACCAGAAGCCATTTCTCCAAAGATTTCTGAAGGCATGTTTGACTGTTCCTTCCCACTTTCTCCTGACACCAACCCTGTGAGGTAGGTCAAAAAGTAATTGGCCCAAGGTTACTCAGTGAGGTTCATGGTCCAATGTGCAACTTCTGTCTCCCAGGTCCCAGCCCAAGATCCTGACTATTATGCTGCACCAGTATTTTTAAAAAGTATATGGGGATTGTCAGTGCACCAGGTCTGGATTCAGATTACCTTACATTCCAAGTCAGAATGAAAAATGCATTTGTGCATTTGAAGGCTATATTTTATGAACATGTGATGCTGGAATAGTGAATGGAGGCTGAGGAGCACTGGCACATGATTTTTACAGGATCCTAATTTGTCCAAAAAGTAGACACAAGAATCATAAAGAACAGGCACATAGAACAGTGGCAGCACTGGAGATGTGTGGAGAGGCCGAGCCACACCAGGTGACACTGTTGGGGGAGGGGTGGCAAGAGCCTTAGTGAGGCCACAGGCATAGAATAAAACCCAAGACAAAAAGAATCTGGAAAAATTGCAACCTGTGTCCTGTGGCTATACTGGCTGGGCAATCATGGAAGTGGTAGTTCAAAAAATAATTTTTTCCAAGCTCTACTCTATGTCTGGTTTATGAGATCCCATACCATTATCTCCAAAATTTTCTTTTTTAATTTAGAAGCCCATAATCTGAACCCCTAAACTATTGTTTATCTAGTTTGTGCAGGGGCCATGCTAATCTTCTCTGTATCATTCCAGTTTTAGTATATATGCTGCCAAAGTGAGTAGTTTGCCTACAAACCTGACACTGCCCAGTATGTTGTTTACAGAACAACTCAGCTATGCTATCATGAGGATTCTTCTTGGTTTCTTGGCCCACAACCAGGGGCACATTCACACTACACAGCTATAGTACTATTATTCCACTTTACCATGGTTCCATCCTATAGAATCATGGGATTTGTAGTTTGGTGGGGGGGTACTAGAGGAGCTCTCTGGCTGAGAATTCTAAATTCCCCTCGCTAAACTACAAATCCCAGAATTCCAAAGAACAGAACCATGGCAGTTAAAGTAGAATCATAGTGCTATCATTATGTAGTATGAATGGGCCCCAAGTTTATTTGTTGTTGTTGTTGTTGTTGTTTGTTGGTGATGGTGGTAGTGATGATGAGGTTTCAATGGAGAGAGTTTGTGATCTTGTTTCATTAAGCTCTGGTATCAGATTCAACAAATGCATGAATGTAACCTTGCAGCTTGCAGACACCCTGCTCTGTTCATTTTTGTCTCCTTTTTCTCATCTCTCCCCTTCCCTTTATACTCACAGGCAAAGCTGATTAATTTTACTGCAGCTGAAAATCACACAAATATAGTTGAGAAAGAGGCATTTCATGCTTTATGGCTCTTGCACACAACCTCCGGTGCGAACACTGCTAAGTGTTTTTAGTGTTATTCCTCTATACAGTACATCACAATGTTAATTTTCCACATTACTTTATTCCCTCTCTTGCCCGTATTTTACAAGAGAGAAAACAAACTGCTTGTAATTACACCGCATGCCAGGACAAATTAAGTAAACACGCATTTGTAATGCTTTTGCCTGTTAGGGTGAGAAACAAAGGGCTCAGGTTAAGGTCAATATTAGAGTTATGCCATTGCTCTGGGATACAACAAGACAAATGCCAGTGACTGAAAGCTGGAAACAGGGGAACTATCCCTGCTGAACTTGTGAAAACAGGACCTTTCCTCTGTGACAAAGCTGTTGCACTGTTTTATTTTCATTTTCCTTTAGGGGAAAAAACACACTTCCAAATAGTAGTGGTAGTAGTAGTAGTGGAAGAAGAAGAAAATGAAGAAAACAACTAATGGGAAAATCTATTGCATCATTAGTGGGGTAGTGAATCAGCAAAAGGTAAATTATAGTGTGGCTATGTGTGCTCCAGTTTACTGCCACAATGCAAAAGAAGAGGGAAGAGAGGAAAACAAACCTGCTACTCTTCCAGTATGACGTATGATACTAATAAAGGATAATGGTTTTGTTAGATTTAGAGAGTTGTGATGGAGAAAGGATCTAGGCCTATTGAGGGCATGGATCTGAGTACAAAGTAATATGTGAAATACATTTTTCTTCTGTTAATAGAGAATGACTAGCTGTGTTAGAGGTAGCATGCCTTAGCATGTCTTTACTCAGTAATTGCTACTTTGCATGTCTCAGAGTTTAGGCATAGCATGTATTCATGTCATTCCTGTGTATTCATGTCATTCCTGTGTGCTCCGTCTTTCTCCTTCTAGTTTGGGAGACGCTGGGTTTTTTTTTTTTAATCCAGCAGGAGTTTTGTTTCAGGAGGAGAGTTAGGTTGGTCGGGGTGGGGCCCTCTGGCTGTGTGAGGCCCCCACAGATGCTGATTTGGCAGTATGGTTAAGCCAGCCCTGGTGCTGGGACAGGGATGAGAGAGGGGCAGGAAAGGAGATTGCAGGACAGGAATGCTTTTTTTGTTCCCATCTGATAATTTCCTGAGTTTGTTCATCCTCCACCTTTCTACAGCTTTCACTCTCTTCTTAGTGTTTGAAGAACACATGTTACAGAGCCTCTCACCATGAGATGTTATGAATCTTTAGTATTTGTAAGTAAACCTATCTTGAATGTTTTTTTTCAAAGAACAACCTGCTTTATTTCTCTACTAGACTCTGTGTGCAGGTGGAGGTGATGCTGGCAGTGTGGAACTGGTTGTTGCTCACCTTCTGTTTGTGAATAATAAGTACTATGTTTGTGAAATAAACTACTATCTCACATTCCTCAGAAGATTGCAGTGTTTGACATATTCTTTCCCCACATGAGCAAGACTGGCCCAAAAACAAGGATGGTCCCTATTCTGCTGTGTGAGGAAAAGGACCAGCATGTCCCTCTGACCCATCCAGAAGCAACCTGGACTGACTGTTGAATTTCATCTTGAATTGACAGCCTCCTCCACTCACTGGAAAGAAACGGGATTTTCAAGGGTATAGGACAGTCTGTCAGACATGTTATCTATGCCATCAGAAGTGAATGGAAGAGTGGCTCGGGGGGAAGGATCAAGGGGCTGCCACCTCCCCTGTCCCATCATCTACTGTCTAAGCAGGTAGTTTGTTTAGGAGAAGGATTCAAGACTACTGTTCCTCCTGATATAAATCCCTGAGTGGGAGAGTTTCTAATGTGGGCTAAATTTGGACAGACAATACTTTTAAAGAAAGCTAGGCTAAACAGTGTAATTGGGGTTGCCAAGTAAAGAACATGTCAGATCTTGATATTTTAGGGCCAAATCCTGAGTCCTATGGACAGGCCTCAAGATTAAGCCTTCCAAGCACTGCATCTAACCAGAGCTTGGAAAAGCTGACTGTTATGCCACTTTGAAAACCCTATCCTTATCTAATTTTGGAAATTAAACTGGGTCAGGCCTGTTTGGAACTTGGATGGGACCCTCCTGCCCTCAGAAAAAGCCAGAAATCTCCAGGTAGGGCTAGAGAACAAACATGCCTAAAGCCCTGAGGAACTTCTGCCAGTCAGCGTGGACAGTACTGAGCTGGATGGGTTAACTCTCTGACCCCAGTATAAGGTAGCTATGTATGTTGCCAAAGTTCCTTTTTATTTTATTTTTACTACATCATTAGGACCATTGGGCCAGAATGGCCACTGCGGTACTGAGACCTGTCATCTGGCAAAGAAACTTTTCCATGCTCTGCTGTTAGCTTCGAAATCATGCTTCAACTTTTCTCTTTCTAGTGCATTTGGGAAACATATGCCTCATGCTGTTCTGGCGATGCAGGAAACCTCCAGTACTTTTCTGCTTCACTTATTTTCAGGATGGAAAAGCTCTAGGTTTTCCTGAGAAACAAAGGTTCATAAAGGGCTTGTAAAAGTTTAGTGAATGAGGCCCATAACCTATTGATCCCCTTGTATTCAATCCAATTCACTTGAGTCAGGGCATGTGGTAAATAATGAGGCTGATGTTACAGGGATCCTTCCTTACTTATGAACAGCGGCTCACTCATAGCCTCTCTTATAATCATAATGTTGCTGATTTACTGAGCCTTCCCAAGTTAAGTTATTAATTAGAAGATGCATTACCCAGCCCTCAGAACATTGCTCTGTCTGAGCCATCACTGCCCAACGACCTCAGAAAAACAAAGGATTCCATTTTACAAAATCTAGTTAACATATCAAAGAGCAGTAAATGTGCAAATTGCTGTCATAAGGAATCCTTTATTGCTTTTTCCTTTTCAGAATGCCCCCCTCCCCCATGCTCTCTATTCGAGCCCCTTTGACAAGGTTACTCATTGGAAAGAAGAGCAGCTATTTTATGCTCTTCAGATGTTTACCTTCTGTAAAAGACACTTCAAAGAATGCTTATGGGACTCTCCCATCACCCAGCAAACACTTTAAACCCATTGTTGTGATGGATGGAGCCTTCCTGCAGATTTAATAAATATAAGCAGAAGCCAGATCTGTGAGTGAGTGAGTGTGTGTGTGTGTGTGTGGTGGGTTTTTTTCCCTTCCAAGGCCAGCTGTCTGCACAATAGGCAAATCACTCATGGGTGGCCTACGTGGACAGGCCTCTTTAGAAAAGCCTAAAGAACTGTTTAATGCCTTCTCTCTTGGTGTCTCCGCCAAGTCACTGCTATTAGTGTTTGTCCAATATTTCAACATTGTTTTTTTCTGCCAGGCTGGCTGGATGGTAAGTATCCCTCACAAATATTCAGAAATTCTCTGGGTAGAAGCAAAATTAAAGCCAATTTAAATATTATGTTCAATCATTTTAATTTTGGGAAACACAGGTGGGGAGATGCAAATGCCTATTTTACCAAGGGATGCCTTAGTTGGGGGGAAAATGTCCTTTCTCTTCATATGATTAGCAAAGAAGCAGAATTAGTTTCAATTGCATGAGGGAACCACAGGTATGGAGGGCTCATATTGTGTGTGTACACAAACACACACACAGAGAGCTCTGAAAACTACATTGATGAGTTGTGATGATGATTATTATTATTATTATTATTATCATTACCGTCTTTATTATAAATTTATATCCCACTTTTCCCAAATAATGGGACTGGAGGTAGCTTACAAATTACTAAAACCAGTACAAATTTAAAACCATACCAAAAAAAAAATCAGTAAAAAATAAAAACAAAAAACAATCTAAACCATTTAAAATTCATTAACAGACAAAATACATGTCACCCACCATATCTGTGGGGGATACACTCCGAGACTTACCATGAATACTTGTAACCATGGTTAATAGCGAACCACATAGAATTGTGGTGGAGGATCTAGGAAATGCCTAGAGAGGTAGCCTCTCTAGACATCTCCAGTGCAACTCTATGGGAACTTCTGGAAGAAGTTCCCATAGAGTCACACAGGAGGGCCTAGGAAATGCCTAGGGAGGCCATATTTTTTGGACGATGGATAATTGAAATTGTGAATACTGGTCCCATGAATACAGGGGGTGACTTGTATTAAAAAAAAAAAAAAAAACACCAGCATACAGTTAAAAAAACTGTCACAGACAATTCCTAAGCCTGACAGAACAGGAAAATTTTCACATGCCAGTGGAAGGAGAGCAAGAAGGAAGCCATCTTAGACTCCCTTGGGAAGGAGTTCCAAATTCTAGGAGTAGCCACCAAGAAGGCCCTCTCCTTTATTCCCACAAAACGGGCCTTGGAAGGTAGATTGACAGAAAGAAGGGCCTCTCCTGAAGATCTTAGTGCTCTAACAGGTTCATATAGGGAGATGTCTTAGGACTTTATCAAACCACCCACCTTTTCTCTTCTTTTGCTGGCATAGTTTGTGATGTTTTTATGCCAGCAAAGAACCCCCTTTACCACACTTACCATCCATCCCATCCAAAGACAGCCCCAGCAATGACTGCGGAGTGAACGGAGCTCTGTTCACTTCCTGGAATGAAATCCTGCAGATTCTTGCAAAAAGACGCAAGCACAGGAAATTCAAAAATAAAAGCAAAAGTAACACATAAAAGTCCACAAAAGCACAGAAACACACTTTTAAAGTCCCAAGTAAACAGGGGAGGTTCATAAAAAGAGTGTCATCTACCTGGATGTTGCGATCTCACCCAGAAGTGTTCTGGCCGGACTTGCAGTTGACACTGGAATAATGTCGGGGGGGGGGGAGGTGTGAGGTTTCAAATGCCAGCAATGCCAGCAAAAAATTGCCACAGCCGATCTATTGACGGCTTGTCCCATCAATAAAATAGATTGGCTTATGGATAGTACATAAACGCGAAAGGGTGATGTCATCTGGTATGCACACCCTTTCACATTTATGTGGTGTCATTATCTTAGCTACATGATAACTTAGTAGTTAAAACATTTACATTTGCTTTATTTTGAAGCAACTATTTCTGAACTTCTGTCCACTTTGTTTCTTCAGTAAAAATACAGAATCTGAAACTGGAGTTGCTTTAATTTGCTTATCTGACCTGGAGTTTAGCCTTCCCCAAGAAGATTATCTGGCAAAATACACTGACTGAGTTGTATTAAGGGGCTTGAAGGAACCTGCAGAAAAGGGCCTATCCTTCTTGTTTATTTCTTCATTAATTTCTCTATTAATTATACCATTTTAAAACCACTCTTCATCCATATGGGGAAAAATGTAATTAAAAGAGTAAGATAATTAAGAGGCTTACTGCTCTCCAAAGAAAAGGGCAAGGCAGCAGGAATGTTCTGTCTTCCCTGCTGCCTTACCACATGATGTCGCCGGTCTTCTGGTGTTCTTCCATTCCAGTCCTGTGCGGGACTGAGCTAAAACCATGTCTTTTTGCTAATGGGTTTTTCTGGTTAGCAAAAAGCCATGGTTTTACCTCAGTCTCTCATGGGACCGAAACAAAAAAAATGACTGCCATGCGGTAAGGCAGCAGGAAAGACAATGTTCCTGCTGCCTTGCCACTTTCCTTTGGAATGTAGTATGCCCCTGAGGAAATAAAAACGTCAAATGTGACCAAAGAAAGGCAGCCAAAAAAACCCACCATAAAACCAACACTTTTTGCTAGGAATCTTGTGTATCCAGGATATAAAAGTAGTTAAAACATGTGTGATGCTGGCACTACCTCTGAGGAACACAGACAAAGAATGTCTTGCAGCTCGTTCTACTTCACAAGGTTGGAGGTCCATCTGACTTGGCTAAACTATTGCTGTGACTGCTTGGGAGCAGGATCTTGAGACTGAGGAGACAATTGTCTCATAATCTCAGGCCTGGTCCTATATTCTTGGCCTTGGTGACAGATTTTTATGTTTTTGCCTAGCAGAAGGAATTGGTAGAATCTGTACAGAGTAATCCCCAGGACCCTCCTCATGCAGCATAGCTAGGCCTGATTGTTACCTCAAAGTGGCCACACCCCATGTTCTGTTGCATTCCTGGGAGGTTCAGGCTCTCCTCAACCTGGAGGCATCTACAGGAACATTGCTTGGTATTGCCAGCTCTGCACTCACAAGAAAAATGCTGCTGCCTCTTTCAAGGGTCCTATGAGGGTGACCAAGAAACCTTCTGTCTCTCATCAGTCATCTCTTGAGATAATATGTTAACATTCAGCCATAGGCTGCTCTTCGTCCATCAGTGGACTTGCCAGAGTGCTGCTGCCACCTTCTAGCTATTGCCTCCTTCAAGAGGGAACAAAATTAGGATGTTCCTCCCCCCAAATAGAATTCCCACCATAAAATTTTCCTTCAGTCAGAAATAGCATGGTGTAATGGTTTGAGCACTTGAGCACTCTGGAAACCAGAGTTCAAATCCCCATTTGGCCATGGAAACCCACTAGTGACCTTGAGCAAATCACTCCCTCTTTGCCTCAGAGGAAGGCAAAGGCAAACCCCCTCTGAATAAACCTTGCCAAGAGAACCCAGTGAAAGGTTCATCTTAGATTAGCCACAAGTCAGAAATGACTTGAAGGCACACAAGAACTACAACAACAACAACAGCAACAAGAAGAACAGCATTGTAGTTTCAGTCAGCATTGTAGGAACTTAAAGCTTCAGTTGACCTTTTAGAAATACAGTTTAGTCATCCAAAAATGAGGAACAGGCAAAGTTACCAAGAGAACATGAACACAATATGAGTTCTTAAGTAAACATTATTTTCAGTGTCTCACTCTCTGCATCACTAGCAATCTGCAGACTTAAGGAAAATTTATGGGGGGGCACTGTCCTCATTCCCTCCCCATAGCTACACCTCTGCCTCCTCCTGAATTAAAAGGCCCCTTGTTTGTAGTGGGAGTGCACTGGTTCCTCCTGCTCCAAAGCAGCAACCCCAGAGCCAATAGATCCACTGGAGCTGCTATGATGTCAAGTTATTATCACTACTATCTGCCTGTAGAAGTCGCAATGGTGCATTCAATAAGTAAGAAAGGGGGGTGTCATCAGACCAGTGCCAGCATCTCGGCTACCTCTGCCTTTGTGCCCTGGGGCAACATGTGATTTGCTACCACAAAGCTGCCACTGAGCTGAGTTAACTACTCTACCTGAGTTCCTGTATGGCAGAGCACAGTGTAATAGTTCCACAGGTCTCTCTCTCTCTGGCTTTTCTTCACAAACGAAGATTCAGGAAGGACTCATCCCATGCCTTCTGCAAGCACGCTGAACTATACTATATCTCTTCTCTCATCACCACCCCTGCAGCCTCACATATGAGACACCTCATCCCCATAGCCTTCTGCCTACTGCCTTCAGTGGCTGGTGGATAACAGTTAGGTGGATTTGTAACTGGCTTATGGGATGAACCTATAAGAGTGTTCACCGATGGTTCCTTGTCATGCTGGAGAAAAGTGACAGGTAGGATGACACAGGGATCTGTCCTGGGCCCAGTCTTATTTGATATCTTATAACTGGTATGATGGAATGGAGGGCATTGCCCGTGAAATTTGCAGTCTGACATTAGTTTGACATCAAACTGGGAGGGGTAACTAAGACCTCAGAAGATAGAATCAGGATTCTGGATGACCTGAACAGACTGGAGAGCTGAACTACCGTATATTCCGGCATATAAGACGACCCGGCGTATAAGACGACCCCCCCAATTTTTAAGGGGAAATGCAGAGTTTGTGATATATTCGCCCTATAAGACGACCCCCCTCTTCCAACGCATAGCCCCCGCATGCCCCTCCTGCGCTCCCTTCCAGGAGGGAGCACAGGAGGAGGATGCGGAGGCTGTGCGCCCAAAAGGGGCACGTTCGCCCCTTCTCCCCACCTTCCAGGAAGGTGGGGAGAAGGGGCGAATCGCGGGTTTGGCCGGGCAGCCTCTGCATGCCCCTCCTGCGCTCCCTTCCAGGAGGGAGCACAGGAGGGGGATCCGGAGGCTGTACGGCCAAACCGGGCACGTTCGCCCCTTCTCCCCACCTTCCAGGAATAAGTAAGAAAGGGGGGTGTCATCAGACCAGTGCCAGCATCTCGGCTACCTCTGCCTTTGTGCCCTGGGGCAACATGTGATTTGCTACCACAAAGCTGCCACTGAGCTGAGTTAACTACTCTACCTGAGTTCCTGTATGGCAGAGCACAGTGTAATAGTTCCACAGGTCTCTCTCTCTCTGGCTTTTCTTCACAAACGAAGATTCAGGAAGGACTCATCCCATGCCTTCTGCAAGCACGCTGAACTATACTATATCTCTTCTCTCATCACCACCCCTGCAGCCTCACATATGAGACACCTCATCCCCATAGCCTTCTGCCTACTGCCTTCAGTGGCTGGTGGATAACAGTTAGGTGGATTTGTAACTGGCTTATGGGATGAACCTATAAGAGTGTTCACCGATGGTTCCTTGTCATGCTGCTTTCAGGGAGGGGGGTGGGCGAGCGGGTGGGTGGGCTGGGGGAAGGGACGGAGGGGGCTTCTCCGCCCCCCCTCCCTGAAAGCAGCGATTCCGCTGCTTTCAGGGAGGGGGTGGGCGAGCGGGGGGGTGGGCGGGGGTAAGGGACGGAGGGGGCTTCTCCGCCCCCCCTCCCTGAAAACAGCGGTTCCGCTGCTTTCAGGGAGGGGGGTGGGCGAGCGGGGGGTGGGCGGGGGGAAGGGACGGAGGGGGCTTCTCCGCCCCCCCTCCCTGAAAGCAGCGATTCCGCTGCTTTCAGGGAGGGGGGTGGGCGAGCGGGGGCGTGGGCGGGGGGAAGGGACGGAGGGGGCTTCTCCGCCCCCCCTCCCTGAAAGCAGCGATTCCGCTGCTTTCAGGGAGGGGGGTGGGCGAGCGGGGGGGTGGGTGGGGGGAAGGGACAGAGGGGGCTTCTCCGCCCCCCCTACCTGAAAGCAGCGGGTTCCGCTGCTTTCAGGGAGGGGGGTGGGTGAGCGGGGGGGTGGGCGGGGGGAAGGGAGGAGGGGGCTTCTCCGCCCCCCCTCCCTGAAAGCAGCGGGTTCCGCTGCTTTCAGGGAGGGGGGTGGGCGAGCGGGGGGTGGGCGGGGGGAAGGGACGGAGGGGGCTTCTCCGCCCCCCCTCCCTGAAAGCAGCGGTTCCGCTGCTTTCAGGGAGGGGGGTGGACGAGCGGGGGGTGGGCGGGGGGAAGGGACGGAGGGGGCTTCTCCGCCCCCCCTCCCTGAAAGCAGCGGTTCCGCTGCTTTCAGGGAGGGGGGTGGACGAGCGGGGGGTGGGCGGGGGGAAGGGACGGAGGGGGCTTCTCCACCCCCCCTCCCTGAAAGCAGCGGGTTCCGCTGCTTTCAGGGAGGGGGGTGGGCGAGCGGGGGGGTGGGCGGGGGGGAAGGGACGGAGGGGGCTTCTCCGCGCCCCCTCCCTGAAAGTAGCGGGTTCCGCTGCTTTCAGGGAGGGGGGTGGGCGAGCGGGGGGGTGGGCGGGGGGAAGGGAGGAGGGGGCTTCTCCACCACCACCCCTCCCTGAAAGCCGCGGTTCCGCTGCTTTCAGGGAGGGGGGTTGATGCACGGGGAGTGGGTGAGGGAAGGGAGGAGGGGGCTTCCTAGCCACCACCCCCCAAAGCCGCAGTTCCGCGCCTTTCGGGAGGGGGGGTGGAAGCGCGGGGGGTGGGCGGGTGGCAGGGAGGAGCACTTTGCTTCACCCCCTGCCCGATCTCCTGCCTCTTCGCTCCGTTTGCGAAGAGGCAGGAGATAGGCAGGCAGGTGAAGCAAAGTGTATCCGGCGTATAAGACGACTGTCCATTTTGGAGGGCACCTTTGAGTGCTCAAAAGTCGTCTTATATGCCGGAATATACGGTAATAACTTTCTAAAGCTCTACTTCTTTGTAGCAATTCTTCTTGAAATTGGTTGTTGTAATAATAATATTCAGTAGTAGGCATGCATGACTAACAACCATATTGCACTAAACATGTTCAGTTTTCCCAGTGTTTTGGGGCCATAGATATTAAAATTATCCAAGATAATCTTTGAATGGCTCCAGAATCAACACTTCTACTCTTCAACTCTCCCACATTTTGGGTAGTGTTCCACCCACTAATGTGTATCTGCCTGCCAACCTACTACACAGAGAAACAGAGGCCATTCTCAGAGGAAGTCTTTGTCAAAGTCAGATTGAGGTGGGGGAGGGGGGAGAGAACCTCCTTGTTCTGCTGATGGCTTATTAATGAGAATTGCAAGCACAGCCTTAAACATATTTGGTAACATCCCTCATCCACTATCACTCTCTGCCTTCTTTCCACTCCTCTGCTTTCCACTACAACTGATGACAATTAAATCTATGGATGTAAAGAACTCACCTCACACCATTCTGCTGTAATTATAACTGTGCTGCTGACTTCCAGATCTGACAGGCTCCATCTTGTCTGCCCCTTGATGCAGTGGCTTTTATTTACAACCTCAAGAACATCTTGATGAAAATGAATGGCACCGATGCCAGGGATCAGTGTTGGATATATTACAGAAAGGTAGTCAGAGGAAATATTGAAAGGCAGAGGAAAAGATTGTGAATAATGGGCATTTTAAAATCCACACCAAAGTGTTGTCCTTTGCTATAAAAAAAGAAAAGCCTAAACCCAACAGAGCAATGATTATGTTTCAACAATCATATGAACTTTCTGATAACGGATAAACTTCTTTACAGAAATTGAGGGAGCCAGCATCTGTCTGAACATGTATGCATATTGATGACCGCAGAGGACCTGTTCAAGCACACTTACAGGGAAGTTAAGCCCACTGAAGACAATAGGGCATTGTTCAGCTTGTGTTGCTGGCTGACAGCCTTTATTATCTGCCTGATCATTCACAATAGAAAGTACCTCTTTGGCACAGTAGTCTACTACTATATACATAAAAGTTTCACTTAAAGTCCGAAGTGGTTTGGATCCAGGCCAGTTAAAGGCATACCTACTCTCATTTAAGTATCTGTGTAGCTTAGTTCACCAGAGGAGGTAGATGAAGCTTCTAAGCTATTTAGCAGAAACAGGATCTTTTTGGTGGTTCCTCCTTCACCGCAGAATTCCACACCAAGGAAGCTCACCAAGCCACTGTTTTCCTCAGCTTTTTGGAAACTAGCAAAAGCTTTTCTGTTTGCATCACATTTGAATTGCCATTTCTGCTCCCCTCCTGCTATCTATGCATGTTTGGTTTTTGAGTAGACAAAATATGTTTTATTTTATGTAAACCAACTCTGGGATTCTTCAATAAGGGTAGAAACTAAGGAGATTATCAGATGCATCAAAATGGCATTATGAAAATGCCATCAGATTGCAAAAGGGTCTCCTTACCAGATGACATTGTGCCCCATCGTCTGCCAGGCATTCTGCTGCCATTATGGGGGCATTCTTTTTTATTGTCGGGGAGAAGCTGGCAATTGATCTCCTGTGCCATTTCCATTCCGGATTTGCTTGTGTGCAACAATGTGCCCCATTTTGCTGGTGAGATTCCAGCATCAATGGGCAGTCCTGCCAGAACACTTCTGTGTGAGATCAGGACATCAGATAAACTACTCTTTTTGTACCCTCCCTGGGTTACTTGTAATGTTTTTAGTATGTTTAGGTCCTTGGTGTCACTTTTTTGTGTGTATTTTTCTTTTTCTTTTTAAATTTCCTACACTCATGTCTTTTTGCGAGAATGGGCAGGATTTCACTCCTGGGCTGCCTGAATGATGAGAGAGAAGGTAAGTGTGGTGGGGAGGGTTATTGCACTGGGACAGAGGTGGGAGTGGAAACTGTGGGACACAAATGCTTTTTGCATGCTTATCTGATAATCTCCTAAGTCTATAAGAATAAACAAACAGGGAGCAGGAGTTGATGCTTAGAGAGAATTTGGGCATGTTACTTTTTTGGACTATCACCCACAGAATCCCTCAGAAAGTATGGCCAATGCTTCCTTGGGGCTTTGGGGAGCTGTAATCCAAAAGAGTAACTCTTTTGATCCCTGTGATAAGAAAGAGGCATTGGACATGAGAAGAAACAACAGGCAAATATGATCCAACCTACACAGAAATAAAGTGCTGTGCAGGCAGGAAGCAAGGAAGGAAGGGATGCATGCAGGCAGTATTTTTGCATGCAGAATAGTAGGAGCAAATCAGAAAATCTCTCCCAAACAAATTGGAACTGTAGCAAATTTCTGAGCCGTATTGTCCAGTGGAGTGAATCTCAAAAGTGCTGGGCATTCTGTTTTTGTTTTTTAAAAAACAAAACTCATGAAAAGTGACTCTTGCTCAGATTTTGGAAATTGATTAATGGTTAGACATATTTAGATTGGTTCCTTGCAAAGTAGTAAAGATTTGCTGATGACACAGATGCATTCTTGAGGGAAATGGATGTTAATTGCTGTCTAGACATTTTATTACTACAGTGGGGTACTGGCCATTGACCATCTCTCTCTCTCTTTCTTCTGCTGCTTCTTCAGCTTCTTCTTCTCCCCGCCCCAGCCCACTAACACATTAGGCTAGGCCAAATTGTTTGTTTGTTTTTGCAGAGATAACAATATGGTTTCAGGGTGGTATGTAACTGAGAAGGCAGAGATATCAATCTCGGTTGTTCCAACCGAAATTCAACAGGCAGGTTTCTACATGATATGAGCTATATTTATTTTATGCAACCCAAATTCTCCAGGCTTGAAACTATAAAGTATAAATTTATTATCATTTTTAATACATCCCAGCTACTAGGCAATGTGTGTGTTTGTCAGATGGCTGGGATTCCCCTCCCCATTCTTCCAAGTCAATGTTTCATTGTGCAGTAACTCTTTTAACTCATTTCACAGCAGTTGAGGGAAAAGTCTTGTCAGACCACCAAGCAAAACAACGCACTAGGAAGTTTCTGGAGGCCTGCCTGTATTCCTGATTTTATAATTGATCCAAGGGTGTCAGCAGCAGAGAAGGGCAAAATGAGGAAATCCCACCCCCCTGCAGTACTTTCCACCACCATCATATTTTTCTTCAGTCCCCAAATTTCTATCCTCACAGTACAGTTGTCCCTCCATATCCATGGATTTAAGTATTCACGGCTTGAAAATATTCTTTAAAAAATAATAATCCTAAAAGCAAACCTTGATTTTGCCATCTTATCTAAGGGACACCATTTTGCTATGCCATTGCATATAATGGGACATGAGTATTCACGGATTTTGGTATCCACGGGGGATCCTGGAACCAAACCCCAGCGAATATGAAGGGACAACTGTAATTTGAAACTACAGTTGAGCATTTAGAAATACAGCTTAGACACCCAAAGAAAGGAGGAAGCAAAGTTGCCAAGGGAATGGGAACATTGAGAATACTGCATAATCATTCTAGTTCTGAGTGTTTTTCAGGGTTTCACTCTCTACAATCTCCAAATTAGAGGACTAAAGGAAAATTTCACTTAGGGGACTGAATTTTTATTTGGGGGTGTAATGCCCTAATTTTGTGCACCCCCCCATAGCTATACCCCCAGATCCCTTATCTCAGTGGCTGCTAACCTTTTCTTTACAAGGGACCCCCTTTAAATATCTTTTGTTCCCATGGACCCCCATCTCCCCTGCTTCTTCCTGAAAGTTTGTGACTGGAGTGGATTGAATGGCAATGTGCAGGCCAAGCCAGCCAGCCTTTGTCTTGGTTCTTGTCATTTGGCCGCTCCACTGCATGGAAAAGGTGGGCTGAGCAGCCTTTAAGCCTTCATGGAACACCTGTAAGGATACTGTGGACTCCTGGTTGTCCGTGGACTGCAGATTAAGAACCACTGCCTTATCTAACTGGCAGTATCCTTCAGGAAATGAAAGTTTCACAAATCATAAGACTTTTTCCCCTTGATATTTCCACAGGGTAATATCACAAAAATTAGCAAAAAAAAAAAAAAAAAAAAGCACTTCCACTATAAAAAAAATAAATATACCATCTCTCTCTGGCTTTTCTTCGCAAACGAAGATTCAGGAAGGACACATCCCGCGCTTTCTGCAAGCGCGCTGATGACTAAAAAGGCCAATCCGAGATAAACAAGTCCGGTTGCAAAAAGCACAGCAGAAGGTCTCCTTGGGTGATGTTTTTGGGTTGTGATTCTTTCTGCATTGTCGTTTCTCTTCAAGACTTGTTCGGAGTGAGTTCTCAAATAAGGCTGCAGCATTGTGGATAGTGCGTCTCCATGCCTCCCGATGTGAGGCCAGGGCGGACCACTGTTGGTGATCAATTTGGCCGAGCCTGAGATGTTGTTTCAGGGAGTCTTTGTATCGCTTTTTTGGAGCGCCCCTCTTACGCTGACCCATGGCGAGTTCACCGTAGAGTAGTATTTTTGGGAGGTGATGGTCCTCCATCCTAGAAACATGCCCTGCCCAGCACAGCTGCATTCTAAATATCATGGCCTCAATACTGGTGATCCCTGCTTGCTCAAGGACAGCAACATTCGTCACGTAGTCAGTCTAATGTATTTTTAGGATTGTGCGTAGACAGCGCTGATGAAAGCGCTCGAGGAGTTGTAGGTGGTGGCGATAGGTGACTCATGTTTCAGATCCATAAAGGAGGATAGACAGTACAACGGCTCTATACACACTGATTTTTGTGCTTTGCCTTAGGTGTTTATTGCTCCAGACTCTTTTGTGAAGTCTTCCAAATGCACTATATGCCTTTGCTAATCTATGATCGATCTCTTTGTCAATCTTGGCATCTGAGGAGATGATGCTTCCCAGGTAGGTGAACTGCTGAACAGACTTGAGCACAGATTTGCCGACGGCAATGTGGGGATGGTGGTGTTCGTCCTGTGGTGCAGGCTGGTAAAGAACTTCTGTTTTCTTCAGGTTGACTTCCAGCCCAAACAGCTCTGCAGCTGTTGCAAAGCAGGATGTTAGGCGCTGCAGAGCTGCTTCTGTGTGGGCCACAAGGGCAGCAGCATCGGCGAAGAGCAGCTCACAGACTAGATAGTTTAGAGTCTTAGTGTGAGCCCTCAGGCGGCTTAAGTTAAACAAGCTACCATCAGTACGGTAACGTATATAGATGCTGTCGTCTTCTTCAAGCTCTGCCATAGCCCTTTGGAGCATCATGCTAAAGAAGATTGTAAATAAAGCTGGTGCAAGAACACAACCTTGCTTCACTCCATTAGTTATTAGAAAGGGCTCTGAAAGAGCATCGCCATATCTGACTTGGCTGCGCTGGCCCTTGTGTAGCAAGATAATCATTTTAAGGAACTTGGGGGGACATCCTAGTCTTTCCAGGATCTGCCACAGACCTTTTCTACTTACAGTGTCGAAGGCTTTGGTAAGGTCGACAAATGTTACATAGAGACCCTTGTTCTGCTCCCTACATTTTTCTTGCAGTTGTCCAAGGGCAAATACCATGTCTGTAGTACTACTATTGGCTCTGAAGCCACATTGGCTTTCAGGGAGAAGTTCTTCTGCAATAGCAGGAACTAATATGTTCAGGAGTATCCTTGCAAGGATTTTTCCAGCAATAGAGAGCAGTGTTATGCCTCGATAGTTTGAGCAATTGGATTTTGCTCCTTTTTTCTTGTACAGGGTGATGATGACTGCATCTCGGAGGTCTGATGGCAGTTCCCCTTTTTCCCAGCAATTCACAAGGAATTCATAGAATTTTTCGTGGAGTGCATGACCTCAGAAGATTCCCGTTGGCCACGGCTAGCCAACCAGGTAGTTGGGGATGAGCTTTCATTAGGCCACCTTTTCTAGGCCCCTCTCCATATGGAACAAGCAGTGCTCTCCTTTAAAAAGGCTGCTTGGTCATTCAGGATGCTGCCAAACAAGACTGTCATCTCCCGGGTCAGCCTCGAGTGACCAATGTCCTGAACCGCCTGCATGCAGGGTTGGGGCTGCGGCTTCCAGTGCATCTTTACACCTGCTGTTTCGTCCCTCGCCTATCGCTACAGGGCTTTTTTGGAATTGGATTTGTCCTTCAAGCCTGTGCAATGGCTTTTTCTGGTGGAGCGCAGCATGACAGAACTGGCCTCACCCTTTAAACCAAAGGTTTGTCTGCTGGCCTTGCAAGCATGGACAGTAGCAGCGAGGTCCTCGGATTGTAGGTTTGATTAGAGTTTCCTTCTCTTAGATGGTTGACCTTACAGGGTTGGATGAGCACTATCTGCCCGGGTTTGGGATTAGAGTTTTCCTTCTCCTAGGATGGTTGCCACAAGGCTAGAGAGCCCATCCTGTCCTTTGACGCTCTTTGTCAGACCCTTCGGTTTTGACCTGTCTGGCATGGGAGACCCTACCAGTGGCTATTATGCCACCGCCAGCATAGCTCAAAACATCATTATGGTATGCAAGCCTCTCTCCCACGACAAGGGGGCGTCAATGGAGAGGAACATACCATACATTATTAAATTAAAATACATTAAAATGCCTCTGTGGAAATCCTGCTGACTATTGTGTGGTGTGTGCACACATGCATAGATAGCCCCTCCATGAACACACATACCCACAATTATAGCACAAATATATGTAAAGAATTGTTGCCAAAAATACCCAAAAACCTACAAGGACTTTCTTGTTGCAGTCTTGCATGGAATGACAAAAGTGCCATGTAAATTCCACCAAATACTGGAAAAATGATCTATATTCAAGTCTCACATTTTTAAAAAAAAATCCACTGCAGCAAAAAAAGTATAATTTATAAAGCATCTCAAAGATCTCAGTACTGTATAAAAGCTGAAACAGAAACCAAGCCCTGAGTACAGGTTTATTACTTAATAAGAAAAGAAAACTGTGGAATAGAAAGTCATATGTAGAGACAGGCAAAGGAAGTAGCAAAAGCTTGATTAAATAAATATATTTTATTCTGTACCTTTTAGAAGTCTGATATATGATGGGGCAGATAAATACAGTACTGCAAGGGGACACGTTGTTGTTGCCCTCAAGTCAACTGCGACTTATGGCGACCCAATGAATGAAAGATCTCCTAGTCAACCTTTCCTCGATACCGCTGCTCATGTCTTACAGACTCAGGCCCATGGCTTCCTTGATTGAGTCATTCCACCTGGAATGTGGTCTTCCTCTTTTCCTACTACCTTCTATCTTACCAAGCATCATTGTCTTTTCTAGTGAGTGATGCTTTCTCATGATATGGCCAAAGTATGACAGTTTCAGTTTAGTTACCTTGGGTTCTAGGAAGAGTTCAGGCTTGATTTGCTCCAAGATGGATTTGTCTTTTTAGCAGTCCATGGTATCTGTAAGAACTCTTCTCCAGAATCACATTTAAAATGAGTTGATATTCTTCATATCAGCTTTCTTCATTGTCCAGCTTTCACAACCATACATAGAAATTAGAGATTCAATAGCATGGACAAGCCTAACTTTAGTATACAAGTATACAGTGGGCCCTTGGTGGGATTTGGTTCCAGGACCTCCCCCTCCCCCCGGATACCAAAATCCATGGAAGCTCAAGTCCCAGTACTGTATACAATAGTGTAGTAAAATGATGTCCCTTATATAAAATAGCAAACAGCAAGGTTTGCTTCTTGGATTTTTTTTTTTGGGGGGGGAGAGAATATTTTCAAGCCATGGATGATGGAAACCGTGGATGCCAAATCCATGGATACAAAAGACTGACTGACTGTCTTTACACTTCAGGATCTTATCTAGTTCTTTCATAGCTGAACTTCCAACTACTAGAGCTTCTCTATATAGGCAACAAAAAAAACATACTCACTCTATATTCGCAGCACAGTTGGCACACAATGCTTTCAACAATACACATTTTCACTGGGGTTTCTGCAGAAAACCCTGGATCTGTAAGATTAGCAGTTTGTTCAGCATTTGAAAGGAAAACCCAGAATTTTGGCCATGTAGAGGTCTGAGGATTGGCTTCAGAGCAAAGCCAGGGTGGAACATCTGGTGGACAAGACCCTGTTCTGGCACTTTTTAAAAAATTATATTTTTTTAATTTTTTGATTGTGCACATATCTGGATAAGTGTATCTCTGCTCACCCAGTAATGCAGTACTCTGGGAGCACATATATTTGCTTATTGCAATGCATGAGCAAACAGAAGGAAAAAATGGTGCACCCCTGGCTATTTGGCTGGAAATAGTTCAATGTATAGGACACGTGATCAGCATAGGATTGCCCTTTTACTCTGATGTGGATTAAAGTGAGGTGGGATACTCCATTCTACAATCGGATAAGCCCAGAGCATGTGGCATTTACAGGGCTGCTGCAGATCAAATTATTCCACCCCAGCTGCAAGGCAGGTGCTTGGTTTCCTGCCAGTGTAGACAAGCCCCTAGTCTTCTTTTGATTTCTTGACTGCAAACTCCATACTGATAAATTATTTAGCCAAGGTATCGAAAACCTTTAACTATTTCAATGTCTTCATCATCTACATTAAAGTCTGTTTTCTTAGGATTTTATCAGACGAGGTAAGCAGCAGAAGAAAATCGCATCATCTAGGATGCAACGATAACACAAAGGGTGAAATTATCAGACACCCTCGTCATTCAGCCATTCTGGGGGTGTAGCGCTGGCACAGATGAGGCATCACTTTTTTATTTACAGGCTAAGCCATCGATAAAAAGTGATGCCTCATTCACACCTGCTTGGATCTCCGGCACCTTATTAATGCAATGGATCACTCTTAAAGAAATGGGGGTGCCACAACATTTAATTGCCCTTATGTGTAACCTGTACTCAGGAGAAACAAAATGGTTTCCAATTGGTAAGGGGGTCAGGCAAGGCTGCATTTTATCACCCTGTTTAGTTTGGATGCCAAAAATATCATATGTCAAACAGGATGTTGTCATTCTTTCATTCCAGTCCTATGGGGGACCAGGGTAAAACTGTATCTTTTTTCTAATGGGACTGGAACTAAAGAACGCTGGAAGAATGGCATCATGTGGTAAGGCAGCATGGAAGACAGAACATTCCTGCTGCATTGCTGCTTTTCTTTGGAGTGCAGTAAGCCACGTTTTGGCTACAGATAGTCTTTTTGCATTCCACCCTGACAATGTCCCTGGTTCCAGTTCAGAGTTCTTCTGGCTCCCAGTCAATTAATAGTGTAAATCTATTTTACACATTATCTTTAAATTCTATGTGGATGTTCTTCAGGTTGTGTTTCAGCATGATGGTTGGGTTAATGTTCTTCTTTAGCTTTACTCTTTTGATAGTAGTCATTCAGCATCTGTGCCACAAGCTACTCCTGATGTTGTTTTTGCAGAGAGAATGGAGCTTCTCCATCTTCTTCTTCCAATAATGTAGTCTATTTGATTACAATATTGTCTGTCAGATGATTGATGTCCATGTATACAGTCACTTCTTCGGCTGCATGAAGAATGTGTTTGTGATGAACAAACTCTTGACCTCACAAAATTCAGTCAGTCCCACTTCATTTCATGATCCTAGGCCAAATTTTTGCATTCCAATTGCCTGTGATTAACAAGAAGTCCTGTTTTGGTTATGGTTGTATTGATGGATTTTCCCTGAAAGTCTCAATGACATGATTCAGTCAGACTTTGAATGATATCCTTTGACTGCTTTTGCATCTCTTCTCAATTTAAATGCCATCCATTTCTTCTTAGATTTTCATTTCCTGAGTAAAACACTGTGCAATTATTTTTGTTTTTCACATAATTTACATAGTGCTAATTATGTTCCTTACACAGTCTATTTCAGATGTCCCTCTGTTAGCACCCCTAATAGAGCCCTGCCCCCAGAAACCTCAACAATTGGCTTATTAATAATTTGGCTTATTACTGTGGCCTTCCATTGGGAAGACAGTGAAGTGTCAGGGACTTGCTATGGATCCCAGAGAGACACATACACATCTCCCAGGAAGAGCCACTGGCAAAATTCCAAAATCATGAGGAAACATCAAGAGGTCAAAGTTATACCATCTCCACTACACACCTAAGTGGTAGACAATAGGTGGATGGAGTAATTCTTGTTTGCAAGTATAGAACTTCCCTTCCCTAATCACCCAAACCTTAAGAAGAGGCAGCTCAAGCTTTGTGAATCCAATCATCAGACATTACTGACAATTTGCAACACATTAGCATCTTCAGACACCTATTATCAATACCAGGAAATTCACTGTGCAATCCTTAAAGGCTCCTGGAATCTGTTGTTTCAACCCAGGAAACTTGCTCACCTCAAGGCATAGTTTTGGTATAAATATTGCCCCCACAGTCTGCTTTGCTGTGCACAGAATTCATTTCCAAGGAAACTCTGTTACTCTGGGTTCGCCACTCCAGATTCATCAATCCACGCTGCCGGACTGTTCAACAACCTCAGGACTACAAGACAGGTGTCGTATATCCCCAGAAACTCCCTCTGGCAATCTCTCTCTTTTTCCATTCCTAATGGTCTTGTGTGAATCCTTTTTAGATGAATGTGTGCATGTTTGGTGTTATTATTTTTATGCCTTCAATAAATATCATTCTTATTTCTTCACTTTGTGTTTGTGTGTGTATGTTCAGAGGGAGTCGGGATATACAAAGATGTAAAGATCCCTCTCTCTGTTGCTCCCTTTTACATTGCTAAGGTTGAGTTGCTGCTAATTCCCCCAACATATTAGAAACTCAATATTTTCTTGGATTTTCCAAGACCTCTTTGGGTAACACTCCACTATCATGTCTGAATGGTTAGCATTAACCCGTCCCCTCCTCAGACATAAAACAAGATGCATGTTTCATTTAAATAAGCCATGACAATAAGGATGTGTGTGAATGTGTTTTGACTGGAAAAACCCAATGTTTGGCAGAGTGGGTAATAAGAAAAGTGATATTCCATGGATTATCTATAAATTAATGTTTCCTTGCATGGCTGAGGCGGTGGCAAAGAGGGAGTCACTGTTTCAGGTAGTTGCACAGATAGTGACCACCTTCAGTCAGCATTCTCATAAAAATTGGTATGTGCCTTTTTGCTCAAAGTATATAGAAAGTATATATTAAAAAGTCACTGTGAAAGACACTGCTGAAGATAGGTGTGTGTGTGTGTGTGTAAGGGGAAAAAGAAAGGAAGCTCACACCAAATTGATTTTTGTAGCTTGCAGGTCTTTGCAGAGCCAGCTTTACAATGAAGACACAGCTTCACACAGCAGAGTCCACATTCCTCTCTCTCTCTCTCTCTCTCTCTCTCTGTGTGTGTGTGTATGTGTGTGTGAGAGAGAGAGAGAAAGAGAAAGAGAGATGCTTGTTTGTTCAATAAATAAATACAAGATTTATTAACATGGGCCAAGATTCTAGATCAGCTACTTCGTTACATAACTACCTTAGTTGCGTATCTAAATAGCATCTTCCAGCCTGACCCCCTCCGCATCCTGACTTATCAGGCAGCATCTGCAAACAATGAAGATATATTCTCCTGTCAATCAGGATGCAGTAGACTGACGTTTCCACCCCCCTCCCACAAGTGATCTCCAGTACAACAGTGAGAAGCATGATCCCTGTCACAAATCCTCTCCAAGCTGGACTTCCGTCATGGGAGGGGTGGAAAACTGTATTGTAGCATTTACCATGCTTTGTTGCATCCCTCCTCCTTCACTCCAGCAGCTCCGCTGCTTTCTGTACAATTTTCCTGAGTCATAGATTTCATGCATTGGCTAAGCAAATTCAAAGGCAAGCATGAGCTTGTTTCTCACAAAATATTTGGACAGAAAAGTGACGCACATTTTGTCCCATACCTCAACTCCTACAAAGGCTAGAGACGTGTGTGTGTTTTTAAAAATGAAAGTTTGGAAAGCAGTTCAAATGATGGTTCAAATGGGCAACAAGTGGCCTACAAACCGGATGAAAACCAGCCAACCAAGTGGACTGGCAACTTTACGCTTTCTGGCATCTGCCTCATTGTGCTTTTGCTCTACCATTGCTCCACTTTCTGTCTCACTCCCCACATCCTATCAAGGAATTGGTAGGAAATGGTTCCCTCAGTTTGTTGTTGTTGGTTTTTTAAAACATTTAGTCACATGGTTATGCTGTGCAGCAAACTGTCTCCTGCCAAAGATTCCAGCCATAACTAGGATTATCATGAGGAAAATTTTGAAGTAAAAAATGATCAAGGTGACTGGGGAAAGTTAAGTTGATGATCTTAACAGCTTTGGAAGTAGGAATGAAAGAGACAGGCTAGGAAATGAGGACCAGTCTATGCTGCACTGGTGAGGAACATGAGAAGTTTCAGTTTGCTAGTCTAGGCAGAAGGAGGAATAGTTGAGAGATCACTGTAGCATCAGTAGAGATTTCCAAAGTCTGGAAGAGAGCAACAAAAGGTTTTTCAGAACAGTAAACAGAGACTAAGGTTTCTGCTATTACATCAACCAGATATGGGACAGAATTTACCCATATTCTGTCCCTGTCGCTGAAGTCTAAGCTATCAGAACTGTAGTCTATGAAAAGGAAGCCAGAATAAAAGAGAAAATGGGGTCAAAGAGTAAGAGGCAAACTAGAAGTGCTGAAAATGTGTTTGTAGGAGAGAACAGGAATGGAATGCAGAGTATTAATGCTCCTCCATCACCATGCCATGGTCACAAGATGGCATTAGTCCTGATAACTCCCTATATGAGTGGGTGTGGTGGGAATGTGCTCTCCTGAGTTGCTCATCACAGTCGCAATCTTGATCTGCTTGCCCCACCTGCCCAACAGCAATGTACAAAAATATAGACGGGGGGGGGGGACATTTGCAGATTCAGGAAAGGCATCCATGCATTTCTTCACATATCGTTCACTTTCATCCTAAGACATAGGGCTGCAAGCTTTAATCGGTTTAATAGGTAAATTAATCAACTGAACACTTAATTTGTAAGGACATGGATTTTAATCAGTTGTAACAAATTATAATAGGTAGATAGGGAAAGGCAATGGTGGTCTATATTCAGCAAGATCAGGTTTCCTGTGGTGGGGAGTCTGGGCTGTCTCTAGCTCATCTCACCACTCGGTGACAGAGGACAGTCCACGTTGTTTGCAAAGAAAAACTTGCTCTCTGCATTTACCATACAATATGTCTTTCTAAAATGAGCCTGCAGACACAGGTTTGATTGCCCTGCTTCATTCATGGAATTTAATTGTGGGGCTGAAGACCAGACAACAATGCCTTCTGGTTCCAGTTCTCCCATGTTTTGCCACTGCATCTTCCATCATTTCCCACCCCACCCTCCTTGCTACAGGAAATGTGTTTAGGAAGAAAGGGTAGAATAGCTGCACAATGCCTTTTGACTAGTAGTGCTAAGAGCTGTCTGACTGGAAGCTCTCCATATATCAATGGCAACTGATTGCTGTGTTCCTTTTCAATAAATTTGACTCATATGGTCCTTGCTGTTCTGTGTAGTTCAATACTCTGTATTCAGAGTCTCAAATGAAAGTCTCCTTTTTAAAAAATTAATGAACATAAGAAGAACCCTTATGGGTCATACCAAAGGTTATCTAGCTCAGTACCTTGTTTCTCACAGTGCCCAACCAGATACCTTTGGGACACTCACAAATAGGACATGCAAAATTTGAAAGTGTGATTAGTACATACGTAATGTGCAGGGCTTGAAGGTACATACCGTATATATTTTTTACAAGAGAGATTGGAAAAAAAGGGATAGCTGAGCAAGCCAGACACACCAAAATGATGAAGAGCTGGCAGAGGAAGCTGAGGATAACTAGATATTTGGAGCAGAGAGAAGAGACTGGATCCCATGCTGCCCGCTGTGACTGGGGCAGTTTCAGCTCACCTCACATCAATGGCAGTTTTCAGGGAGGGATTTGCTGTTGTTGTGCGTCATACTGCTGTCTACTGTATTATCCTCTGAAGGACTCCTGGGGATCTTTTCTTTAGGGGAAAAAATGTGTGTAATTATTGAAAATAATTTGTCTCCAGAATCTGTAAATAGATGGTTGAAGTGGCAGCCATCCATATGCACAGTTAGCTATCAGAAACAGATGGGGGGGGGGGAGTTGGCGCTTAGGATTTCTCTTGGCTTGGTACCTAACAAGCACACACACAAAAAAAGCCCTTTGATACTTTAAGGTAGACTTTCCCACCCCCCATCCAGGCCTGTTCAAATGTTTGCCTCTCCCCTAAACAAAGCATTTTTATGTGTCTAACACACCACATGGAAGCTGGCACTCATCCTCCTCTTGAAATTTTTCAACTGGTTCCTGCTTTCATAAGTTGGACAGCCAACATTTTTGAAGAGAACAGTGATTCTAAGCGGCTTGGTAGCCTGAGGGAAGCATTGCCTTCTGTAGGAGGGGAAATGGTAGGAATTCCACATACTAGTGAATCACTTCTCAGTCAAACCAGCTCTTTTACACACACATAATACACATGGACTTGCATTCCATTGATATTTCATGTGGAGTAAATTGTGGATGAATTATGCTGATGTTCAGGAGAACTTGATCAGTTTTTGAAAAGATTCTTTTCTTTTTCCTTGGTTAGAATTAAAACATGGGAACTGCCTTGATGGATCAGATGAAGTTTTGATCTAATATTCTGTCAGAATGGAACCATAATCTGTGGGTCAGATCAGAGCTGTAGGCCAGAGGTTCCTCATAGCTGTTCCAGAATAATCTCATGCTATATCCACACTAAGTAATCACAGCACTTTGATACTACTGTATATTCCTGCGTATAAGATGACCTTTCAACCCTGAAAAATATCCTCCAAAATCGGGTACACTTTGCTTCACCCGCCATCTGATCTCCTGCCTCTTCGCTCCTTTCGCAAATGGAGCGAAGAGGCAGGAGATAGGGCGGGGGGGTGAGGCAAAGTGGTTACCGGTTCATTCTCCCCCCCTCCTCTGCCTTCTCCCCATTTGGGGAGCAACCAAAGATAGAGGAGGGGGGTGAACGTTGCGGATTGCCGTGGCCACTGCTCAATCTCCTGTTCCCAAAGGGAACAAACACAGGAGATTGAGCAGCGGCCGAGGCAAAACAGGTACATTGGCTCCTTTCTTCCACCTTCCTGGAAGGTGGAAGAAAGGGGCGAATCTTGCGGTTTGCAACGGCTGCCCCCGCTTCCCCCAGTCTTCATTCCCTTCCAAAAAGAATGAAGATGGAGGGAAGGGGGAGCGGACAAGGCAAACCGGGTATTTTTGCCCCTTTCTTCCACCTTCCTGGAAGGTGGACGAAAGGGGCGAATCCCGCAGTTTGCAACAGCCGCTGCCAATTCCCTCCATCTTTATTCCCTTCCAAAGAGAATGAAGACGGAGGGAGGGGGGCGGATGAAACAAACCAGGTGTGTTCCCCCTTTCGTCCACCTTCCTGGGTGGGAGGGGGTCTTCTCTGTGACTCTGAGTCATGGAGAGGATCGCCTCCCAGCCACTGAGGCTGCACGGGGGGGGGACCCGGCTGGGTGGGAGGTGGCCGAGCCTCTCCCCACCTGGCCAGCCATCCCCCATGATTCCCCCACTCCCGAGGAGGCTGGCCAGCTTCCTCGTGGGTTGGGGAATTGCAGAGGTGGCTGAGCCTCTCCCACCTGGCCAGCCATACCCCATGATTCCCCAACTCGCGAGGAGGCTGGTCAGGTGGCTAAGCCACTCCCCAGCTCCATCTGTGGCCCAGGAATCAGTTTTCATTATCTACTAGGTCTTATGGGCTTCCCATTCAATTGCCCTAGAAAAAGTATACCCAGCATTGGGCTTAACGTAGCCCCATATTTCTTTATATACAGATGTTTAAGCATTTTGTTTACAGGAGAGCAAATAAAATGTTACACTGAGCATGAAAGGGATCATAGAGTCATAGAGCTGAAATGGACCACAAGGGCCATCTAGTCCAGCTCCCTGCCATGCAGGAATACACAACTTCTGACAAATGTTCATCTAACCTCTGCCTAAAGACTTCCAATGGAGAGTTTATCAACTTCCAAGGAAGTCTATTCCACTGTCAAACAGAGATTATTCCTAGCATTTTGGAGAGATCTTTATTCTTGCAATTTGAATCCACTAGTTCATGTTCTAATCTCTGGAAAAGCAGAAAACAAGTTCGCTCCATCTTCTACATGACATCCCTTCATAAAATTAAAGATGGCTATCATGTTACCTCTCTGTCTTCTCTTCTCCAGGCTAAACATACCCAACTCCCTAAGCTGTTCCTCCTATGTCTTGATTTCCAGGCCTTTGCTAATCTTGATTGCTCTTCTCTGGACATGTCCAGCTTGTCAATATTTTTCTTGAACTGTGATGTCCAGAACTGGCCACAGTATTCCAGGTGAAGTGTGATCAAATCAGAACAGAGCAGCACTAGTACTACCCTTAAGCTGGCAACTATACTTCTCTTGATGCAGCCCAGAATTGCATTGGCTCTCTTGGCTGCTGCATCACACAGTTGACTCATGTTTAGTTTTGAATCCATTGGATCATAGTTGGACTAAATAATTCATCATTACACATTACAATTTGAACCTCACACCTTAATTCCAAGGAAGAAAATTTCTGTATTGGGGAGCCATCACCAACAGGGCCCTGTCCCTAATTTATTATTTATTAGAGATATTTTAACCTGGGACAGGGTTCTCTTCTCCTATGCATATTTTTTTGCTTTTTTTTCTGCCACTGAAATAGCTTTGATGAGTTGATATTAATTCTTCTTTTCCTTCTCCACAAAATATTTTTGTATTTGTTATTATTGTGTTTCTTCAAGTCATTTCTGACTTATGGCAACCCGATTGTGAGGTTTTCTTGGCAGAATTTGTTCAGAGGGGGGCTGCCCTTGCTTTCCTCTGAGGCTCAGAAAGTATGACTTGCCCAACGTCACCCAGTGGATATCCATGGTTGAGCAGAAATTTGAATTTTTGTCTCCCAGGGTCCTAGTCCAACACTCAAACCACTACACCGTGCTGACTCTCACACTTTTGTGTGATTGCCTATAATTACTGAGATGGTAGTGACAGACTGTTTTAAAACCACCTCCCGCGATTCCCCAGCTGGCTAGCCATCCCTGCAATTCCCCAAATCACGAGGTGGCTGGCCAGCCTCCTCATGGGTTGGGGAGTCATGGGAGGTGACTGAGCCTTTCCCCAGCAGGCCAGCCATCCCCCACGATTCCTGAGCCAGCTTCGGGAAGGTTTCAGCAAGGTTGGCTGGCTGGAAGGGGGGAAGCTTTCCAGACGCCAGACGCCCTCCCCAAAGCCATGAAGGGGAGTCCGATCACGGCTTCAGGGAGGGCTGGTGATGCGGGGGTCATCTTATATGGTGAGTATACCCTAAAGTCTATATTTTGACTTAAAATTGGGGGGTCGTCTTATACACCGGAATATATGGGTACTTTAACTGCCATGGCTTCATACTATGGGATCTTGGGGTGTTTAATTCAGTGACATGACATCCTTAGAAATTCTTTCTATCAGAGACCACTAATCCACTCCCTTGAACTATAGCACTAAAGTTCACTAGCTAAAGATCTCACTTAACTAAGCTACAAAACACAGGATTCTGTGAGACAGGGCCATGGCATGTCATGAAGAGTAGCCCTGAAATAGCTTTAACAAGGAAGGGGAAATGGACGTGCTTAATCACAATATGGATTTTTAGAAGTGCCTGATCCATTTACTTTACATTTCACATTGTAACTGACTACTTTTAATATCAGTTAACAATATGCAACCTATGCATGCATTTGATATTTCAACTCTACATGCTACAGAAATGTCCTTTTAGATCTGCACCCTTTTCCCTAGAACAGGATGTTTTAAACAAATTATGCATTTTAAACAAGACCATCCTTTGCTTCTTGGGACATACAGTAATCAAAAACAATGTGCCCATGCTCCTGGCATATTTCACACCAGTGGCCCAACCAGAGATCCAACTATCCCTGTGAGCTATAGACAGTGAGCTTGAATCAAGCTAAATCACTCATGCTAAGCCTTGTAAAATCTATGGGATAAACTAGTCATCACTATTTTAGGTCCCATTGATTACACTAGGACCAAAGTATGATTGACCTAGGACTTTTTCAAATGGGGGGGAACCCAAGGAGGTTGGAGAACAACGGCGCTGTCCCACTTACAGCACCCCATTTCAGATGGCGCCATCCTCCTCCCAACCTTCCCCCATGCTTCCTCCATGCTGCAGGCACTGCTTTTTATTGACGGGTTTTTTCCATCAATAAAAGTGACGTGTTTCTCGTGCCCGCAGCATGGAGGAAGCACGGGGGAAGGTTGGAAGGAGGATCTCATCGTCCAAAACAGAGCGCTGTAAATGGGATAGTGCCATTCTGAACCTGACCTCCTTGGGTTTTTTTCCCCTCCATTTGAAAAAGTCCCTAGTCTGCAGAAACGAGTTGCATAACCATAAGATACCTCCTAAGCATTTAGTGTCAGCATCAAACTGAAATATCATGCCAGATGTTCTTGCCACTCTTCCCCTCCAGGAGGAAATGCTGGGAAACAAGCATAAGTGACCATCACATTTGCTTTTGCATTTACATATGGCAAGTCAAAAATCAATCATGCCTTAAATTAGGTGTGGGAAATGTATGATGAACAGGCCACCTTCAGCCCCTGAACCCTACTTCAGAAGCTTCCAAAGCCCCCTAGCAGTTCCTGAAACCCTCCTTAATATTAAAAAATGAGTGATATTTGGGCAATTTTTCACCTGCAAATAGCCCCAAATACAAGAACAAAAACAAACAAACAAACAAAAACCCTGCTTGCAAATGTGGCAGTTTAGGTTTCCAGCTCTCCAGAACTCCCCCACTATGACAGTTTTTATACCAATACACATCAATGCAGCTTACAGGGTGGGGGAAGGGAGGCAAAAAATGCTATCTTTTCCAGACTGTCCTGAGCACAAGTCTGCAAGTGCCAGAGGAGGCAGGTGATTGATGTGTAGGGGCTGTCAAGTAATCAGTCCAGTCCTGGTGAGTCATGGGTTATCTGAGCAAGATAAAGGGAGGAGCAGAAGGTAGTGGATAGCCAGTCCAGAGGTCATATCAGCAGGTCATAAGTCCAGGTACACAAGCCAGCAAGGAATTAACAGAGTAGTCCAAAACCTAGCCAGTCCAAGGTCATGAAAAAACAGGACCATGAGAGAGTAGAAATAAGAGAGTTGTCAGCAGTGAAGCTGAGAGAGAACTTCCAGGAAATTTATGAGCAGCTTCTTCAAGGCCACAGATGCTTCATGGGTGCCTAATTAGGTCAGTGTCTATGACTTAACCAGTGCTAGGGTTAGTATTTCTCCCTCCTTCACTCAATGGTGGAGTAGGATCTGCAGCCTCTCCCAACTCTTGCTGGGGAGCAGGGTCCCCTGCCCCCAATTCTTTGGACTTTGAGCAAGTTCCCCTGTCAGGAGGTATGGCTCCCTGGCAGTCTGCCTCCTCCTCCTCCACTGCTGCCACTTCCTCCTCATCTCAGTCATCCAAGGGGTGAGTTATGACACCTACTCAGTTGTCCACTCCTGCCCTAGATCCTTCTTGCCAACACACAGTTTTTTTAATCCTAAAAAACTCAAAGCCATGCATGCAGAATAATCTATTAATTGTTGTCATTAAAAGGTTTGAAACTTCTACTGTGAAGCTCAGCATCTTTTTTGTTGACCCTTATTGGAAACTTGAATATAGCACTCTTCTGATTTGATGCTAAAATCATGGACAAGGGCCAGCTGAGACAACACAGGCTGAATCTTCATGAGACTTGTATCACAGCTCCACTGCACTGTATTCCTGCCCCAGATTGACCCCTTTACTGCCACACAAACCTGTTATGATCCAGACTGAAATCAGTTTGGACAGCCACAATGGACCCCCATTATGTAGCCACATCAGTGCAAAGGGGTATTTCTACTCTGTGCACATGTTCACCACAGCAGTTTATGTCTGGTCACACAATGGTCGCAGCTGCAAGATTTTTTTAACAAAATCATTTGATGCATGCGCATATTCACATATTCACTTACTCAAATAGACTTTTTCTCCCTTTGTTCTGATTGCCCACCTGAACTTCTATAAAGTGAAGCCGGTAGAGAAAGTGGAGGGGAAATGCTGACCTGTAAATGTGTGCGCATACAAACCTCAAAAGAAAGAAAGAAAGAACGAAACAAAGAGGCAACACCACCTTTTCTAGATACCAATACAAACAAGAAAGCTACCCTTCCATGACAGGAACGATCAGGTGACCCAAGTGACCACCTGATCTAGATGACCACCCACCAACCTCATCTCACCCTCCCCCACCCCAATTCCACTGCAATCCTAATATGGGAGTCAAACCACACATTTTAAAAACTTGACTCGTCCCCAAAACAGCAGAGTAAACTGAAGGTTTTTTAAAATTGCCTCAGAGCCCTCAGGCATCGAAAAAAAGTATTTTCAAATCGAAAAGAGAGGAACATCATGTGTTCCAGCACAACTGGGATTGAGATAATTTAGCCTTTGTAGAGTCAGCCTAAGTAAACTGAAATTGTTGTGAGTGAAATTCTTCCCAGTCTATATACTACCCCTATTACGGTCTAGCTGGGCCAGCAATGTGCCTTTTACTTGACTTCTCCATAAATTACCTCACTCCTTCTCTGCCTCTTTTGCTGGCAGATCACAGCCAGCAGAGCTGTTCTACTGAAAGACCATTCTGTCAGCAGACCACTGAGATATGCTGGCAAAAGGTTTTACTGGCAAAAGGGGAGTTCTGCCAGCTGAAGAAATGCTCAGCATATTGGCTTCATTCATCTTCCAAGCATGGGAGCAATACTATCTCTGTGCTCACAAAGCATTCACTGCTTAGTCCTTTACTTTGGACTTTATCAGACCAGGCAAATATGTCATCATATTGATGCCTAATGAACACAAAAGGGCATGCATATCATATGATGTCATCCTTTTGCAATCTTGTCCTGTCAAGAAGCTGTTCCTTTTTACTGACAGACCAAGCTGTCAATAGATCTGCCATGGCACTTTTTTGCCAGCCTTGCCAGCATTTGAAACTTCACACCATTGTGCTCACGGGAATATAGTGTCAATGACAGAACACTTCTGGGTGAGATTGCGACTGCCAGGTAGAGGACACTCTTTTTATGAACCTCCCCATTTCACTTGGGTCTTTTTAAGTGTGTTATTGTGCTTTGGTGTACATTTTGTGAATTTGTTTTTCTTTACTTTTCTTTTTTTCAAATTTACCACACTCACATCTTCTCATGAGAATCACCGAGATTTGGAATCCAGAAGTAAATGGAGCTCTGCCAGGGGTGCGTTTTCACACTGGTTAAGTTAAGTCTGGTTGGGGGAGGGGTCTTTTGCCAGCATAAAAATGATCCAAAATATGCCGGCAAAAGAACGTTTATGGAGAGTGGTCCAATAAAGTCCTTTGGTTCTGATAGTAGGTTTTTCATAGAATCACAGACACATAGCGTTGGAAGTAGCCTCATGGGCCATTGGGTCCAGTCTCCTGATCAATTCAGGATCTTCAGTGAAAGCATCCCCAGCAGGTAGCTGTCTACCCTCTCTGTGAAGACAGCTAGAGAAGGAGACCCCAACACCTCTTTAGGGAATTGGTTCCATTTTGAAGTCCTTCAGTTTACTTTCTTCATCAAAGTTTTCTTGTGGGGATGCTATAACTTCTGAAAGGCACGCCTTACAGCTGGTGCATCTTTCAGTTAGGATTGCCCTGTAGTTCCCAGTCTTCAGGATTTCTCCCCATTCTAGGTAGGCATCTAAATCTACTGGCATGTGACTTTAAGCATAACTGGTTTGTAGGCAGTGTGCAAATTAAAATCTAATCTCATGGTGTAATCCAATATTTTCCTTTGAAAAAGCCCTAAGCAAAGGTGTTGGAAAAGAGGGCATGTGCCAATTAAAAACATGTAAAAACCTAAAACAATAATTCCTGTTGTTAACAGATGGGCATGGACACCCAACACACACACACACACACACACATAAAGCTGTCATTTTTAGTTTGAGTTACAAAGATCCTACATCTTTCAAATGTGGCATTACAAATCTTCTGCCAGACTGTTCAAGGGATTATACTATTATTCTGCCTTTATGTTTCATACAATGCCTCCTAGTATCACTTGTCTTTAATTGTTCTTTCATCTCACCCATTTGACTTGAAATCAACACTGCTCTCCAGGAGCTGCATTAGGCAGGGAACAAGCAAAGAAAAGCAAAGAGGCTTAACATACCTCCACAGTGCAGATTAAGTATCTCTTTAAAGATGTCACCCCAGATGTGGCAAGCTACATTCTTACTTTCCCCTGGCAACAGCTGTGGAGTCACATCAGTTGCACCGCCTTATGTTGCCGAACATTATGAGGGAATAAAAGCTGCCTCTTTAAATAGTTTGGCTATGCGTTAAAGATGTAATTTTCTGTGTACATTACAAAAGGGCAAGCTTTGTGGTGTGTTTTCACTGCTGACAGATAAAGATAAATATGAGTGGATACCCTATAAGAAATGCTCAGGATATTGTCTCCATTCATCTTTCCACTATGAGATCAATACTATCTCTATGATCACAAGGCATTCACTGGTTAGTCCTTTACTTTGGTTCTGAGGGTAGGCTTTTGAACTCCTTCACTCCACTTTCCTCATCAAAAGTTTGGTGTGCTAGCAATTCTGAAAGGAATTGGATTTATGGCCTTGGAAGAAAAAGAAGGGGCGTATCAAAAACGCCAGCATGCCAGGTTTCTTCTAACTGGCAGACCAAAATGCTTCCATCTTGGAAACACATTTTACCTTTAAAAGCATACATTAATGTCTACATCGCCTCAGTCCATTTTTTTTCTGACAATAACACCATCAAAATATCATGTCAAATGTGACTGTTGAGACTTCTGAAGAAATATATGAAACCCATCAGACTAATTTCACTAAGGATCTTACATTCCAGACCTAAAAACCTTTTTTTCCCCAGTGGATGTTAACATCCTACTAAGCACGTTTTGGATTGTCTCCTTTAAAATAATTGTGATACTAGGGATGATAAAATAAAAATATCTTTAAGACCACTTTCTTAATTTTTTAAACAAAGCTGTCATGAGTATTTCCCTTGTTTCAAAATACTCGAGTGTTTGCAATTGCACAATAAATCTAAAATTGTTCCCAGATATATGTCTACATTTTAATTGGGTGGAGGGTGAAAATAAGATCCTGCGAAAACATAGTGTAATCTTCTGGGACGGCCAATGTGTGTAAAGCCCACATGCAGAGGCTTTTGCTATGCACACATCAGTGTATGGACATTGCTAGCAGGGCTGAACTAGGCACACATACAAGGTTGGGGGGCATAGCCAGGACACCACCATTTCTGTGCAACACATGCTATCATCTCTTCCCCTTAGCCAATATCCTATGGAATGTTGCTGTCCTTGAGCAAGCAGGGATCACCAGCATTGAGGACATGATATTGAGAACACAGATGCGCTGGGCAGGGCATGTTTCTAGGATGGAGGACCATCACCTCCCCAAAATAGTATTCTATGGTGAACTTGCCATGGGTCAGCGTAAGAGGGGCGCTCCAAAAAAGCGATACAAGGATTCCCTGAAACAGCACCTCAGGCTCGGCCAAATTGATCACCAACAATGGTCCGCCCTGGTCTCACATCGGGAGGCATGGAGACACACTATCCACAATGCTCCAGCCTTATTTGAGAACTCATGCCAAACAAATCTTGAAGAGAAATGACAACGCAGAAAGAGGACTTTTTCGGACATTTAAAATTCAACGCGAGCAGCCTCGCCATGTTGCGAGGCTGAAGCGCTGCAGGGCGTCCCTTTCGGATGACGCCCATCCCTGCCGGTACTGTTGCGGTACCGCAGGGACATTTGAGTGTTATATTTAGCCGATTTTTACTCACGAAAGTTGATCGTGAGTAAAAATCGGCTAAATATAACACTCAAACGTCCCTACGGTACCGCAATAGTACCGGCAGGGACAGGCGTCATCCGAATGGGATGCCCTGCAGCGCTGCAGCCTCACAACGTGGCGAGGCTGCTCGAGTTGTATTTTAAACGTCTGAAAAAGTCCAGAATCACAACCTGGAAACATCACCCAAGGAAACCTTCTGCTGTGCTTTCTGCAACCGGACTTGTCTATCTCAGATTGGCCTTTTTAGTCATCAGTGCGCTTGCAGAAAGCGCGGGATGTGTCCTTTCTGAATCTTCATTTGCGAAGAAAAGCCAGAGAGAGATGCCACTTCTAACAGGATCCTCAGAATACATGAGATGATACACAGGAGTAGGAAAGAGGTGGAAAAGTTCTATTCATCAGCAAAACTCTGTTCACAGTGCTTGTGATCCAACTTTATGTTTGAGGACTGTATGTTACCCAGCCTTACACCCACACTCTCTAATAATTCATAATTTGACAATATTGGACAGTTCACGAGGTCTAAGGTAGACCAAGGCAAACCAACATTAAGTTGAAGTGAAGGTCACCCAAAGGCCTTTTCCCAAGCAAACACGCCCAGGATGGTATTAAGTGAAGCCTGTTAGTCAGAGTAGTTAAGGAGGAATGTGCTAATCTTCCCTGGATGCACCTGGCTGTGGGTCACACTCTAAAACAAACAGTAACTGGAATCCCCACTATCTACGAAATGTCTTTCTCTCTCATATTTTCCTCTCCACAATACAGAGGCTTCCATAAACCATCAACCATAAGGTCTCAGCCATTACTGGCACTCAACAAAGCAGAGTTTCTTTTGTTTAACCATGGAAACCCATCTAAGCATTCTTTAAGGATATAATATTGGGTATAAATATTACCCTCAAATGTTGAGGTTTTATTCTATTGTTCTTCAAAACTGGGAGCCAGATTTTGTTTACTAAATCTGGCTCCCAGTTTTGAAGAACAATAGGATAAAAACTGAACACTTACAAAGGAATTCCACCCAGGGACAAGGAGAGTTCCAGCAGATAATGGTCCATCACCCAACCATTAGCCAAACAGACATTACCCTCAAATAATAGCCACGTATGCTACAGCTGGACAACATCACGCGGCCAGACAGCTGTATCAACCTCAGCTCCAAATCTGAGTCTTCCTTTACTGCATGAACCTCTGCTCTTCAGGACTGGTAAATATAGCCCATAACTCCCAAGTCTATTCCTCTATCACAATATTTCTGCCTTGACTCTTCATTAGTCTTCTGTGGTTATCTTTTGAGTGTGAGTGCATGTGTGAATGCTTTTGTCATTATTTTCCAAAAAAACCCTATTTTTATTTCATTTTGGCTTAGAGTCTCATCAGTGAGTACTGGTACACACAGGTGCAAAGGTCCTGTAAGTTACCCGAACTCTCACAGTAATACCTTTGAGCAAATTAAAATTCCTCAACTTAATACTGTATTTTGAGTGTCATGAGTCCCCACGTATTCATGTAACATGTAGTTACATTTTTGTATCATTTTCACTAGAATAATTAACTTTATCCTTGGAACCATTGCTATTTATCTCATATTCTAGTAGCAAATATAGAAACTACATCCTGGTCACATGCAACAGTTCCTAGGACTTCCTGTTAGTTGTAGATCTGATACCGTCCTCCTCATAGGAAATAGCTACAATTTTCTGAAAAGATTCAGTCCAATGTTCTCATATTAATAATTGATTGGTACCTGTGTATATAGCACACCTCAACATTTCACCTTGGAGGCAGAGATAAAATCTCCTCCTTATTTATGATGTCTCTGTTTCCTTGCATTGATTTGTACTGTACCTGATGAACAAAATACAATTTTGTTTACAGAATGTGTCCTACATATGTAGGTCATTTCTATTAATATCCTTCCTATTAAAGAGCATCAGAGTATACCACTTACCTAAACTAGAAGTTAAGCTACGAATCAGATATAAATGCAAAGCTTATTAAGAGTAATATAACCAAGCTGTATATGAGCCCTCTCACATGCATTTTACAAGCCTTTGTTGCCTATTTTATTATGTAAAGCATATGTTCTAATCTATGTGTTTTACTGGTGGGAAATTCTACACTTATTCAATTTGCATGAATGTGTACACATAGAGTACACGATCTAATACGCAGAAGGTATTTTAGCGTCTTGAGAATGTCAGTTTCCCTTTACTTTTCTCTTTAAAAAAATAACATTTGAATGTATAAGGACAGTTTCTGCAAAAAAAAAAAAATTTGTGGGGGGGAACCAAAGGAGATTTTCTTGAGCACTAGTGCACTATGAGTAAGAATTCTATGAAGATTTAACCTCCTTGTTTTCATTCATAGGGTTCAATCCTCACTGTCATCCTATCTTGGAAATCTGACTCACAAGCGACAACCTTCTGAGTAACCAAGTTATCTTTAATTGATTGGGAGATCACCAGTTTCACTTCCAGAAGAGGAAGGTTGTTTTAACTATGATCAAATATAAAATAGCCTATCTTGGTTTCTGTTCTTTGGTGCATACTTTCCATCATTTCACTGTGTGGCAGAAAACACTGCACTTCTTTGGTGCACAGATGGGGCAGCTTTGGACCTCCAGCTGTTTTAGCCTACAGCTCCCCACCCACCACCATGGCAAGTGACTAGGGATTGTAGGAGTTGTAGTCCAAAATATCTGGAGGGTCAAAGTTCACCCATGTTAGCTCTAGTGGGTGCCATTGGGTGGAATAAATCTCCCAATACCCATAACTCATTCAGACACTTATAGAAGTGGCCATCTTTTTGACTCCCCCTACCCAAAAAAAAAGTGACTTCAAATAAGGACTCATCCAGAATGGCAATTTGTGACTATTTATGTCACACCATTTAATATTCCTTGTTGACACTTAGAAACGTAGAATCATAGATAGAATTTCCTTGGGTTTTTTCCGAGCTGTGAGGCCACGTTCTGGAATAGTTTCTTTCTGACATTTCGCCTGCATCTGTGGCTGGCATCCTCAGAGAATGGTTGTGTAGGTATGTGTGTGGAGTTTATATGCTGTGAACCCCCATTGGGGAGGATATGTAAATTTGTGTGATTGAATGGTTAGTTTCTGGGTATAGAAATGCAAGGCTCTTTAGTGTCTGTTTGGCTAATGGTTGGTTGATGGACCATTATCTGCTGGGAATCCCCCTGCCCCTGGGTGGAATTCTTTTGTAAGTGTTGAGTTTTGATTCTATTGTATTTCAAAACTGGGAGCCAGATTTTGTTTACTTTTAAGGTTTCTTCTTTCCTGTTGAAGTTGTCCAGGTGTTTGTGGATTTCAATAGCTTCTCTGGGCATTCTGACATGATAGTTGTTGGCCTGGTCTAGAATTTCTGTGTTTTCAAATAGCATTTTGTGTCCAGGTTGGTTTATAACATATTCTGCTAGTGCTGATTTTTCTGGCTGGCCCAGTCTGCAGAGTCTCTCAGGTTCCTTGATTTGTGTTTGCACACTGTGTTTAGTGTCCCTATGTAAATTTGTCCACAGCTGCATGATATGCGGTAAACTCCTGCAGCTGTGAGAGGGTGTCTTTTGTCCTTCGCTGAGCATAGAATTTCTTGGATTTTTTTGGTTGGTCTGTAGATTGGAGGCTGTGTTTCCTCATCAGTTTCCCTATTCTGTCTGTGACTCCTTTGATGTATGGTAAAAAATACCTTCCCTTTGGGTGGCTGTTTTTCTTCTTCATTCCTGTGTTTTTTTCTGGGTCTGGCTGGTCTTGTGATGTCTGATCTGGAGTAACCATTAGCCTGTAGGGCCCAGTTTCAATGGTTTAAAGGAGTCCATGCAGCTGTGGACAAGTTTACATAGGGACACTAAACGCAGTGTGCAAACACAAATCAAGGAACCTGAGAGACTCTGCAGACTGGGCCAGCCAGAAAAATCAGCACTAGCAGAATATGTTATATACCAACCTGGACACAAAATGCTATTTGAAAACACAGAAATTCTAGACCAGGCCAACAACTATCATGTCAGAATGCACAGAGAAGCTATTGAAATCCACAAACACCTGGACAACTTCAACAGGAAAGAAGAAACCTTAAAAGTAAACAAAATCTGGCTCCCAGTTTTGGAATACAATAAATCAAAACTCAACACTTACAAAAGAATTCCACCCAGGGGCAGGGGGATTCCCAGCAGATAATGGTCCATCAACCAAACATTAGCCAAACAGACACTAACGAGCCTTGCATTTCTATACCCAAAAACTAACCATTCAATTACACAAATTTACATATCCTCCCCAACAGGGCTTCACAGCATTGAAACTCCACATACACTCCTACCCAACCATTCTCTGAAGATGCCAGCCACAGATGCAGGCGAAATGTCAGAAAGAAACTATTCCAGAACACAGCCTCACAGCCTAGAAAAAAACCAAGGAAATTCTATGGCTGTTGGCCGTGAAAGCCTTCAACTTCACATAGAATCATAGGGTCCGTCTATATGAGTAAAAAAAAAAATCTGTTTGGGAGGTAAAAAATACGAATAGGCAGTTGTTCATATGCATGCAATTCGCCTACACGATTTTTACCCCCCCCCCCAAACTCCGTATGAGTCCCCTTCCCCAGCTGGCTGGAGTGAGCAAGCCAAGCAGCAGTTTTAAATCTCCTGATGCTTTTTTTTTTATTTATTTAAAAAGGTGCCTGCTTTGCGGGCATTCAGTTTTCCCTATTTACAATGTAAAATAAAAATAAATATATAAAATTCACGGACTTACCGGACTCTTGCTTAGCCGGGAATCCAACATGGTGGCCGCTCCCAATCCCCCTCCTTACTAGCCCTGCCCCCTCTGCTCGGCCAGCCAATCAGATTACACTGCCTGTTCGTATGTGTGCAAACGGGGCGTACAGACCATCAGCCATTCGAACGGCTATACGGATTTTATGCCGAGATCTGTTACTCCTTCCGAACCCCGAATCCACATAGTTTACAGGGGATTCGCTAGCCCCCCCTTCTGAATGACACATATGAATCTGAACGGCTGTATGTATGGAAGAGTGATCTTCCTAATGGCATAAGTATTTTTTTTTTACTGTGTAGACGGGCCCATAGAGTTGGAAGAGACCACAAGGGCCATCTAATCCAACCCCCAGTTGCTTCCCCATTCTACCTCATTAAAAAAAAATGATCCTACCATTTTTTTAAAAAAGAACAAAGAAAGAAAGAAAGTTAATTTATTAGAAAGGTAGCACATTCCATTTCATTTGGAACCCATTTGTGACATGGCTTATGTTAGATGTGGATGTGTCTAAACCCCTGAGATCCCCCAGATCTGTTTCCTCACGTAGTTTCTTTCTCTTTCTGCCTAATGCTTCCTTATTTTTTAAAAAAATCTAGAATTTACTATACAGTGATAAACTGTAATGGCGCTTTTCTGTGGGGTTTTTCCAGGCTGCGAGGTCATGTTCTGGAAGAGTTTATTCCTGACATTTCGCTTGCATCTGTGGAAGGATAAAGCCAGGGCACTAGTCCCAGGAATAGGGGAAAAAACCCACCACACATCTATCCCTGGGTTTAAAATGTCACAGCTAGGAGATTTTCAGACCTGCCAAAATGCCTGTTTGCCGCGCGAGCAGCCTCCCGACACTGCTGCGCGGCAAGGGTCTACTTCGGACGACGCTGTGCCTCTCGCGAAACCATCCATGTCACTTCCGTGAAGCTTTGGACGACTCAGCGCCATATTTCAATCTCGGGCAACCTCCGTGATTGAAATATGGTGCTGAGCCGTCCGAAGCTTCACGGAAGTGACACGGACGGTTTCGCGAGAGGCACAGCATCGTCCGAAGTAGACCCTTGCCGCGCAGCAGTGTCGGGAGGCTGCTTGCGTGGCAAACAGGCATTTTGGCAGGTCTGAAAATCTCCTTAGTCTTGGGAATTCACAGGAATGAAACTGGGACAGGAGTTGCATTGTTTGCTCAAGAAATCTTGTCGCAAACAGGTATAACTCCTGATACTTACTATCTATCTATCTATCTTTCTTTAGGTATTTATACCCTGCTGTTAAGCCAGAAAGCCTCTCAGAATGGCTTACAAATTGTCAAGCAATAGCACTTTACACATCTGCACCGCATTAAGAGGATTCCAATGTGTTTTACCTAATTGCCCCCACAAGCCGGGTACTCATTTTACTGACCTATGAAAGGATGGCAGGCTGAGTGAACTTTGGAGCCCTTGGGATTGAACTTGCAACATTGTGGCCACAGTACTGCCATTTAACCACTGCACCAGCAGGGATCCCTACTACACCTAGTAGGCCGAGTCAAGCTTCCTTTATCACAGTAGATTCCTTCTTTCTTTTTTTTTTCTTTTTTTTCTGGACTCCTCTGGAGTTTTGGCAGGAAGCTTTTAACTGCATTTCCTCCTCATTTGTAAATCATTGTTACTTCACCTTTAAAATGCACAAAACTTTTCAGTCAAGGTGCTCATAAGTGGACACACAAAATGGTGGCAGAATAGTGCTACCTAGCAAAATGACATTCATTTTGCGTGGTAGAGAGTATCCCTGTGTGAGCAATTCTAGGCAAGACAAATGTGGCAGGAGGTGCAGTATTTGTGGCAATACATTCAAGCTTTATTCCTTTAGAGATCTAAATGTTGTTTTGTTAATCCCTTTCCACAGTATTCCAAAGTATTTTGTTCCTACCTGAAAGGGGTCTTTAATTTTTTTTAAAAAAAAAAGTACATTACATTTGATCTTCCTGTAAATTGTAACAACTGAAGTAGGTGTTGTTCAGTTCTTTATTTTCAGAATATTTCCATTCTTTTTATCTATTTTGCTTCACTCCCTTCTGCCTGCTTTTTATGTTTTTAATTTTTATATTTTTTTTAAAAAAAACACCCTTTAGAGTCTTAGTAGTGAAGCTGCATGTTTTAGTGCTTGAAAGGATCATTTCCCCCACCCCATGAGTCAATTTCAACTTGGGCTGAAGTGGAAGATTGGGAAAGGAAGGGTGACGTTTTTGGAAGCTTCCCTTCCCTTAAATTCTCAAATCCACTAGTGTGATTGTACAGGGATTGATCTTTCTGAACACAGGAGCCTACTGCTTTTGTGGTAAACTTTAATGTTGCTCTTCCTATGTTAGTTTCCTTGGAGAAAGGTCAATCCTCCTTCTGCAGAGCCACGTACTGGTTGAGATCCTACATGGCCTAGCATAGCATAAGAGTTCCACATGGGGCACTCTGCTATGGCTCCCATGTCACCAGTTCCAGGTCCCTGGAAAAATCTGTTTGGGGGGTAAAACATACAAATTTCCCTATTCCTGGGACTAGTGCCCTGGCTTTATCCTTCTCATCATCATCTCCTTTCTTTCTCTCTTTTTAAAAGAATGATCATGCTATAAAGCATCAGTGCTTCACTGAAATGGCACTTTTCATTATAGCACTTTAACTGTATGTGGGGGGATTCAGAGAGGAGAACATTTGCCTTTCAAACCATAGGACCATCCCAGCAAACTGCACCCCAGTTTTTCAAAATTTTGGGGAAGTCCTAGTGCAAATACAATAAATTGTTAGAAACAGCTCCCAAAATAAATGGATTGCAGGGATGCAGAGGTAACAACAACCAACAAAGCCACAGAAACTGTATTGTGAGAATTCACACTTCTGTAGACCAATCTGGAAGAGCCCACTGTTTTTAAGGCACAGCATAAAGAAGTAAATTCTCCCTTCCTTGTAAATTGTTCAGTTCCCACTGCAATTCACCTCTGCCTTTCTCTGAAAGCTAAAGCAATTCACCATACTATTACTTGGTAACATCACAGCCCTGCCATGCCCCCCTCTCTCCCATTGTGAACAGCCTTCACTCTTTGCTATCAAATTGCCATACTTTACCAATTAAACTCCATTCCTAGAAATGCTCTGAGTTGGTCTCTGTTGTCCCCTGATTACTTTACGGAGACACTTTGCTGACTTACCAGCTAAACAGTCTGAAGTTATTCAAAGACCTAACCAAGTTAGTCTGGATTAGTATGCAAAGTGATCTTGTAGCACCTTTGAGACTGAGACTACTTGGAAGTTATGCACACTCTGCTCCATTGTATTCAGTAAACATATTAGAGTCTGGAAAGAAGCTGTAGTGTTCCTCCTCAAAGGTTGTCCACAGAGATGTTGCCATCTATATGTCCACCCTCTTCCATGCATTACCATGATGGACATTCCGCTATTTACATAAAGAATACTTTAATTAACATGTATTCACAATACATCCCACAATACAGTCACCCACCCAACTGTGAAATTACTCAATATTTGCTTATGTTGTTTTTCCATTTGGAAAAAAAATGCTTTTGATTTTTACCAACATACACAGTCTGAACAGTAATGCATGCCTTCACATTACCCTAACCTTTTCCAACAGCTAACAGAAAACAAATGGTGGAAGGAAGAAAGAAGAAAAAAGAAACACAGGGGAAAGAAGCGCAGTCTATATGAACAGAAACAAGAAACTACAAAAGAAATCACACAAACATTATCAGTACTGACACAAACCAATAGACATCTTCCAAATAAAAGTGCATTTTGACTAGTTTCAGGGATGTCTCTTTTAGCATATGACAATTACGATGCAATCCTATGCCTGTCTACTCAGACATAAGCCCTTTTGAGTTCAATGAGACTTACTGCTAGGTAAATGGGCATATCTGGAACAGGGACCTAGTCATGTTACCCAAATATAGCACTATAACTGCCATGGCAACATCCTAGGGTAATGGATCTTAATCTTTTCTTTACCAGGGACCCCCTTTAAATATCTTTTTTTTGCTGTGGACCCCCAAGACTTAACTCAAAATTTAAAATCCTAACAAATAATAATAATAATAATAATAATAATACAATTACAGTTGTCCCTTCATATTCGCTGAGGTTTGGTTTCAGGATTCCCCGTGGACACCAAAATCCATGAATACTCAAGTCTCATTATATGCAATAGCATAGCAAAATGGTGTCCCTTGGATAGGATGGCAAAATCAAGGTTTGCTTTTTGGATTATTATTTTTTTAAGAATATTTTCAAGCCGTGAATACTTATATCCGTGGATACCAAATCCATGGATATGGAGGGACAACTGTAGACCATCCATTAAACCTTTCCTCAGAGGCCCTGGTGAGGGGGGGGGGACTTTTCTCCTGCTTCTTCCTTTATGTTTGTGGCTGGAGCAGATTGAATGGCAATGCACAGACCAAGCCAGCTAGGATTGGCCTTGGCTCCTATCATGTTGGCTGAGCAGCCTTCAAGCCTTTGTGCACCCCCTGTGAGGACATCATAACTCCCTGGGGGTCCGCAGACCACAGGTTAAGAACCACTGTCTAGGGCATCCTGGAGACTTTAGTTTGAGGAAGTACTAGCTCTCTTTGGGGAAGAATTCTAGATACCCATTCCTAAACTGCAGATTCCAGGATTCCATAGGAAACAGGTATATCAGTTAAAGTGGAATCATAGTGCTATAATTGTGCAGTGTGAAAGGTAGGACAGAGAGAATGCAGTCTGAAATTCTGGACAGCTGCTATCAACTAGCATAAAATGGTGGGAAGAGGGTACCAGGGTTTCTCCCCCTCTCTTCAGCTCTTGCCCCCCCTCCCCATACCACCTCACATCCTGGAAAACAATTCCTCCAAAAGGGTAATCTAGCAACATCCAGTTTTATGGGGGGAAGCCACCTACTGATCTACTGGCCTAAAACAAGCTGGGGAAGGGACAGAAATGCAGCAATATGACTGACCATTTCACTAGAGAACACAATTGGCCCTTTGAGAGAGAAGAAAATCAGTGGTGTTGGAACACAGGAGTCAGACAGGTGTAAACTTCTGAGATGCTGGAGGAGAGGTGCAGCCTCTGGACTTCTGGAAGCTGCCCACACCTGGTGTGAACAATACTGAGCTAGATGAACCAATAATCAGATTCAATATAAGGCAACAGTCCACTTTCCTAATTAGATGGTCAGCATAGAGGATATTTGTTGTAAAGTGAGGATATCCCTTTAAATTGTAATCTACCTGTGGCACTGCAAAATATTTAATTTTATTCAAAGCCTCTATATTAAAGTGGATATTAGACATTCAGTGCCTAGGGAAACTACCAATTAAAGAGTATTTGGAATGGAAGATGCTACACTGACCTGATATAATCCTTTGGGGGCTACTTCACTGTCTATACACATTACAGCTCATATCAAGCAAAAGATCAAAAACCATAGCACCACTTCTGCACCACAGAGTGAAACCAAGGGGCCTGCCCCATGGGGAATGAGGCCATATGAAACATTTTCTTTCCTTTGATCAATGCCAAAACATTTAGAAAGGACATGCCATCTTTATGTGAATGAATACAACCTGAATTTTCATGCAAGGGAGCATCACTTTCCATTTCATCAGCACTGGACTCATATTAAAATGAAGTATTTACTTCTTTACATAATTTAGTCAGAACTAAAGCAACCTTAGATTTGTAGGAGAAATCATGCATTAAAACTGTTCCCTGCTTTCAGGAAAGTTATAAGCTTTTTAAAGAGTTCTTGTGCTCTACATGTGTCCTACAAGAATGCTGACATTCTTGTCAAGAGACATTTCTGTGTATTTTAAATACAGTGCATGTTACCTGCACTGGGTCAGCCTTCCCCATTGGGCATAAAACAGTGGCCTGTAGCATTCAGATTTTTTTTTCCCCAGTAATTAAAAGTAAATATTTAGTTGGAGAAACAGGAAACTAAAGACTGACTTTAAAAAAAAAAAAGTAACAGTAATTAACTACTTAGAAATACAGTATAACTAATTGGTGTGTGTTTTTAAATGACTTCTTGAGGACTGCTTAACAGATGGCTTGGATCAAGTGACTACCTCCTTGTATCTTGTACCTTTCAGTGTTATCATCAACAATATCTTGTGTAACACTTTGTGTCAATTCAATAAAAAAATTAATGATATTAAATCTGGCAAAGCTAGCACAACCCCCCTCCCTTTAGTTAACAAATTGTTAGCCCAGTTTTTTTTGATACCCACTCATAATGGCATCTGATCCTGAGCAAGAAGAGTAGAGGAACATTTCCTGATTTCTGCTGCTCATTGTGAATGTTTTATGAGCCAGTGGTATTAGCAGTCATAATTGCAGAGGTCTGTTGAGTTTTAATCAATGGGCTACATCTCAAAAGAGTTTAATTTTACCCTCATTATGTATGTGTGAATTTTGTGGGGTGTGAGTATGCATATATTTATTCATCTCACTATGTGGACAATCACATTAGTCCCCCCTGCCCCGCCCCGCATACTCTTAAAGTACAGTGCAATGAACAAGAAGTTATTCTCATGAGTATTGCTTACCATTCAGGACAGCAAAAAAAAAAAATCATTTTCAGAGTCTACATACATTATATCCTAAAGTATTCTCCACTGTCAACAACAGTATGGATTATTGCAAACCATTCATTAGACATCTTAACATTAAGAGCGCTACTCTTTAGGTCTAAGGCATCCTCAGTGTCATAGTACAGCAGTGAACCTGCAACCAGTGATACTTGCTGTTTATGCTGGGGTGCACTTTCAATTGTTTGACTGCTATCCTATCAGCCCTAATCAACATAGCCAATGGAAACAGGGAAATTGGGAGCAGCAATCCAACAACATCTGGAGAGCCACACATCTCTCTCAAGCCACGGTATAATGGTCTATCTTACAAGATATTTGTGTATTGTTATTAAAGTGCATTTTCTCACATCAAAAATGCAAAAATAGTAGTAACCTTTTCTATTATCTTTTTAACATAGCTACTCTGCATGCTATTAGATGCCCCAGTATTGGTTACCCACAATCAATGATGGAGAAATGCTGGGGAAAACTGATACCTGGAAGCAACCTCAAACTCCGTTAGTAAAAAATAGTGGAAGGAAAATGAAAGCAGGACAGAGGGAGAACAAATGGAGGTCGGGAGAAGGATGGGGGCATGTGAAATGGAGCGCTGGAAGCAGAACAACCCTGTTTCTCTCCCTACCTCCACAGGCTTTTTTCCCCCCGTCTGAAAATCTCCTATATGTCTAATGTATGTTGTTTCCTAGCATATTTACCTAATCCCATTCAAGGTAAACATCTATTATAGAGTTTCTCAGGACACTATAAGACATGGCAAAAAACATGGGATTACAAGCATGGAGACGCACTATCCACAATGCTGCAGCCTTATTTGAGAACTCACGCTGAACAAGTCTTGAAGAGAAACGACAATGCAGAAAGAATCACAACCCAAAAACATCACCCAAGGAGACCTTCTGCTGTGCTTTCTGCAACCAGACTTGTTTATCTTGGATTGGCCTTTTTAGTCATCAGCGCGCTTGCAGAAAGCGCGGGATGAGTCCTTTCTGAATCTTCGTTTGTGAAGAAAAGCCAGAGAGAGAGAGAGAGAGAGAGAGAGAGAGAGAGAGAGACAACATCAGGGTAGCGCGAATAGGCCCTGCTATTGCACAATGTTGCTGTCTTACCATTTTTATTCCATGCTCCAGCCATGAAAAAAGCATTATTTGCACTTCATGGGACAATCCATGAATAGATAGTCAATAAGGCGTGGGGGGGGGGTATTGACTGCATGCGAAACCACATCCCATTGTAATCATGAGATTACAGCGTGAATGGGCGGTCCTCAGTGAGAAAACCTGCAGGTGAGAATGCGAAAATGAAGCACAGAATACTTTTTTTAACGACCTGTCCCATTTAGTTTGCACGTTTTTAGGTTTGTTGCAGTGCTTGTGTGTTCATTAACTTTGTTAATTAAGGGATTTGGGGAGTTTTAAGCATCTTCTTGCAAGGACCTTTGAAAAATCGGCCATACCAAATCACAGAAGTAGACTCCCATTCTTAAAGCATTAGTAGTTGTCGTGCATTTCTTTTGCATGATTACAGCTACATGTGATAATAACTGTTATAATGCCATGATGTTCCCACTATCTTCATTCATGGAATTACAGCATTTTTAGACACTAGTCTGATAATATCATCAGTCTATAATCCACAGAGCAATAATGATCTATGAATCCTACTCAAGTGATCCATGGAAAAACTGGCTCTTTACCTATATGTGTTTGCTAATTGTACAAATCTAGGGCAGTGTTCAAGCAAGCTAACCAGGGCCTATTTACATTATACAAATATAGGACTTTGATGGCTCCCTGCTATGGAATCCTGGAATTTCTAGTTTCATGAGGCAAAATTCTCTGCTAAGTAAACTACAGAATTCTAAACTCCACACCAAACTACATCCTAGGATTCCATAGGCAGTTGGAATTGTATGGCAGTTAAATTGGTATCAGATTTCTATAACTATGCAGTGTGGATACATTGAAGGCCATGGCCTAGGGCTTGTGACTGTCATAATATGAGACCAGCGCAATCTACTAATTTTCCCATTAAATTTTCCCACTTATAGAAATTCAAAAAAGAAAAAAAATACACCAAAAAAGTGTTTAAAAGCACATAAACAGTCTTTAAAAAATGACAAGTAACCCAGGGAGGTTCATAAAAAGAGGGTAGCCTACCGTGTTCTTGCAATCCCACCCAAAAGTGTTCTGGCAGGACCAACCATTGACACTGTATTCATGACAGGACAATGGCATGATTGTGAATAAAAATCACCAAAATATTACACTCAAATGTCCCTGCGGTACCGCAACAGTACCGGCAGGGACGGGCGTCATCTGAAAGGGACGCCCTGCAGCGCTGCAGCCTCGCAACGTGGCGAGTCTGCTTGCGCTGCATTTTACTTGTCCGAAAAAGTCCTAAGTGAATTCCAACAAAAGCTAAAATGACAAGGTATAACTCACAAACGACTTGAAGGCACGCAACAACAATTCTATTTGTAGCGCCTGATCCCAAATATAGACTGCCTATATTACGGAGATGCCTCAGCCATGTGCTAAACCTCCACACAGATCTACTCTGTTGACATTCTCAAAAGTGTATATATTGACTGTTAAGTAATCTTAGGATCATATCCCCCCCGCTCAAAATCTGGAGGCACAGTGTCTATACAGCAATGAATGAATAATGCACACAGGATTTTGTCTTATGTGCAATACAGTTATATTGCTCTTTTAATTAAGGTAAAAACATGGAGGCTATTCATACATATACAGCAACATCCAGTCTCTTTTATGCTCCCTAAGCTGGGTTACATGTACTTTTGTTTGCTTATTTATTGGGCCCCAAACTCCTTATGCCATAGTAAATTATTCCTCTTGCAAAGGAAACACAACAACTATAACTTTCTTTCTTCAGTTTTCATTCTGTAACCTTTAGTCCTTTCATTCCTACTTTGGGCTACAAGGGTATAAAACCTGTAATTAACAACTTCTTTATTGCCTCCGCAATAGTAATTGCCATGTATAGCCTTGAGGTACTAAGAATAAAAGATTGTTTTCCTCCCCCTGGCCCCCATATTTAACTAGTGCTCAGTAGTTATTATTAGGATCTTGCCAACACTTCACCTTGTGTGATAAAAGTGTAATCCCCACACAGTGACCTCTGCATGCAGAAATCAATACTTATGCTGTAATATTTTCCTTTAGTTGCTATTCCAGAGCAGTCACTAACAGAAATCCCTTCCTCCCCCCACAGCCCCCAAAAAAGAGCTCAACAGAGATTAGATTATCAATTATCATGAAACTGTCTGAAACTTCAAAGGGTTGGGGAGAACGGGAAACCATAGTTTATCAGAAATGTAAGTGTCCTGCAATTATCTTTCATGTCACCCAGATGTACAACAGGGGCTGGGAATGGAAGCAAGGGGGCTGGAAAGAAAGAAAACAAGCTGGATCTATGGGGAGAACTGGGGCTCATAGAAAAAAAATAGGAAAAAGGGCATATTTGTTGGGGATATCATCATTGGTTGCGGCAGAGCTGGGCAATAAAGTAACATATAACACAGAGGTGGGGAACTTTTGGCCTTTTAGTTACTTGGGACTTCAACTGCTAGAAGCCCCAGCTAGCATGGATTTTGGTGAGGGGTCATGGAAGGTGTAGTTCAGTGGTTCTTTCATACCACACAAATATAACTCTGTGATTCCACTGTAACTGCCATGGCTGCATCCTATGGAATCCTGGGATTTATAGTTTGCTGAAGAACAAGAACTCTCTGTGGCTGAGAACTCTAAATGCTTGTCCCTAAACTTCTTACTCCAGCATTCCCTATAGGGTATTGCTATGGCAGTTAAAATACAATATAGCACGATAAGTGTATAACATTAAAAGGACTGAAATCATCTAAAAGGCCAAAGATTTACCATCCCTGACACAAAAACATAATCTTGTGTCCCACATAGTCATGGATTGTAAATATCCTTCTGCAAGGAAGAGAAATTTGGAATTTGGCATCATCATCATCAAGGACACTAAAATGTCGTGCCCCCCACCCATGAGGCACATTTTACATCTTTTTTTAAAAAAAATGTCAATTGGATTTGACTAGTTTTTAAATAGAGATAGATAGATAGATAGATGATAGATAGATAGATAGATAGATAGATAGATAGAGATATACATTTATGTCCATTTTACAACTGATATTGAAGCCTTGAGGCATCAAATCAAAAAATTCAGGAAAGCTGCCTATTTGGACTACAACCCACAATCAGAAACCCACAGCCAGCATGGACACTGAGGATGGGGAATTTTGGGTAGATAACATAACTTGTCAAAAATACTTTCAGAGCTGTATAAAAAGTGAACAAGCTGCCATATACTCAGAAGACTTATAAGTGTCCTTTCACACTACACAGTTATAACTGTGACTCCACTTTAACTTCCATGGTTGCATCCTGTGGAACCCTGGTTTTGAGATTAGGTGATTCCATATGTGCCATGGCACATATAGTGTTATAATTGTGTAGTGTGAAAGAGCCCTTAGTCCACCTAGCCCAGAACAAATTACTTTGACTGGCAGCAGATCACCAAAATCTCATGTAGAACTTCTTCCTATCTTCATCCGCTGCCTCATCTTCTTAATTGGAGATGCCAGGAACTGAACCAATTTTTTGCATGCAGAGCAGGCGCTTGAGCAGCAAGCTAAGGCCTCTTACTGAACTGTGTCTGCCTCATAAGTGGCCAGCTGTTTGGCAGAGAGCAAGCCCAATGAACAGAAAAGAATGCACACCCAACAGAAAAGATGCAGCTGAAAGGAAAAAGGTCTGTGAGTTTCCCCTTTACACACTTAAAGCAGCCTCTTTGGGGAAGATACAGCCAAGCATGTATCTAAAGCTAAACCTTTGCTATCTGTAAGCATTCTTTATTGACTGGATGTGAACCTAGATGAATTTTGCCTATGCAAAACTCGCTTTAAATATTTATTTATTTATTTATTTATTTTACTTTTTAAAAATTTTATTTACAGAATTTAATAAAATCATACATACCATAACAAACAATGACATTTACAAGACATTACTTTCAATTACATCCAATTACATACAATACAAGAACTATACATTTATTACAATTACATACAATACAGTACATTGAACTATAAAATTTCATACCTCCTTTCCTAGGGTTTTGAACTTGCAACTTGTATTCTTTGCAGACCCTTCTTAAATTTTACCTCATTTTTCTTTTCATTTCTATCTTTATTATTATTATTATTATTATTCTAATATTTTTTACCCCTTATTTCTTTACCACACACTGTAAGTATGGTTATGCTCCCTTATTTCAGTTTAAATCTCAGTTGATTTACCACATAACCATCTAACCAAGATGCATTTCAACATCTCTATGTAATCTATTTGTCCAATTATTTCGCCTTTTATTTGTATATATTTTAAATCGTTAAACAGTGAAGCAAGTGATTGCGTATTTACTCCATTCTACTTTCCAGAATTCTATTAATGTTTCCCACTCCTGCCTAAACTTAATTGATGATCTGTTGTTAATCCAGCAAGTGCATTGTTCCATCTGTGCTACTTCCCATAATTTATTTATCAATTCCTCTAAATTTGGCATTTCCTTCTGTTTCCAGTACCTGGCATATGTAATTCTCACCGTAGTGGTCATGTAAAGCATGATTCTCATGATTTTTTTTTATTTTTTTTTTGAAAATCTTTATCTAACATGTTCAGTAGATAAATTTCTGGTTTAAATCTAATCTCTACTTTCAATATTTTCCTTATAAGATTATGAATGCTATTCCAAAATTTTCTTGCCCATTTACATGACCACCACATCTGAAAAAAAATGTAGCATTTACCTCCTTACATTTCCAGCAATTTGTTACTGTCCCTTTATACATTTTTGCTAATTTTTGTGGGGCCATGTACCACCGAAATAGCATTTTGTAGCAATTTTCTTTCAATTCCATACAAGGTGTGAATCTCATGTTAGTTTTCCATAATTTTTCCCAATCCTCTAGAAGAATATTATGCCCGATGTTCTGTGACCATTTGATCGTGTATTCCTTTATCACTAACGATTCCAGATCTAATTTTAATAGTAGCTTATATGATTCAGTTATTGTTATTTCTTATTTCTTTTTTCCCAATTATCATTTCATCTAGTTCTGTCTGTTGATTTGTTATACCATATAAGTTTTTATCCATATTATATCTTTCCCATAATTGTCTATATTGGAACCAATTAGTGATTTTATTGTCTTCTTCCAGTTCTTTTCTAGTTTTGAACCTATGTGTCCCATCTTGGAAACTTATTAAATCTTTGTATGTCCATCATTCATTTAATTCAATCATTTCTGTCCTTCTGAAAGCTTCTTGTGGTGATACCCATGAGGGTAACCTTATGTACATCTGTTTTTTAAGCTCTTTCCATATTTTTATCAATGCATTTCTAACAATATGACTACTAAAATTTTTATCTTCTTCTCATACCATAGATATGCATGTAGGCCATATCTTGTGTCTGCCCCTTCTAATGTTGTTATTCCACATTAGAATATTTAAAAATAAAATATTTAAAAGATTTATGGCAGTTGATACTTTTTATTTTCTCTCTGACCTACTTCTTTTGATCCTCCAACCCTCCTAAAAGCCAACTCCAGAGGTTTTGCCAGTGGACTGATGGGATCCAGAGGAAATGGATAGGCTGTAATCCAGTTCCACTACCCATTAAAAGTAGTTCAAATATCAAAGACTGGTTTCATACTTTAAAAGCAAGAGCAGGATAAAACTACTCTGTAGAGCGACTGCAAGACAAAAGTGTAATAAATGAACAAATACGTCTTAGCAGCTCACATGAAGCTTAAATGTGAGGAAGCCAGTAGAACCACTCTGGAAGGGATTTCTACAAACCAGATGCTGCAGGATAAAAGTCCTTAGACTTTATCAGACACATGAAAAAAACATGTCATAAGGGCACAACAATAACACAAAAGGGCAAAATTATAAGATGATGATGCTGTTCCACGTTCCAGGGGTGTAGCATCAGCATTAATAAGGCATTACTATTTATTGACGGTTTAGCCTATCAATAAAAAACTGACACCTCGTCCACACCAGCACTACACCCCGGGAACAGGTGAGGACGTGGGTGTCTGATAATTTTGCCCTTTGGGCTATTGGCCCATCTTCATGATGCAATTTTGGATGCAGCTTTTTGCCACATTTTCCTGCCTCTGATAAAATCCCTTGTCTCACTTCCAAATCAACTGTGCTTGTGAAAATGATGAGAGACATAGAAGAGCTGTGATTGCTGAATGCAGTAAGTAGACAGGCTTTTATGGGAGTAGCAGTTCCTTCAATTATGCTGGTTCCAAAATGCTTATGGCTTTGTAGCTAAGAATCATCACTTTGGATTGTGCACAAAAATGAATGGGATGCACAAAGCAAAGCTGGGGTGATACGATCAGCAAAATGGACTTCAGAAATCAAATCTGATTGCATAAGGTGATATTTCTGAACTTCCAAATGAAGTTTTCTGAGGCAGCCCCATTCTGAAGTGGGGGGCTTAGTCACATTGTGGGCTGGCTCCCTGCCTGCCTTCTGAAACAGTGAGGGAGACGTCAGTTGCAGTGGCTGCAGCAAAAGGCTGGCATGCCTGTCTGGACTCTGGCCCATTTGCAGGTGGTAACAGGGAACAACAGGCCTGATCTGTGTCCAGGATACACCAATAGGGAGCCAGCATATCCTCAGGATATCTCAGACAGGAGGGTTAAGGGCTGAGAAGCCAACTAGGCAAAAGAACCAACAAAACACCAAGAAAACAGTAGGAAACTACAAATAATTGATAGATGGCTGAAAAGCACTTATATTGTTATTAAAGTTTCTGTGCTGTAATTACATAAATATGCAATACTAATACAGGTCAAACCCCATATCTGTTCCAAGACCCTCCATGGGTACCTGAAATCATGGATAATGGGGAACTCTATTATTTTCAATGAGACAAACACTGGAAGTTGACCATAGAATTGCACTGGTCGGAAAAACTAGAAGGTATTTCTTTCAGATTTAAGCAGTGTAACTTTCGAATAAATACAATATAGAAAGCAACTGACTTTATTGAAATATAAAAAGATGATTTGAAGAGTAAGCAAAGAGATTGTGGTGAAGACAAAGGAGGAACAGGAACAGAGGCAAGAGAGGATAAGGAACAAGCATCAAATACAAAGGACGCTGTGAGTGAAGAAGGAGAGAAACAGGAGGGCAATGCAAAAGACGAAGATCAAACGGAAGAAGATTTAGAAACAGAATCAATATCAGCAGATTCAACAGAAGCCTAAAATGGATATAAAAATATTGACTTGGAGCGTCAAAGGTTTAAATCAACCAGAAAAAAGAAGGAAACTAGTTCACCACTGATATTGTTTGCTTACAGGAGACACAAATTAATGAAAATGAAGTTAGATTTTTTAAAAATAAAAGACTTGGTGATGAATACATTTTTGCTTCTGATAAAAGGAAAAAAGGTGTTGTAATCTATGTAATTTCAAAAATAGCAGCTAATGAAGTTTTTAAAGATCTGTAAGGTCATTACATTGGCATAGAAATACAAGAAAAATACATTAGTAATTGATTCATATGCCCCTCTGAAAAAAAGACAAATTCTACCATGATTTGTTATTAAAAATTTTAGATTACAGCCATGAAAGAATTACAATGCTCAGGGATTGGAATGGCGTAATATCACCTGAGCTAGACAGAACTTCAATAAAAACAATAAGAAAAACTAAAGGAAAATTGGCTAAATCGTTCAAACATTTAAAAAACAATCTGAATGTAGAAGATGCATGGAGATATACATACGGAGATTCAAGAGATTACACCTTCTTTTCAGAACATCACAAATCTCTATCGAGAATAGATTTTTACTTAGTTTTGAAGCCGATTTGTAACACAATTAAAAATATTAGTTCTATTGAGAGTGATGTCAGACCACAACCTGGTGCTCTTAACTCTGATTAAATGATAATCTGTTACAGAATGAGAACGTTATACAAAATGCTAAAGAAACTTTGAAGAAGTACTTTAAAGAAAATGTGACAAAACATGTGAATATTATCACAATTTGGGAAGCCTCTAAGGCAGTAATGTGAGGCTTTTTTATTCAGCAACAGGCAGAACTTAAGAAGAAGCAAAGAGAAAAAAATTAAAATGATATAATCAGAGAAAAGGAGAAAGAATTAAATGAAGACCCATTGAGAAATTAGCTGAATAAAGAAATAAAAGCATTGCAAAAACAGAGATCAATGAAATATGTAACAGAAATTCAAAGGAGCTTACTATATACAAAACAATTACACTTTGACCACGCAAATAAACCTGGCAGATGGTTAGCCCTGAAATTAAGAAAAATGAAAGAGAGGAACTATATTGCTAAAATAAGAGAAGAAAATCAAATTTATATGGAACAAAAGAAAATAAGATCAATCTTTCAAAAATACTTTTCATCATTACATAGAAAACAAGGAATTACAATGGCAAAAATAAAGAAAATTCTACAAAAACAAGACATCTTGCCATTTACAAATGAGCAAAAGCAAATCTTGAACCAATTATAATGGTGGTTGAAATCTCTGAAGCAATTAGGAAAATAAAGATTGTAAAGCTCCAGGTCCATGGCTTCACAGCTAAATATTATAAGACCGTGGAAGAGCAATACTGCTACCCTTTAAAAGAACTTTGGATGCAATACAGAAGGTTATTTCCCACAAACATGGCAAGAAGCTAACATTATATTAATTCCAAAAGAAGACTGGGATCATCTGGAGCCTAAAAATTACCATCCTATTTCACTTTTAAACATAGACTACAAGGTATTTGCCTCTGTTCTAGCAGAAAGGATGAAGAAAATACTTACTGATTGGATACACAAAAAGAGGATTTCTTTCAAACAGATATCTGAGAGATAACATTCATCATGTATTAGATCAAACTGAATGTCACAAAAAATCATAAAGATAAAAAATTGGCAATGATCTTCATAAGTGTGGAGAAGGCATTCGATAACATGTATTGGACGATATTTGAAATTTTACAAGGTCTGCAAGCAGGTGACAAATTCAAAGGATGGATAAAAGCTATATATAAGGCACAATGAGCGCAAATTCTGATAAATGGAGAAAGAACAACTCAGTTTAAGATACAACAAGGTACAAGACAAGGCTGCCCCCTATCCCCACTCCTCTTTATAATGGTGATGGAAATACTGAACAGAAATATAAGACGTTATCCAGATATCAAAGGAAACAGGATTGGTATTTTCGAATACAAACTTAGAGCATACGCCGATAATTTGTTTATATCTCTGGCTGAACTGGCAGAAGGAATCACAGTAATGACACAACTCTTGAATGAGTTCCAATCCATTTCTGGATTTAAAGTAAACAAAGAAAAGATAGTTATCATAATAAAAAATATGATAAAAAAAAGAAGAAATGGAAATATTTGAAAAATCTGGGTTCAAAACTGATAAAAATGAAAATATCTTGGAATTACCATAACTAATAAAAGTACAGAGCTATTCAAGAATAACTACAAAAAGAATTGGACAAAGATTCAAAAAGACCTTAAAAACTGGAACAATTTGAATTTATCATTTCTTGGTAAAATAGCAACAATTAAGATGAACATTTTGCTGAAGGTATTATTTCTATTTCAAACAATCCCAATTTTACATAATGAAACACCAATAAAAGGACATTTTGAAATTCATTTGGTCCAGTAAAAAACCTAGACTAAGATTAAAAATATTACAGGACTCAAGAGAAAGAGGCAGCCTAGGCGTTCTGAATTTCAAACTATATTATGAGGTCTGCTCTCTCCTCTGGATAAAAGAGTGGTCGATGTTGGAAAAGAAAAGATTATAAAAACTTGAAGCAAACACAATAAGATATGGTTGGCATGCATACTTATGTTACGATAAAGACAAAGTGAACAAAGAATTTAACAATCAATACATACGTAAAACCTTATTAAAGACACGGAAAAAATATTTTAAAAGACTATGTCTGAAAATCCCATTACGGAATTCACCACATGAGGCCTTTGTTTAGTAGAGAAAGTATACCATTAGACAACTGGCTAATATATAAAGATATATTGTTGAGAAAAGAAAAATATATTTTGAAAACTCAGGAAGAACTAAAAAGTGAAGGATTAATATGTCACTGGTACTTTTACAGATAGTTTAGAGAAAGATACTTAATGGATTCAAAATTGGATAAGATTGACACAAAGAAGATACTTTGGGAAACTACATTAGCAGTTGGGAATAAGAAATTGATTACAAGACTATACAAACTATTACTTAAATGGGAACAAAAAGAAATAATAAAAGACAACATGATTCAGTGGTCCCAAAACATTGGTCACACAATAGAGTTAACACAATGGGAGAAAAGGTGGAACAGCAAAATGAAATATACTCTGCCAGGACAGAAAAGAAAACACATACAAAATGTTCTTCAGATGACACCTATCACTGCAGAAATTGGCTAAAATTTACAAAGGTCAAAAAAGCAACTGTTGGAAATGCAAACAAGAGCAGGGCACATATTTCCACATGTGGTGGACTTGCACAGTTGTAAAAATATACTTGAAGGAGATCCATAAAGCAATGTTAGAAATTCTACAAATAAATATTCCATTCAATCCAGAAACATTTCTATTAGGCATGTTCAATACATCTGTAGAAAAAGATCATGGTAATATCATATTTTATATGCTGTCTACAACAAGGATATTGTTTGCAAAACATTGGAAAAATCCATCAGTACCATCTATTGGCTATTGCGAATATATGACATGGTGGAAATGGATAAACTTACTTGTTTATTGGAAGGAAAAAATATAGAAAAATTTCAACAAGATTGGGAGAAATTGCAAACTATTTAGAAATGTCATGGGGTTGCTTTGCTATGATTGGATTAAGAGAGTGAGAACAAGGAAAACACTAAAGAAAGGGGAGGAAGAAGACAGTAGACTTCTATTTTACATATATTATAGAGTCAGAGAGGGTGAACATATGCAAATAATGCTTGTTTTGTGTTTTTAAATCTCTTTTCTCAAATAATATTTTTAAATGGTTTGTCGACTAAAAACAGAGGGAAAGAATTAGGAAAGATGTCATCAGTTTAACAGATTACTTTTTAAACTGTTAAACACTATTTAATATTATTTGAATGTGGTGTGCTCGGGTAATTGAACTTGGGTAGTCAAAAAATCATGGAAGTTACAGATAGGAGATTGTCAATGGTACAACAAATATACTGGGACAGTTGAGTAGGAGGTTAAATGAATGTGTAAGAATGGATGGGAAGATGGAAATTAAGAGGGAATGTAGCAAGTGAGAAGGTACGAGAAAGTGATAAGAAAGGTTCAGAGGAGGAATGAGATTGGGGTAGTTGGTGGGAATGGAAGGGGTGAACGGATTAAAGGAGGTTGAAGGAAAGTAACAGGTGTGGTTCTTGTTTGAAGGAAGATGATGAAAGGTTTTGTGAGTTACGATGTTTGACAATGCTTATTGTTTAAATTGTTTATTGTTTAAAAGTTATTGTTTAAATAATGTAGTTGTGGGAATGAGTGGGTGGGAGATAAAGTAGATGGGGAAAGCAGTACAGTGAAATAAGAGCTTGATAAAGTAAAGAATCAACATGTAATGGGAAGAAAGAAAATACGTTAATAATTTTAGTAGTATCACAAGGATGTTATCCCTTCTATTTAGCCATGGATTTCTTAGGATAATTTATCTGGAGAAATACAAGTTTTGGAATTGTATGCTTAATAAAGAAATTATAGGAAAGAATCACACTGGATGACCTAGAAATGCCTAGATATAACCTTTTTTTTCCCCAGACATAGATAAGTGAAACTGTGGATACCGAATCTGTGAATACAATGGTCGATCTGTATTTTATGATACAAGGACTCCCTGAAACAACATCTCAGGCTCAGCCAAATTGATCACCAACCATGGTCCGCCCTGGCCTCACATCGGGAGGCATGGAGACGCACTATCCACAATGCTGCAGCCTTATTTGAGAACTCACGCCGAACAAGTCTTGAAGAGAAACGACAACGCAGAAAGAATCACAACCCAGAAACATCACCCAAGGAGACCTTCTGCTGTGCTTTCTGCAACCGGACCTGTTTATCTCAGATTGGCCTTTTTAGTCATCAGCGCACTTGCAGAAAGAGCGGGATAAGTCCTTCCTGAATTTTCGTTTGCAAAGAAAAGCCAGAGAGAGAGATAGGGGGCAGTTTCTTTTTCCCTGAAATGTCCATTTGATATTTTGTTGAAGGTCAATGGATATTAAGTCACTGTCAAAAGAATTATGCTTCATTACGCTTTAAAATACTAGATGTTTATCACTGTCATACTCTCACATATTTTGTTGAAGGCTCCCATAGAAAAATCGACATTGATGGAAGCCTTTAAAAAATGGAATCAGATTATCCATGATATCACCTCCTGAAATAACATGTGAGAGGTCTTTTGGCACCAGATGGAGGCAATCATGTTGTTTGGCCTTGTTTTCCAGTGGAACTAGAGACTCTCTGCTTTGACCTGAAGTATTCTGAAACTAATAACACTGGAAAATACACATTATGCTTATTAGACATACAGAAGAGACCTCTGGCTATACGGTGAGGCAACTAAAAAAAAAAAAAACATTCAAGCACCATGTAGTCACAAGTCTGGTTAATGAGTGACTTTATGTTAGAAGATATCATATGCTATGCCAAATAACTTTATTTTTCTAGCTGCAGAGAAAGGTTATTCTGAATTATAATTCACTCTGCTCCTGTGTTACACATCAGTTCAGTCACTACATATTTGCCCTTGAATGTGACACATAAGCCCAACCATTTAATATTAGGAAAGACATTTACCTTCTCTGTTCACCTTCTAGGTGCTTTCCTGTAAAGGTTGAGATGCTTCCTATAACCATCCGTGCATCCATGTAAAAGCTCTCTGATTCTTCCTCTCAATGTTATTTTAATGAAAAGCAGCCACCATAGGCTAAAATCAGGAAAGGTACCTGCTAGGGTTGCTTAACCCTTTCCCTTCCTTGATATTTGTCCATTAAAAATCCACTCAAGTTGCTTTTCTCCCAGTGGGGGAAAAGCTACAGGGAACCCCAAAACTTTTCTGATGCACTTGGGAAAGTATCTGTGGACTGTGAAGGGGTGCAGTTTTAGATCCTTTGAGCCCCAGTATTTCGGGGAAAGGTAAGGTATAAATGAAATGATGCTGATGATAATGATGATTGTGAACAAAATGCAAGAAGGGAAAGTATTAAGCAGCTCTTCTCCATGTAGCTCATCTGTTTCCATTTTTTTTTAATTGCGAGAAAGAAGAATAATCATGGAACTTCCATGGTGCTATGGTGTTGCACACTTGAATTCACATCTCAGCAAGACTTTCACACAGCCAAACCTTGTTCAAACAGAACTTCTTAATTTTCCTGAGCCTAGCGGAAGGAGGAGGAGGAGGAGGAGGTGACCTGGAAATTTTTTTAAGCTCCTCTCAGCACCCACTAGGCTATATTATTTGCATAGGATCATCACTGTTTTCTTTTGGGTCTTTTTTCCCCTTTTCATTAGCAAATGTGTTCACTAAAAAGGAAGGGGCATTCCTATTTCTTTTTCTTTTTATGTCAAAACAGATAACACAGCTTCCTCTTTGTGAAAATTTCCACAGTGGTGTTCACCGCAAGGAAGTATAAATTAAATTTAGAAATTAAGCTGCATTCCACATATCACTCAGATTAATGAGCATTTACTTCTTTAACCTGGATCCTGTTGTGGCTGGTGGAGGTTGTGACATTCAAGCTGCAAATCCACTCCAGGTTTTAATTCAAAGAAGCTATCCTAGGTTCTGAACCCTGCCCCCCCCCCACACACACACACTTTTTAGCACCTTGCAAAGCTCCTTTAGAGTTTGGACTGACACTTAGCAAGGGTTCACCATCCCACTGACATTGAAGCCAGCAGCCACTCTTCTCACCTAACCACTTTACAGTCCCCATTCCCCTCAGTATCTAATCTAGTTGCAGGAATCTGGCAATTTAAAGAAAGGCCGACTCTCTTTTTCCTTTGCCATCTCTGCAGCCTCATGTCTCAGGTCAATCTAGTTTTAGATCAGGATGGGCAACTACCAGGGCTTGGGGGCACTCACTGGCATTCTAAGGGAACTTTTGTCAGCCCCTGTTTTTAAAAACTTTTTAAAATCATTCAAACAGCCCCCTATGGTGCCTAAGGGCCATGCAGGGCAATTCTGCCATGTTTGATGACCACCTTGGGCTGTTTTAAGGCCAGGAGAGCCTTTTAAAAAAACAAAAACAGGGCATAAATCTGGAGTCTTTTCACACTATACAGTTATATCACTGTATTCCACTTTAATTGTCATAACTACATCCTAGGGAATCCTGGGGTTTGTAGTTTGAGGAAGCACCAGCACTCTGGCTGAGAATTGTAAATACCCCTCCCTAATCTGCAAATCTCACGGTACCCTAGGATGGAACCATGACAGCTAAAGTGGAAAATAGCACCATAATTGTTTAGTGTGAAAGGGCCCCAAGAAGTCATCTTACTTTTTTGAAATTTGGAACTTTAAAAAACAATAATAAAGTTGAAAAATGGAGTGCCGGGGGGGTACTCGGAGACCTCAAAAATGGTACTGCGGGCTGTATGTAGTCCTCAGGCTGCACTGTCTCTCATCACTCTTCTAGATCTTAATGCAAACTGTGTATGGTAGAAGAGATCTCTGGGAAGTCTGAAACATCCAAATGTGCCCCTAGTATAAAGTTGGAGATATCTATGAAGAGTGAAAGGAAAACTAGGCATAAGCTTTTTTTCCTTAACCTGCATTTGAACTCTTCCCCTGTTTTGAGTTTAGTATAAAATAAAAAGATACCTTTACCAGGGGAAACCAAGAGAGAAACAGGTTAAAGAGATTTTTCATTCAGACTCAAATTAATTCAGCTTTGGTATCTTCATTTTAACCCATTATGTTTTATGTATTAATGTTAATGGATGATTCATCTAGCAAAAGTGTGCCAAGATCAGCTGTATATGATTCACATAAAATAATAATATGATAGGGAACCAAATCTGCACTGATCTCATGATGCAGAATGATGCAATTTCCTGGAAAATGTGGTTGATTAGCTATTTAGGAATTAACCAGACCATCTTATTGCCAGATTAAATTCATGAAAGATCCTCACTGTGGTTTTGCTGATGTTTATCATGTGGTGTTATTGACTCATGCCATGTGCATTTAAGATAAAATGAAGGGAACATTCCTAGTATGTTAAAATTATGCCATATGGTTTATTTTCTGGAAATTCTCACTGTCTTTCTCAAAGAGTGAAAGCAAGCAGTTACAAATAACAATTTTTTTGTAATTAGTCCCTTTTCTGTATACTGGTGGTTGTCTAGATGATGAAACTACTCCTCATAGAATTCTAGGAGAATACCTTTTGTCCCAACATGCTGCAAATGAGATTCGTGGTATTCAGAAGGAAAGGCCAAAACTCCATATACTGTGCAGGAAAAGCCTTTGCGGTTTCCCCCAAGGTTTTTCAAATAATGTGTGTGGGGTTGCGCATTCTCTGCAAGGGCAGAAGTGGAGAGCAGATTGGTCGGAGGTGTGCAGGAGGTGGGCTTCCTGTCAAGCAAATGGCTGGAAGCGCCATTTTCAATTTTTGTATTATCGCATGTGCAATTTTTTGCTGCACTGAAGTGACAAAAGAGCTTTTTGTGCACCTTTGATTTACAAGTAAAAAAAAAAAATACTGTGCCACAACGACAACACATGGAGAATAATAACACATTGTACTCTCAGCCACCATCTTGATTCGCAGGCATGGCTGCATGTGCACTTCAAATGCAGATAGATTTTGTCAAAAGTCATACAATAGATTTTGCCAAAAGACCATGGAGACAAATGAGTGCTGCTGTGAATTTGCGATCATGCACATCCATCTGCATTCTCGCCTAGACAAGCCCTCAGAGTATGATTGGAACTTAGCTAGAGATCATTTCATTTTGTCATGCAACTGAAACTTTTGGTCATTTATATGGCTTCACTGGATTATGGAGGAGGAATCTCTCTGGTCAAGGGCTGGCTCATGTTTTGGACTTAAATTGCTGTCTCATGCTGTGTTGCAGGAATGAGATTATATTTTGTACCATGGGCAGCTTATAGCATTAAGATGTGTTCTTTAAAATAACTAAAATTATGTAGTTTAATTACTTTCAAGAAGTTAGAAAACAAAGAGCTACTCTTTTAAAACTGCAGCGGTGATGGCAACTAAACTCCATCAGGGACCATGAAACTTTAACGTAAGCAATTACTTTTAAAGTAACTTAACAAACTCCCCTTTTCTCACATAACAATTATAAGTTCTCAGCTTTCTTAGCTGTGCAGAGAGAAGGAATAGTAAAGCCAGCTTCAGTGCATGGATATTGCTGGATTCATATCTTCATTGTCCTTTTGTATCTGTTGCTTCTTGCAATTGTATGGTATGGGGGAGGGCGGTTTGTGTGTATATGTGCCTTAAAGTCGCCTGTCGACTTATGACAACCTCAATTTTAAAACTCAAATTAATGATTTGATGTATGCTATGTGGTGTGAAGAAAGTGATTTCAAATTGTTTAAGCAAAATGGGGCCCTTGTCATTCCTTGGCTGGCATCCTATTAGTTAGTCTCAACTAGAGTAGACCCACTGCAATATTTGTTGAATGGTGAATCGACAAATAAGTAACTTCCAATGAGTTAATGGGTCTATTCCAATTGGGACTAACAATAGGATTCATATCATTATTGCCTAAATCCAGTTTTAATCACAACTAGAGCAGTCTCATTGTATAAATGAAACTTAGATAAGTGCTGATTCACCCAGTTCCCATTAAGTCAATCGGTCTGTTCCAGTTCAAGTGAATTTATGCCCAAGCAAGAGAAAATAATGTGAATTCTCCTTATCAAATAGCCAGCCTGCTACCAAATTTCCTAATATATAATGCAAGATGCCCAAATAACCTACTAGGCAACATACATTTTTCATCTAACTGCCATTTTTTCTTTCTATTGGTCCCTGCACTACCACTTGATACTCAGTAATGTAACAGCTAACCTTCTGGCATGGATATAAACAGTCACTAAAGTGTCACCTCAATTTATATATCTTAAGTAGATGTCAGAAATATGAAAACAGGGGTAAAAAATAAAGAGGCAACCATAGGTACAGCCATTGCATTGCCTATTCTGGATGTTCATGCTCAGAAGGAAACCAGTATAGAAGAGACTGTTCCTTCTTGCACTGCCAATAATTAGTTCATTCCTCCTGTTCTGTCTTCCATGTTTGTCCTTTGAAACCATGATTAGTTCAGAGAGCAGAGCATGTCTTAGTATTTGTGACTCTGAGATTGGGGGCTCATTTACATTACACAATTACAGTAGGACCCCCATATCCATTGATTCATTATCTGCTGATTCAATTATCCACAGGACACAAAACATCACACTAACCATAGAGTCTTCCTAGAAAATGTGTCCTCTCTAGCCATTTTCTAGGTCCTCCAAGGGAACTCTATGGTATTTTAAATCAGAAGTCCCATTATTTTCAATAGTGTTCGCTATTATCTACGGTTTTCAGTATCCGGGGGGTGGGGGCAGAACCAATCCCCAGAGGATAAGGGGCTCTACTATATAGAGCTACTATTTCACTTTAGCTGCCATGGTTCCATCCTATGAAATCCTGGGGTTGGCAGTTTAGTAAGGCACTGGCATGCTCTGGCTCAATTCTAACCCCACCCCCAAACTGCCAATCCTAATATTCCATAGGACAGAACCATGACAGTTAAAGCTGAGTGATAGCGCTATAATTATGTAGTGTGAATGGGCCCCAAGAAACAGCTGTCTATTTCCATGATTCTTCTCCCATTTGCAACTATAAATCAGTGTTGCATGTGCACACCCTTCAAAGTGGTAAGACCATGGCCCAGTAAGACCACAATCAAGCCCTTCATGTTCAAATAAGACCAGAAAATGAGCCCTGCTGATTCAGATCATATCTGTACATCATATTTTTCACAATGTCCATCCACATGCTCACAGGAAGCTCACAAGCAGGACATGCCTGCAACAGCACCTTCTACTCATGTTCCCCAGCAAATGTTATACAGGAGTATACTGTCTCAGTTATTGAAGATGATAACAAAGCTACATGACTTGTTACATTTACACTTATCCTCAATTTCTGTGATACCAGCAACTAATTAGATGATAGACCACATTTCCTGAGTCCATATCTGTACCACAGGGCTATGATGCTTCTCCTGTAGCTGGAGCTCAACAAAAGGTAAATACCAGTAATGTGCACATCACCACTCAGAGCCAAGATGATACAATTCTGCACTGGACTGATGACTTTGCTCTGCTTCCACTGAATGCCATGCTGAAGGATGTGAAATGGGCTCTCTGTTTTTTCACAAACAAACCAAAATAACTCTTTAAACTAACTTCCAGTGCACAAGCTTAGTCACACTTATCTTTGCATTCATGTAAAGTTCTACACATTGACAAGTCCAGGAATAAGCATTGTAATTACTGCAGAACTGAGCATGCTAAATTGAAAACAATATGGCAATGATGTTTATGAGCAAAAAATGCTTGCTTGGGGAAGACTGATATATTTACGCCTGCTCACCAAAAGGTCACATTTACATATCATAATTATTTAAATGTTTCCATGTACAGTAGCCTTCCATTCCATTTCTGCAGCATAGATGAAGAGCAATGGATAGGATGATTTAAATGAATGGCAAGATTTGGTGAAAGAAATTAAGCATAGTTTGTGGAGTGCCAGTGAGAGGCAATATTATAGTTTCTTCTGGGTGCTAAAAGTACCCAGTTTGGGCATTCTTCACACATGTAAACACTACATGTGAGAACTGGACAAAGGCATGCATGAGATGCATTCAGCCCCACTTCAATTGTTCTCATTGGCCTCTATGTATAAAGGATACCCATCTATAAAGGAAATATTCCTCTGTCCCTAGAAGCTCTCTGGAAAATTTTAAAATCCTAGGAGAGGCAGGATACTATGGTTTTGACGAAGCCCTCACAGAAGTATAGGTTATGTCCTTCAGCAATAGACAACAGCATGAATGGATAAGATTGAGCCGCTGAGCAGGACCCCTGTTGTTGTTTATAAGGTGGGGCATCCTCTCTAGGCATCTTCTAGGTCCTCCAACACAATTCTATGGTATGTTTTTACCAGGAGTCTTTTATTTTAATAAGATTTGCTGTTATCCGTGGTTTCCGGTATCCATGGTAAGTCTGGTAACTGAACCACCATGGACACAGGGGGTCCACCTGTACTTACTGTATATGTACATTTTTATAAATCAATAAAAACACAGAATATAGTAAATATAATTAATAATAATAATACTGCCAACTAAAGCTGTTAACAATGTTACTAGCATGAAGACTATAACTAAGGACTTTATCAGACATGGGGAAACATGGCACAAAACCATGTTCCCAAGCCACATCAGAAGAACAGGATAAGAACAGAAAGGGTGACATTATCAGACCCCTGCATCCTCAGTTGTTCCAGGGGCATAGTATGGGTGTGAATAATGCGTCCCTTTTTTATTGACAAGCTAAGCTGTCAATAAAAAGGGATACCTTCTTCACACCCACACTATGCCCCCAGAACAGCTGAAGGACAACATTGTATGATTATGTTGCCCATTTCTGTATGGTGCTGTTTTTGCTGTGTTTGATAAAGTCCTAAATAATAAATTTAATATTATAAAATTGTTTTAAAGCACAAAATTAATGTATCAAGGAAAGAGGAAAACGTAACACCCTATTAAGTGAATGCAAAGATGGCTATAAACTAGGACACTTCTGATTGGCAGTTCTTCATACAGCTCAACTACACAGGACTCTTGATAGTCTTGATCATTGGTACCAGATCATTTGGGGGGGGGGGTCAGCCTCCCTAGCCTGGCCTTGGGGGTATTCCCTCCCACCCTCCCTATTCTGGGTTCCATGGGAGTGATGGGGGTGGACTTTCTCACCATTCCTAGGTAATCTTCACTACCAGCAAGGAAACCTGCTATTGTGCAAAAAAATCCAGAAAAAGTAGACCTAATGAATTTCTTTTATCAAATCTTCCCAGTCATTTTAATGCATCAGTACAAGTCACAAACATGTGTCAGACTTGGGACTTTATCATACCATCCTCTGTAAAAGTTATTTTGCCAGCATATTTTTAAATGTTTTTATGCCAACAAAAGAACCCTCTACCAGACTTACCTTGAGCAGCATAAAAAAGGCTTCCCCAGCAGAAACAGAGCACAAATTGAGCTCCGTTTACTTCCAGGTTCCAAACCTCTGTGATTCTCACAAGAAGATTTTCATATGAGGAAATTATTCCCTGGGGAGATCGGGACAGAAACGAGACTGTTCCAGTAGCAGCACCCTGTTTCGAATGCCCCCTTCCTTCTCATGATCTCCCATCGTCTTCCCTCCGTGCTGCTTCCATTTCTCTCCCAATAAGTTCCGTGATTTTTTACTAACAAAAGTTCTTTGTTAGTAAAAAATCACAGAACTTACCGGGAGAGAAATGGAAGCAGCACAGAGGGAAATGATGGGAGATTGCAAGAAGGAAGGGGGCATGCAAAATGGGGTGCTGCTACTGGAACAGCCCCGTTTCCGTCCCAATCTCCCCAGGGAATAATTTCCCCGTGTGAATATCTCCAAAGATGCGAGCACAGGAAATTGAAAATTACATTTTAAAAAACCCACAAAAATTACAAACAAGCACCGAAACACACTCACAAAGTCCCAAGTACACGGGGGGGGGTCATATAAAGAGTTTCCCCTACCTGGCTGTCCCGATCTCAACCAGAAGTATTTGCCCATTGATGCTGTATTTACGTGAGTACAATGGCACAAAGTTTCAAACGGCAGCAATGCCGGCACAAAAGCGCCACAGGAGATCAATTGATGGCTTGGGCCATAAATAAAATAGAATGGCTTTTTAACAATATATGATTGCGAAAGGACAACATTGTCCGGTATTTGTGCCCTTTCATGATCATTAGGCATTCTTATGATGCTTATTTGCCTGGTCTGAGAAAGTCCTTGATCTACACACTGCAAGAGAGAGTAGGGGGTTAGAGTGCTACTGATGTCATCCTCATTTCAAAAAGTGGGAGAGTGCCCTTGCTCTACCTTAGTACTTTGAATCTATAAGCAGTTTTTTAGAACAAATCAATTCAGACACAACTGAAAAATCACAACATTGACTGGTGGAGTGCTGCCTAATGGAATAATACTGCTAAAAGGGGTATATTAGATTTAGTGGCTAATCCCTATTAACATAAGTAGGTGTGACAAGTGTAGGCAAATTCTACACTTGCTGAGCTTTGAATCTCACTGTTACTAACTACAGTTTTTTGGCCAAGACCCTATTTGAAGTGGGAAGTGGGTAATGTTCCCTTAGCATATTTACACCAATGTTACCAAGAAGATTCCAGCCATTGGATTACTACTCAATATTTTTGTGGTGATAAATTTGACAGCAGTACCAGGTAAGAATCTCTAAGCCACTTTCCCCAAACCCAATTTTTCTGCATCAGCTCTCCGGCTTTTCTTCTTCGCAAACAAAGATTCAGGAAGGACTCATCCCGCACTTTCTGCAAGCATGCTGATGACTAAAAAGGCCAATCCGAGATAAACAAGTCCGGTTGCAGAAAGCACAGCAGAAGGTCTCCTTGGGTGATGTTTCCGGGTTGCGATTCTTTCTGCATTATCGTTTCTCTTCAAGACTTGTTCGGCATGAGTTCTCAAATAAGGCTGCAGCATTGTGGATAGTGCATCTCCATGCCTCCCGATGTGAGGCCAGGGTGGGCCATTGTTGGTGATCAATTTGGCCGAGGCTGGAAGTCAACCTGAAAAAAAAAAAGCATCAGCTACTTGCAAGTAATTCTAGCACTCCATATAGAAGCTGCTTAGCTTTGTGAAAATTAAACAGAACAGTCACCTACTCATACAATGTTTTTCTTCAAAAGCTCTGCTCATAGTATTCTTCAAGATGGGTTTCAGCTATTCATACTACTGGAAATGGTTTTGCATGGAGGGTTTTACTACCAGAGAGGGCACATCTGTCAATATGTTTAGTTTCCAAGGCTGGCCAAGTTATTTTGCCACTTCAGGCAGAAAATCCTACACATGCCTCACCTTGGGAGTAAATAAAACAATAGTACTAAACTAAATAACCAACCAGAGCCAGTGTGGCATAGTGGTTGGAGTGTTGGACTATGACTCTGGAGACCAAGGTTCAAATCCCCACCTGGCCATAAAAACTGACTGAGTGACCTTGGGCAAGTCACACACTCTCAGCCTCAGAAAACACAGTGTAAGGTTCATCTTAGGGATGCCATCAGCTGGAAATGTCTTGAAGGCACACAATAAGAATAACAAAATAACCAACCATTTACTATCTTTTCATGATAACCTAGATTGACTGTTTGAAACAGCCACATCCCTATACCTATAAATAGGGCTAGTCTTGTTTGCTTAGACACATATATGTTTCCACAAATTTTAGTGGCCACATGTTCATTCAGAATGTTCTCATCTACAACTTGGGTCTTGTCAGTTGACCTGCTTCTAGTCCAACTTACAAGAAGAATACAAATACACTCCCATTATATAGAGACAAACATCTATGTGCATGTGCATGTGTGTGTGTGTGTGTTCCAATGACCATGCATTAAGTGTAATAATACATTGCAGTCAAATGTTATCTGAAACTTACTTTGTTTTCAAAATCAACTCATGCTGGCTGCAGAGTTAAGAACTATATCATTTTTATCAAAAAAGGGAAGTTAGCATCAGAGTCATTTTCATTCTGGACCATGTTGGTGTGAACATTATCAATTGATCAAGGATTTAAGTGACCTGTCAGGAATCCTTGACAAACAAATTTTTCTCATGAATTATACATATTAGTGAAAACCATACTTAATGGGAGAGTGGAAAGAGGGCAGGTATTTCCATCACCTAGGGGTGAAAACCCTGCAAATTAACAACAAGACGGTTCATTGAAGCAAGTAATAGATTGGTCTGTGAAAACAAGAAATCTTTGTGGGAATGAGTGTGATTATTCATATAGTCCATTTGCTAATTATTGCTAGTATGAACATTATTTTACCTGCTTCTAGGAGCACTGAAAATTATGAGTGCAGTCAACAAGGTAGTGAAAAGCAGCAATATAAGTAATAAACTTTAGCAGCACGTGTTCTTAGTTTTTGAACAGGCTTCATTTAGGGGAAAGAATCATTTCTACGTCTCTCAGCATGCAGCATTTGTGAGTAAAGTAGTAATAGAAAGAATCCCTCAAGCTCTAATTCCAAATCAATGTGGCATTCAAGCACCTGGAGAAGTCTGCTGCTTTCTAGGAGCAAATGTCCTTCCATTCTGGATTAATTAATTGAGAATAACTACCATCCCCTGGTACTACACTTAACATCACAAATCATGTAGTCATGGGTATTGTGTAGTGGTTAAGACTATGAGCTGCCAAGAAAGATCATGAACCAAAGATTTCAAAACTAGGTTCATACTGCTATGGCGTGTTAGACAAGGACACACTGGAAGTTACAAGGCAGACAGCTCTAACAGTCTCCCAGTGCTTCAGACTGGGGTGCAAGGCGGCCTATATAAAAATGTTAAAGAGTCCAATAAAAAATATATTATACATATTTAAAAAGAAATTAGACCATTATATAATTACAATTTCTTTTAAATGAACAGCAGCCATTTAAATGAAAAGGGAGGCAACAGTTCTTGAATGTCAGAGGTAGGATCTGATTATCCATTCTCTCCCACAGATAGAGCCAGACCAGAAGTCACTATGCAGATGTATGTAACTATCTGTCTCCCAGTGCCTTTGCTTTTTAATGAAAAGCAGTCATTGGAGGCAGCAGTCTTTAACAACAGACAAAGACTTTGTCTATACATCTTTTCCTCACAGATTAGGGCATAAAGTGGCTGGAAGTGGCATGTAATAGCTAGCTTGGTCCTATGTGTGTGAGGTATGAGGTGTCATCATCAGGTCTTACCTTAGGAAAGTTGCAGGCCAACTGAACAACCAGTTGGGAATGGCTGTTATTTGTGAAGTGTTTTAAACAATCTAGAAAAGTATTTTGTACTAAAAGCCGAATTATTCCAATGTAATTGTTCACAAAAATATCCACAAATAATGAAAAATAATAAGGATGCTACTGGTGTAATCTGAAAAATAATTATTACACCTGCTTACCACTGAATTATGTTGGATTCTGCCATAGTATATGCTTTGTTGAGTTTGGAAAACACCAGTTAGATTATACTGTATTTCTTCACATTCAATATTCCATTGGAAATGGGTCATAGGTAGGAATGGACAAAGAGCCAGCATGGTATAGTGGTTTGAGTGTTGGACTACAACTCTGGAGACCAGGCTTTGAATCCTCATTTGGCCATGAAAACCCACTGGGTGACCTTGGGCAAGTTACACACCCTCAGCCTCACAAAATCCCGTGATAGGTTTGCCTTAGAGTCACCATAAGTAGGAAATGACTTGAAGGCACACAGCAACAACAACAGGGATGGATAAATCAGTTAATCTCACTTAATTTCTGTTAATTCAGTTTTCACTATCCAATGTTATACTGGGGACTTTACCAGACAAGGCAAATAAGATATCATAAGGATGCCTAATGATTGCAAAAGGGTGCACATATCAGACAACATCACACTTTTGCAATCATGTCCAGTTAAAAAAACACACTTTTTATTGATGGCTCAAGCCATCAATTGCTGGCACTTGAAACTTCATACCATTGTATTCATGTGAATGCAGCATCAATGGCCAGTCTGGTGAGAACACATCCGGGTGAGATCACGACATCCAGATAGGTGACACACTTTTCATGACCCTCCTCGGTTTACTTGGAAGTTTTTAAGTGTGAATGGAGCTCCATTCACTCCTCGTTCATTGCCAGGAAGCCTTTTGCCAGGATTACAGGTAAGTGTGGCATGGGGAGGTTTTTTTGCCAGCATAAAAACAGCAAAGTTATGCTGGGAAAAGAATGGAGTTTATGGGGGTGGTCTGATAAAGCCCTAACAGCCAGTGTAGTTTGATTGTTGGAATAGAACTCTGGGAGACCAGGGTTCGAATTCACACTCAACCACTGGGTAACCTTGGAGAAGTTATACTCTCTCAGCCTCAGAGGAAGGCAAACACAAGCCCCCTGTGAACAAATCTTGCCAAGAAACCCCTAGAATATATTTGCCTGAGGGTCATATCAATCAGAAATTACTTGAAGGCACACAACAAAAACAAATGAAAGTCAGATCCACATGCTTCTGCTGGCATGATTACCCTGTACAACTGCTCCACCCACATAGCTGCCTCATCTGCCAATAGTCAAGCTTCCTTGAATGTTGACAGATGTAATGATGAGCAGCCCCCTCCCATCACTCTTTTATCATATCACCCAGAAGCCCTTGGCAGCTGTGCCACAAAACTTCAGCAACATGGCAATGGCAAGAAAAGGAAGAAGGAAGGCATGTTAAGGGTGCATCTCTTGTTGTGTTGTTGTTGTTGTTGTTTGCTACTGCCTCAGCATCAGCAAATTTATTCAGTGATGCAGTGACCAGTTCATTGATGTGGGCCTAATGGATCCAGGTCAGTCATCACTAGTCATTCCATAACCTTCGAAAGTTCCAGTTAATCTTCTATTGTCCCACTTTTTCAGAAGCTTTCAAATTGTCCTAGTTTCTCTCTCATTCTTCTGCTTTCCCCCTTCGTTTCTTCAACTGGTACAAACTGAGTTCAAAATGCAACTCAGTTTTCATTCAACTCAGTGGCAGGGGAGAAGCGGGGTTGAAACCCTGTATTACCCTGCAAGCTTAGGAAAAAACAAACTGCCACAGCCTCTCCTAGCATGTTTGTTCTTTCTCATTAATATCTTTTGCCATCATGACTACATTCCAATATTCCTTGGCCACAGTTATCTGTGTTTTTATCGTGAAATATTGAAGTTCTTGTGTCACTGGATGCAGTGAATTTGCTCCAGACTTTAGTCCAGATTTCAGAGGAACTATTCAAGAGTGGATGCATACCCCAACTGACATGCGGAGCCAGCAGCTGCCACAAGCCCAGATGGGCCAATAGGCTCACACTCCATCAGAAGTATAGAACTTGTTATTTGGACCCAGAAAACATATTCAGAGGTAGCTTTGTTAGCCATACTGCAAAATACAACAAAATATAAAATCCTGTATGATTTTTAATATCTTTGCCTGGTGAAAAAGCCAGTGGAGCTTTGAAAGCTTGCATAATGTATTTTGTGCATTTTTGTTGGCCCTGTAAAGGTATCACTGTTTTGTGGGTTTTGGATTTTGTTGTATTTTGCTGCATGGCCAACACGGCTACCCCTACATAAAAAAAATACATTTCCTGGATTTGAAGATACTGAATTTTGCTGCAACAGGGGAAACGTTAACAAGACAGAGCTAATGGACTCTTTGACTTCAACAAAGGTAAAAAATTTTCATTTAGACTACAATTAGAAAGTTTTACCTGTATACCACCTAAAAGTTTTCCAGATGTAACAGTACAGAAACACCTTCAGAAATTCTGTGTTCTCTACCTAAGAAAGAGGCAGCTAGCCTCACACAGGACAGCATTTGCGTGGATCTCAATGTAAATAACTGTGATGAAAAGGCCGCTCTTTTAGCCAATCTCAGAGCAGCAGGTGCCCAGCCAACAGGAAGGCAGCTGGGCACGGCTATAAAAGGGGCCTGGCAGAGAGTGAGAGGGGGTTAGTTATTTTGAGGTTTGACTGGAAAGAAAGAGTTACACCAAAGGGAGGGTGTGCTCTTCATGTTCCTGAGGGAACTTTTCAGTCTGACGACCACAGAAGGGTCTTAAGAGTCCAGAGAGGGACTGAATAGACTTGGAGAGTCTAGTAGGGAGAGGCTCAGAACAAGTCAAGTATATAAAAGGGATTTAGGACTTTGTGCCTGAGTTAGTAGTGCTGGTGCCTCTAGATTGATGTTATTATTTTAAAAGGAATCTGATGTAACTATGGAGATTTTCAGACCTGCCAAAATGCCTGTTTGCCACGCGAGCAGCCTCCCGAAACTGCTGCGCGGCAAGGGTCTACTTCGGACGACGCTGTGCCTCTCGCGAAACCGTCCGTGTCACTTCCGTGAAGCTTGGGACGGCTCAGCGCCATATTTCAATCACGGAGGTTGCCCGAGATTGAAATATGGCGCTGAGCCATCCCAAGCTTCACGGAAGTGACACGGACGGTTTCGCGAGAGGCACAGCGTCGTCCGAAGAAGACCCTTGCCGCGCAGCAGTTTCGGGAGGCTGCTCGCGCGGCAAACAGGCATTTTGGCAGGTCTGAAAATCTCCTAAGCCTTACGAAGATTAACAACTTTAATACTCAACTACAGTATATTTTTTTTATATTTTTCAATAAACGTTTGTTAGAGTTTAAAGCGGCTTGGCCTCCATTTAATTTAAACCACGCTACCTGATATCAGGGACACAAAGGGCTGTCCCAGTAGAAAGTGGTTGGTGCCTCACACATATTTTTGGTGGCAGCGGTGGGATAGGAAAGGCCCCCGCACCACTAGGAAGGCGCCTGGCACCACAATAACTTTGCTGCTGCTAATGGATTTGGGATTTTATTGCCTGTGTTTTACTGCCCTTTGTTCCCAGTCCCCACATGGCCTAAAAGGGGAGTGGCCGTTGTCTGCATTGATATCCCTCCAGACCATCTTAACTAATAATAGAAGTACCGTAACATCTGAAACAAAATGTAGCCTGTGAATCTAATACAGTACATTTCTCCCTTCATATTCACTGGGGTTTGGTTCCAGGACCCCCATGGATACCAAAATCCATGAATACTCAAGTCCCATTATATGCAATGGCATAGCAAAATGGTGTCCCTTATATAAGATGGCAAAATCAAGGTTTGCTTTTTGGATTATGATTTTTTTAAGAATATTTTCAAGCCGTGAATACTTAAATCCATGAATACCAAATCTGTGGATACAGAGGGACAACTGTATTGTCACTTTTCTTCTCCTGTATGATTTTAACATCTTTGCCTGATGAATAAGCCAGTGAAGCTTTGAAAGCTTGCATGATGTATCTTGTGCATTTTAGTTGACCTAATAAAGCTATATCATTGTTTTGTGGATTTTGGATTTTATTATTCTAATTGTTATTCTAACCTGAAACAATCCATGTGGCATCTATAGAATATTAGTTCTTCTAGTTTTATATACTTCACAAGGCCAGTGTAATCAGAGGACAAAGCCAGTGTTTTCATGGGAGGGGGGGAAACCCCCCCCCTTTTTTTTTTTTTTTTTTTGTCTAAGAAGACAATTTTCCCCCCTACAATTTTCCTCAAAGTGAGCAAGTTGAATTGCAAGAACTAACCAAAGCTGCCTTATTCTGCCAAAATGGAACGTTCTCCCCCAGGGCCACATTAGCGCATCTCTCTGTCTGTCTCTCTCTGTTTCTCTCTCTCTTTTGCCTTGGAATACAGCTGTTCGAGGGCATGTTCCAAGTAATGTCTCTAATCGGCAGATATACAGATATTCCAACTGCTTGGGCTAATTATGTAATAAGGGAATCACTCCTAAATTTTTATAAATGTTAATGTAGGCATTTAACTTCCATCTCTTTGAAAGTGTGAGCAGGAAATGAGAATTCTTGTAGTAGGAGTACCAAATGCTTGCTTTATACTGGGGTTTTAAAGTGTAGGGCACTGCAGATCTAATGCTGTATTCAAGCTGCAAATTACTCTCTTTGGCATTGAAATATTGCTGCAATTAAACCTGCAGTAAAGTATTAAAAGCAGGAGGTGGAAAAGAGGGAAGCTTCTGACTGTTTTTGCACAGAGCTGTGCGAATCTTAAGGCTAGCAAAAGTCATGAGTTCTTTTGATTTTATGTTTTATACACTTGTCCAGCAGTATCTCAGAGAGTTTTTCTACATCTCCAAGATATAAGTAGTCTGTATCATCATCCACACCACCAAGACCTATCCAGAGATGTTTCTCTTTCCTCATCTAGAACCTAAACCATTTTCTTGACTCTTTCCTATTTATTTAGGTGCATGCTTTTCAAAGTGATGGCCATGGACTAGTTCCTACCCACAAGCCACTGGCTACTGGTATCCAGCAATTTTCTAGGAAGGAAGGAAGGAAGGAAGGAAGGAAGGAAGGGAGAAAGAAAGAATTGTAGCCAATGGGCACAAATATGATAGCAGTCTCTGGCCCGCCAGAAGGACAAAATTGATGGTCCCTGAGACAGCTGGAGATGCGCTGATTATGTATCTGCCCTTGTGGCTACATTTACAATATGAACCACATAACAAATATATTACAATGGAAATAAAGTGTACTATGTGATGGATTGATTGATTGGTTGATTGATCACAGGATTTTTATTCCACCTTTCTCCCAAAGATGGGCACCTCACAACAAAAGACTCAAGTAAAATAGAAATGTTTTCAAATACTAAAACCAAGAACATGTTTTAAAATGGTTAAAACATCATTTAAAACACATCAGTAAGGGAAAACAAAGCACTGGTCCATTAAAAGTCTCTTCCTCAGCAACAAATTAGTTGCCAAACAGCAGCCTGATAAAACAATCTTTGCCTAGAAGCATTAGAACAAGGAAGGGTCCAGTCAAGCTTCCCTTGGTAGGGAATTCCAGGCCTGAGCTTGGGAAACCTAATGTTGCAGGTGTTCAATGAACAGGCCACATTTATTCACCCCGGAGAGTATCTGTTAAGCATAAGAAGTTGCCCAGTAGCAGTATTTTGTTCATTCTCTCTCATCCTCTCTCATTACCCGCTCACATAGATACACAAAGCATCACTTGATAACTGAAACTAAAGCAAATTCAGTACCATGTGCCAGATGTTGCTGGGCATAGTTTCATATATTACCATCCTATTGTCTGGAGGAAGGCACTATTCTAGGTGGTGCTACTTGGTAAGTGCTCCAAGTAAGTATGTTGCTATTTTGTCTGGGTCACTAGCGTTGTAGCACTAGAACTTTCAGGACCAAAGCCCCAGGACCTTTTGAATAGCAGGGACAATGATGCCATCTGCCATAACCACCCACCACACCACTTAGCTGATTTTCTATAGTCAACAAGAGTTTTTCTTCTTTTTATGATTCCCTTACCAACTTTTTACACCAGCACTTTGAAGTGGTACATTCCTAAGCAGGCATTGCCACATAAAAACCCTACACATGTAGTTGAATGTGATATCAGAACCAGGTCCAAATCCAACTGTTAGTCTCAACTGAAGCAGACCCATTGAAACAAAGCCATACCCTTCAACTGTGCTGATTTGGTAAGACAGTCCTGATTAATTTTTCAGCCGCTTGTAAAATGTCCTGGTTTATCTCTCTTCTTCCCACTTTCCCCCTTTGTCCTTAGCCTACCAGTACTTCAGTTGCAGCAAACTCTGTTCAAAGTGCAAAAGTGGTTTGCACTCAATTAATTCAGTGAAAGGAGATAAAGGAGGGTGCAGAATATTATCCTTTCTTGTAGACTGAGGACTTTATCAGATGTGGCAAAAATCACACGATTATGACATCATGGTAGCCCGAATGGTTCCCTCTATTGCACAACATTGTATGTTTGCATGGTCAACATGTGCTCCAGTCATAAATAAGGCATTGCATTTAATTGATGCGACAAGCCACCAACAGCTCTCAATATTGCTTTTTTTGTGGTATTGAAGAGTGTGTGAAACCACATCCTGCTATAAGTGCGAGAATGGGCAGTCCACTTTTCCCCCTCCCCGTTCCCAGCAAGAAAACCTCTGGGTGAGAACATGAAAACTATCCACAGGACACTCTTTTTATGAATTGTTCTAGTTTGTCTGCATGTTTTTAGGTTCGTTTAAGTGTTTGTGTGTTCATTTTTGCAAATTGGGGGGGGTGTTTTTAAGTGCAGTCACGTCTTCTCAAAAGAACCACTGAAATCCCTTCCATGCTAAATCACAGAAGTAAAGTCCTGTTCTTAAAGTGCTAGTGGTGGTTGTGTGATAATATCATTGTGGTTCTTTTGTGCAATCACAGCAATGTGCAATAATAAGTGTAATAATGCCACTATATTTCCATTTTCCTCATTCACGGAATTACAGCATTTGTAGACGCTAGTCTGATAAAGTCCTCAGATAAAGGCAAACTGCTGCAGCCTCTCCTAGCTTATTTGTTCTACCTCATTAATAATTTTTGCCCTCTTGACCCCATGATGATGTTGCTTGGCCACATTTGTCCTAGTTTTTATCTGTGAAATCTTGGAAGGCATGCAAGTGCTGATTTACCAAGCTTCCATTGATTCAATGGACTTACTATAGTTGAGATTACCAATAGTTGCAGCCAATGAAATCTAGAGCCCAAATCTGCAGTAACCAATAAGCCAAAATGGGTTTTGGCTTATATTATTTTAGAAGAAAATAGAAATAGAAATCCAAGCCAAGATTTAGGTGTACAGTATGTATGTTTTTTCTGTGCATGATGTTTTTAGATAGTGCCTTTTATTATTTTATCAATACAACTAAGGGAACAGTCTTTTTAAATTATTGTTGAAATGTAGCAGTGGCACAAAACAACAGCTCTGGAGTTGCACTTACTGAAATTGCAGCTCATCAGAAACTAATCAAAATCATATTACATTCCCTGTATAAGAGGCAGATGGAGCACAAAATATGTTAAAGGTAGGAGACCTTGGGCAAGAGTTCTCCCATAAATCCAGGCCCCTGTTCCATTTCTACAGTGCTAAACAAGCATGAAAGCCATGGACTTCAAACAATAGTGTCAATTGTCCTTAGCCATTTCTTTTATCAGAAAATAAGACTCTTTATGGATTTCATATGTTGGCTAAGCCAAAGGCCTGGTCAGTGTGAAAATGTTTAGACACTGATGAATTTGTGTCTTTTAGAATAGACTCAAAAAGAGGCTGACAATACACAAATCCCAAAAGTAAGCAAATAAACTACAGTGCCATTTACAGTAGAAAACTAAGAGTATCTTCATGTCTGTCTTGGTGCTGTTGCTGTTTTCCTGACTCTTAACGCTTTCAGACAGCAGGTCTCTATGGCAGTACTACTGGACAGATAAAGATCCATCAGCATTTCCAATTTCAACATTGGTACTTAGGGATTTCTGGTTACAAAATAGGGCTTTGTTGTGTAAACCTAGTTAGAAGACAAAGGTTTGGTGTAAGCTTTTTTTTTTTTAATGGCTGCTTCGCCTCAGAATCTGGTAAACACAGTAATCCTAAGCATCAGAAGCAGGCAACTTGTAGCTCTATGGGTGTCACTAAACTGCAAGTTCCAACAGCCCTAGCAAGCATTGTCAATGAATAAAGCTAATCAGAGCTATAGTCAATAGCTATAGTTTTTATAGCATAAAAAAAGGAAAGGACTCCTATCCCTTAAATGTAGGAGTAGAGATCCTGTGGCTTCTCAGATGTTTTGAGTGCAACAACTGGCATCCATCACCACTATGAATGCTGGGAGTTTCAGTCCAACAATGAATGTGTGCATGCATAGATATACAGTTTATTCTGCAGGTATCTCTGCCTGTACTTGCATGAAGGTGTAATCCTGGCACACTGACCTGGAGGTAAGGAGGTCTGAAAAAAAGATGTCGGGCATGTGGGTAGGAAACCTGTGGCACCTGGACCCACCAGTGCTCACACCACTGAAATTTGTGGATGCAGTTGCAGCATCCAAAAAGGAAGGGATTTCCCCCCTATTTGAACAAGAGATGCATTCTTTACGGGACATGCCTTTCTTTTTCTTTTTCCCTTTTTTGTCACTGCCAAGTTGGTGTAGTTTTGTGGCACAGCTGCCAAGGGCTTCTGGGTGATATGGTAAAAGAGTGATAGGGAGGCAAATCATCTGCCAACATTCAAGGAAAGCTTCAAATCATAGAATCATAGAGTTGGAAGAGACCACAAGGGCTATCCAGTCCAACCTCCTGCCATGCAGGAATACACAATCAAAGCACTCCCAACAGATGGCCATCCAACCTCTGTTTAAACACCTCTAAAGAAGGAAAGTTCACCACACTCCAAGGCAGTGACTAATGGCAGGTGAGGCAGCCATGTGAGTGGAGATGTTGTACAGGGGAACCATGCTGCTAGAAGCATGTGGATCTGGATTTTCATTTGGTTTTCTGTATGAATCAAGAATTCATATCAGAAGTCTCTGTGATAATGTGTTGCATTCTGTAGATCCTCTCAGTAGACATGGAGAGCCAGCCATCCTCAAGAACCATATAGACCTGCCCTGTTGTGCTGCTTCTGCCATTGCCACAAATTAAGAGAGCAGCCTAACATCCTTTGTGATATTTCAGCAACTTCAGAGATGTTCCCTCAGTTTAGGAACGGACTTTCTGCCTGAGCTTCTCCCCACACATATCCATTGCTCTAATATTATTGGTACACATCAAGGTGATATTATTATCCTCTGCCATTATTGGTATAAGTCCACATCACACTATTATTTAGTATTATTGATAAATGTAAGAATTTGAGAAGAAATGGACTGAGTCAATCCTGCATTCTCTTCTCACAGTGGCCAACCAGATGACTATAAGAAACCCTTTACTTTTGTTCTTTAAAATAAACTTCCTTCTTTTTTGAACTTTATATTCAGCATGAGAGCCTTTTGGGGTAAAAGAGTTTGATCTCACCAGGGTACTGGCGTTGCACACCCAAACCTGCCACCACCTTTAGTTGGGTGTGTCTTCACAGTGTAAGAATGCCTGGTGGCCTTTGCCGCTCCCATCTGTCAAGAGGGAGTCCCAGTGCATGGCCCTGCATTGAAGCAAGTTTCCCAAGACTCGCATAGAGGGACAAGAGGCCTTTCTGTGGCTGTGAAAGGGGAGAAGCAAAAGTTGCTGTGTTAAGATAGCCTGTCTTGCTGCAGCAGTCATTTTGGGTCTACTTCTTCCTGCAGAGTTCTGAGCACATGGTCGGCGGCCATTTCGGAAGAACTTTTTCCATTCAAGTATACGGATATAAAGAGGATAACGGGTGTTTTATGTTTGTTCATGTTGCAAATCTGAAAAGGAGCTAGAAGACTCTTCAACCGACTCCAGGTCTGGCTGTGCTGAAGTAGCATAGGAGTGGTGATAGCAGGAGAGCGGAGCAGTAGCAGGCTGTAAGTAAAAATCAGCACTACACCATTTAGTCCTCTTCATCTTTGCTGCATTGTTGCTTTGGAGACTAGGACCAGCCAGAATGGATAGGCTTTCTGAAGAACCAGCATATGGACACACGCATGACATGCGCTCCCTCAGAGACAGGCACCCAACTGAGAAGGCCCTAGAACTGCTGTTGGAGGAGGAAAGGCACTTAAGTGTGAAAGAATTGGAAGCCTGGAAGAGTTTGCAGCATGCCATGTCCTTGCTGTCAATAGTCTGTGGCTCGGAAGACATGCAAAGAAGAGAGCTTGCCCAGCAATCCAGTTTTCTACAGTGGAAAGAAGTGGTGAATAAAAGGATCCAAACACTTCAGACCATTAACAATCCCAATGCAGAATCCAGACTAAAACAGTTCCTGGAAGAAGTTGTGGATAAAGAAAAGGAGTACAGTGCAGTTTTGGACACAGTCAAGTTCCGGCTGCAGAGTTTGGAACTTAATAAAGAGGGTGAAAAGTCCCCTGCCAGCAGTGCCAAATCCAGCAGAAGAGTATACCCAGAGAAACCTCAATGTGCAAAATGCTCAAAAACCTGTCACACCAGTAAGTCTTCTTCGCACAGACATGGCTCCTGCTCCAGTAAAGGTTGCAGTAGCAATTCTTCTTCCCATGCTAGCTGGAGTTCATCTATGGCAGCCCAGCAGTTCAAAGAAGTGGAAAGAATGAAAATGAAGTCTGAAATATTGCATGGCGAAGCAGAAGCAGCAACGGCCAGTGAAGAACTAACCTTTTCCCATCAAGAGGTTGATTTAGAAAAGCAAGAAGCTGCCCTCAAAGTAGAGCAAGAAAGGCAAGAACTTGCTATTCAGAATGAGAAGAAACTTCTACTCAAGGCTAAGGAGGACTCACTTCAAAACTGTCCATAAAGGCCAGGATTTTAGCCAAGACCTTCCAAGAAGATCTGAGTGAAGAAAACTTGAGGAAACTCCTTACACAAGAGCTTAGAGACAGGATGTCTACCTTGTTCTTTGTGGGTGAGAGCTCCCCACAAGACCCAGTGGTCAAGTCACCTCCTAACTTAGATGCTAGCACAATTGCTTGCCATTCCATGGCTTCAGCCTACAGAGGAACTTGTCTGCAAAGAGAAGGTCATTCATCGTGACTGCCTACCTATAAATATGCCAGTCAATGAATCCTTTAGAGACCAGAAACCCATGGCGGGGAGCCAAATTCCCAGCCATGCTAGCGTAACCATCCAGCAAGCCCCAGCTGCTGAAGCTCCCAAGACTTACAGGCCTAGAGAATCTAAGGACTTGCCTGCCAGTCAAGCTGATTTGCAGACTAAAAGGAGTCCATGCTTCTTCCAGCCTGCAGAGACAATTCCCACCTTCACGGAGTCTTGTTCACCACTTATGTTTAAAACTCCCAGGAAGGACCTTAGAGACAAAGGAGTCCAGAAATTCTCAGACCTTCCTGAAGACTTTATCTTATGGAAGGTAACTTTTCAGAGAGCCATTAGAGATTTGAAGTTGCAAACAGATGAGGAGCTCACCTTACTCATGGCATGCTTGGGTCCCAACTCATCCCTTCAGGTCCAGAGAGTCTATGCGGCCTACGTGTCAGACCCGGATAAGGCGTTACAGACAGCGTGGAACAGATTAGAGGAGCGATATGGTGTATCAACAGAAATAGAAGCATCCTTATTGAATCAGCTTTATAATTTCCCAATCCTCTAGTCAAAGGACTACCATCAACTTTGGAATTTAAGTGATCTTTTAGTTGAACTTCAGTCTGCAAAATGTAATCCAGAGTTACCTGGTCTAGCCTGTTTAGATCAGCACATCACACCCAGGCAGGTGCTCCAAAAACTATCCTTTCAGCTCCAGGAGATGTGGGGAAGAGAGGTTTTTTCTTATAAGGAACTCAACATGCAACACTACCCACCCTTTAGTTACCTTGTGACTTTTGTGACAAGAGCTGCAAAGCAAAGAAATGATCCACAGACTGGGTTCCCAACCCTTTACCAGTGTATGCATCCAGGGAAGACTGTAAAGGAGGACAAAAACAACCTATCAAAGAGATGGGGAAGAGCACGGTTTTAGTTAAATCTACTGAGGTCACTCAGTTTAAGTTGGATAAGAAGCCAGAGACTAAAGAAATTACATATCCCATTCATAATAAACCACATAGCCTTGCAGATTGTAAAGAGTTCCCCAAAAGGTCTTATGACAAAAGGCTGGAAATAGCAGCTAAAGCAAAGGTTTGCTTCTGATACTGTGGTTCCAGAAGTCACTTTGCTAAAAACTGCAAAGTAAAGGTGAAATGTGCAGAATGCGGTAGCCCACAACACTGTTCAGCAATGCACTGTTTTAAATCACCTTCAGTGTCACCTAAACTCAAGAAGAAAACAGAGAGTCCTAAAAGTGAGGTTGCAGAAAAAGCAGTTGAACCTACTTCAGAATCAGAGTCAGTTGTGGCATGCACAAATCTATGCCAGGACTCAACACAGACTAGGATATGACATCCAATTTGTCTAGCTGAAGTTTTCTCAGAGAACAAACCTCACTTTAGAAAAAGACTTTATATTGCCCTAGTCACAGAGTGACGCATCCTTGACCACACCAGAGTTCTTCAATACTTTTGCAGTCAAAGCCAAGAGGCTTGAATACACCATATCTATCTGTGCTGGACAACAACAAATGCAGGGTAAAGTGGCAACTGAGTTTATGATTTCACTGTGCGATGGCAAAAGGTGCATTAAACTTCCTCCATTAATAGAGTGCCCTTCTATCCCTAGAAGCAAGAACCAAATAGCAACCAAGGCTGTAGCTGAAAGCCACGCACACCTGAAGGCTATAGAAAAAGAAATTCCTGCATTAGACAAAGATGCTGAAATTTCCCTCCTGATAGGTTCAGATTGCCCAGAGCTGTTCCAGGTCTTGAAGCAAGTAAATGGACCTCCAGGTGCGCCAATAGCACAGAAATTGCCACTAGGATGGATAGTAATTGGACCTCTGTGTGTCCATAGCAAAAGCCCACCAGCAGCGTTCAATCTTACAGGCAATAGCCAATTTCTGAATTCATGGCCCATGCAACTACAAAGTTGCCTAAGCCACATTAAAGTCTGTTGCCTTGGTATTATCCCAGACAACAGTGCCATTTTTGAAACTTCAACAAGAGACGAGGACATAGCCTTTTCCCATGAGGAAAGAAAGTTCCTAGACATAATGAATCTAGAGACAGTCCAGAATAGTGAAGGGAGCTGGATGGCACCGCTTCCCTTTAGAGAAGATCAACCAATTTTGCCTAACAACCACCAACTTGCTGAGAAAAGACTTTTGGCTTTGAGAAATAGAATGCTTAAATACCCCCACTTTAAAGGAACAAATTGTGCAGTTCATTGAAGATCTGTTTATAAGGAACTATGCTGAAATAGTTCCTTTGTGCAGTGAACCCCAAGAACAATGGTTCCTGCCATACCATAAGGTAACTCACCTACAAAAGTCAGAAAAGATAAGAATAGTTTTCGACTCAAGTGCAAAGGTGCAAAACATCTCACTTAATGATGTTCTTCTTAAAGGTCCAGACTTGCTTAACAGCTTAGTGGGAGCACTTCTAAAGTTTAGAGAAAAGAGAATAGCGGTGACAGCAGACATATATAAAATGTTCTATGCCTTTCTGGTTAAGCCAGAACATTGCCACTTCCTAAAGTTCCTGTGGTTCCAAAACATGGAAACCTTGGAAAATATCACTGAGTTCCTCATGAGAGTACATGTTTTCGGAAATATCCGTAGCCCAGCGGTAGCTAACTACTGTCTTAAAAGGAGTGCAGAAATTTATAAAAATCAGTGTAGTACAGAGACATCGAGCAATCAACTCAAACTTTTATGTGGATGACTTACTGATTTCCTTTGACTCAGCACAGGAAGCTAGCCGAGTCATTAAAGAGGTACAGTCTGTGCTAAACTTGGCTAACATAAAGCTTCATAAAGTAGTCTCTAACAGCAGAAAAGTTTTGGAAACTTTCCTAAAGAAGAGCTTGCTGAAAAGGATGTCACAACAATCTTTGAAGACAAGCATACACAGAGTAAGTAGTCTTGATATTTTTTGGAATGTCTTCACTGATAGACTTTCGATCAGAATCCCAAAACTTGAACTTCAGACTACGAGGAAAGTACTCTCTTCAATTAATAGTATTTATGACCCCTTGGGTATTGCAGCACCAGTGCCTATAGTGGCCAAAAACATCTTTAGAGAAGTAATAAACCAAGTTAAAGACTGGGATGAAAATCTGCCCCCAGCCCTGGACTTAGCATGGAAGGCCTGGGCATCTCAGATCAAAGACATTGAACACCTTACTGTGCCCAGACAGTATGTTCCTGTAGAGCATGGACCAAATACCGTTTATGAGTTACACATTTTTTGTGATGCCTCTGAAAAGGCAATTGCCGCAGTAGCGTATTTGAGAGCAAGGAGTAGTACAGAGAGGCATATAGGATTTATTATGGCCAAAGCAAACGTAGCACCCAAACAGACAATACCCAGATTAGAGCGGTGTGCTGCTTTGCTAGCTACCCAACTTCTTCAAACCATTGGTATGGAGGTAGAAACAAAATTCCATAGAATATTATTGTATACGGACAGTATGGTCGTATTAGGATACCTCACAAACACTACAAAGAGAGTTAAAATGTACATAACCAACAGAGTGAACAAAATTCTTTCTCGCACTCAACAAAGTCAATGGAAATATGTTCTTTCTGAGTTAAATCCAGCTGATATTGCTACAAGAGGAGCTTCAGCCCAAAAGGTGCAGTCATCCACTTGGCTGATCGGTCCAAAATTCCTGATGGAGTTAGATGTTCCTGATCACAACAGAAGTAGAACTGAAACATACTCTGAGTTACCTGAGTGCCTGCCAGAGATCAGCAGCTGCAAAATAGACTTGGTAAATGCGTCCAGCATAAGGTTGCCTCATTTAGATGCCAGGAAATTCACAAAGTTCTCTCAGTGGCTGAGTCTTCAACGTGCTTTTGCTAGACTCATCATTTTATAACTTTCAGAGACAAAGCAGCACTAACAACTATGGACATGGTTAAAGCAGAAACCCTGATCTACAGGTCTGTACAGAGATCTGAATCCAAGGAAGAATCCAGATGCATAGAAAAGCAACACTATTTACCTAGGCACAGTGTCCTTAAAGATCTGTATCCGGTTATGGACAGCAGAGGTCTTCTTCGTGTTGGAGGTAGACTTCAAAGAGCTAAAATCAAGAACAGCTTGAAAAATCCTATCATTCTGCCTGCAAGTAGCCATGTAGCCCTTCTAGTAGTCAGACACTACCATGAAAGAGTGTATCATACCCTGGCTGAAGCAAGTGTCAGAAATGCTGGCTTGTGGATTATAGAAAATTAGTCAACAAAGTTATTTTTCAATGTGTGACATGTAAAAAACTTTGCAGGAAGTGTGAAAGCCAGTTTATGGCTGAGCTTCCAGAAGACCGTACCTCTATGGATTCTCCATTTACGCACATTGGTCTCAATATTTTTGGACACTGGGAGGTACATCCTCGTAAAACCAGAGGAGGAATAGTTAACAGCAAGAGATGGGCAGTGTTATTTACTTGCCTAGTGATCAGAGCAGTACACATTGAAGTTGTGGAAAGTATGGACTCTTCTTTCTTTATTAATGCCCTGAAAAGATTCATTTCAATAAGGGGCCCAGTAAAGACTATCAGGTCTGACAGAGGCACTAACTTCATTGGAGCTACCAAAGAGCTTAATTGCATAACTAAACTGGCAGAGGACAAGACTGTAATGGACTTTGCTAACAAAGAGAAAATTCAATGGGTTTTCAATGTGCCTCATGCTTCCGATATGGGGGGAGCTTGGGAGTGCATGATAGGCATCAATAGACGTATTTTAGAGGCAATGCTTGCAAAATGCAAGTTCCTAACACATGAAATATTGGTTACATTTATGGCAGAAGTTGTGACTATCATCAACAACCGCCCGCTGGTGCCATTACTACAGATCCAGAAAGGGCTCAAATTCTGAGTCCAGCCACAATCTTGACTTTTAAAAGTCCTGACTAGAAAGATATCAGCCTTCCAGTTCCAGAAGGAATTCATACCATTCAATGGAAACAAGTTCAGTTGCTGGCATCAGAGTTTTGGAAGAGATTGAAGTCTGAATATCTTTGTCACTTGCAAAAAAGGAAACTGTGGCAACGTCTCCAAATTGATATAAACATTGGAGATGTTGTCCTTCTTAAAGAAAGTGAGAGCCCTCACTATAAATGGCCTACTGCAGTTGTGGAAAAAGTTTGCCAAGTGCAGATGGAAAAACCGAAAGGCTACCGTAAGAACTATAAGCGAAGGCAAAGTGATCAAGTATCAAAGACCTTTGACAGACTTAATTACCCTGTTCAGAGTTAGATAAAACATTTTGGGTTTGCTGTATAAATGGATAAGATAGGTCATAAGATTGCAAAATTTCACTGAAATTTTGAGCGAGGAGTGTGATGTCCAGCCAGGACTGTTTGAATCTCTCCTGCATTTTCCTTCGTTTTAGTTCAGGCCTTAGTATGTCTGAGCATAGGAACGTTTCATTGTATTAGAGTTGTGGGAGGAGCTGAAGAATTCCCCTGCATTTTTCCAGGTTTGGTTTGTCCCTTCCCAGCAAGCTCTGTTTAGCTAGAAGTTTCTTAGTTTTTTGCTCAGTCTTTGCTGTGAGCTTGCAGGGAGCTGTTTTATTGGTGGCAAACAGGCCCAGACAGCCGGGAAGGGCATTTCTTACACCATTTAATCAAATTAGTTGCCAACAACAAATAAGTCAAAGGAATCAGGAGCTGAAAGACCCTGCGCCAGCTCCATTGAGTGAGGAGATCAAACCAAGATCAAACCCAGAGAGATGACACCCTGAAGACTGCTGAAACTTAAACTGTAAAGTACCTTTAATTTCAAGCTTTTAGAGCTGGGGAGGAGAAAGCCCTTTACTTTTGTTCTTTAAAATAAACTTCCTTCTTTTTTGAACTTTATATTCAGCATGAGAGCCTTTTGGGGTAAAAGAGTTTGATCTCACCAGGGTATTGGCGTTGCACACCTAAACCTGCCACCACCTTTATTCGGGTGTGTCTTCACACCTACATTCACATGCATGGGGGAGTGGGAACCGGAGCAGCCACAGCAATGTGGCAGCACATACTGTGATTTATCAGACCAGGGAGAACTGTGTGTGGACAGTGTGCCCGTACTCACCTTGGTGTGTGTAGTGATCATGTAGACAAGCCCATGGTCACTGCTGGCCAGGGAAACCCAAAAGTAAGGTGGATTTTCCTGCCATTGCAGGCAAGCCAGTAGAAAAAATTAAAAATCATCATGCTGCTCATGTTCCTTATCAGCTTATATATGGAATCATGTCATCTCCAATACTGGAACTGTATCACCATCAGGGACATTAGTGATTGATAGTCTGATTGTCCAATACGTTTCTGAGCAGAGTTCACTGTTGGCCATTAAGTTTGGGACCTGATTTCCCCCACCTACTCCTGCCTTCACATCAACCTGCCCTTTCATTGAGAGTATATTCAGAGGCAATCCTCTGGGTACACTCACCATCTAGATGAGTTGGGTTGCAACCAACATGTGGTGCCTGTTGTAGCACTTTTCTATGGAACACACCCTGAAGGAAAATCCTTCAGTTCCTGCATTAGTATCTTTTTGTTTCTTTTTATTTCACTAGGCTTTTACCATCTAATGAGTTTTTATTATGGATTTTTGCTTCTCCTCTTATCCTGCTTCATCTTTTTTTTAATGATTCTGATAGTTTTAGTGCATTTCCATTTGGGTTTGAGTTTGTGTAACCATCTTAATAATTGTATATTGAGAAGCAATATAAAAATCTGATCAGTAGACTGTTATTTCACTGTTCCACAAACTCCTCATTTTCTGTAAGATGTGACATTACCAAAATTACTTCCTACTTTCATTTCTAATGTTCACTCCAGATTGTGAATATATCACAGTTGTGACACAAGCTTTCACAGATATGTTTTTTGCCTGGATAATATCACCATGAAGGATTAGAACATACTGCCAAAAATATTAGTGGTTTGAAAATGTGGAAGGTTCCCCTTTGTCAACTGGGAACTGGACACAAGGAGCTAATTGAGACCACCCCTGCGGGGCGGAAATGTAATGGGTTTGCATTATAACCCTGGGATTTGATCTAAAGCTGTTAAATCAATTAGAATCATTTCATTGAATAGTAGGCCTCTGTTAAGCTCATGCATAAGAAACTGAGCTCAGAGAGTAAGGTATAGCCTGCTGCACAGTACAAGTAGGAATTCTAATAAACAAAATGTAGTTTTCCTCATCCTGGCTTAAAATGGTGGCCATCATAATCTTTAAAATCTACAAATAAATGTTTAACTATTATGGAAGACATCCTGATTTAGATATCCAGTGGGATTCAGACTAACAGCCTAATACCATACATATAATTTAGATTGTCCCATTGTGTTTTATAGGGCTTGCCTAATAGCAGAAAAGCCTAAGGGTTTTGTTTGGTCCACATTTCATAAGTGAACCAAACAGATCCACACTGTCTGAACTAATGTTCAGATCAAAATGCAATTCTCCTTCGAATCTTGCACTTCCCCAGATTTCACAATGCAATTTTTAGGTTAAAAAAAAAAGCACACACTTCAGGTTAAAATTTGGTGGGAATATGAGAGAAGGCTTTCTCAGCAGCTGATGCCAAGCCCTGGAATACTCTATCAAGCTCTGCCTGGGTTGCGCTTGCACTAGCAAACAAAATGTTTTTATTCTTTTATTATAAAAGAAACGTTTATTTTTAATAATTTTTAAAAATTATTTTACTTCCATGTTCTAATTGTGATTTTGTGTTTTATAGTTGCCAGCCATCTTGCTTGAACATGATTTACAGTTGTTCCTTCATATTCACTGGGGTTGGTTCCAAGACCCCCCAGGGATACCAAAATCCGTGAATATTCAAATCCCATTATATGCAATGGCATAGCAAAATAGTGTTCCTCATATAAGATGGCAAAATCAAGGTTTGCTTTTTGGATTATTATTTTTTTAAGAATATTTTCAAGCTGTGAATACTTAAATCCGTGGATAAAGAGGGACAACTGTATATTGTAGATTTAATTTGGATTACTTCACATACAGGTTAAAACACTTAGGCACATGATGTGGTTGACATCAGTATGAAAATGTTTGTATTCAACTACATGTAACAATTGGTGATAAATTGCAATTGTTTGTTGCAATAGTTTATGAATAAGAAATGAAACAAAACAATTATGTTGTATACCGTGATTTATTGATGTCAATGTGATTTTCCTCCCAGTGTATTTGGAGTTACTACTTGGGGACTTTTGTTTTGGTGTGCTAGAATTCTACTTTCTCATCAGCCTATTTCAGTATCTGCAAAGTTGGGGCTTGTCTAGATGGGCTATTTACTCCATCTTGCTCCTGTCTTGGAGTCCTGCAGTCCAAATAACACAGGGCTTTTGCCCCATTTGGCCACCAGGGAGTCCTGACGACAACCGGGGAAAAGACAGCCCGTTAACAACTTTTTATTTTAACATCCAGGAAAACCAGTCTCGTTTGAGGGGGGGAAAAAACAGATTGGACCTGGCAGGAATGCAGGAGTTCATAGCTGCACACCAGCCCATATCTTCAGCTGCCTCTGCTGCCATCTGCATTGCTCCCTCTGAAGCTAGGAAGGAGGCCTGCAGCACGTGGTCAAGGCTGGTCACGTGTAAGGGGCTGGTTTCTGGTTTCCTTGTTTCAGAGAGAGTGATGCAGACTGCAGCAGAGGCAGCCATCCATACAGGCCAGCATATCCATGTGAACTTTCTCCCATTTTGTTTAGGTAACAGGGGGGAAATGGACCTGATCCAGGGCCAGAATACACAGAAGGGAAGCCAGCATATTCTGGCAGGTCTAGAGGAGCTTTGTAGTCAAAGTATGTAAGTAGTTTACACTCAATTCACTGTAGAGGGTAGAGTCTTGTCCTTCCTAAACTCAGTAAATAAATTATAGAGTTTCTTTGGTTAAAATATTAGTGTTCTTCCTCATTAATAACATTTGCCTCTTGCCACCTGGCCACACCCTTTTTGTCATGCTCTGACGTGGCTTGGCCACATGCCTCCCAATTTACATCTGTGAAACGTTGGAGGGTATGTTGGGTGGGGATATAGTGTGAATTATAATAGAAATGGAAAACATGTAGGTGTGATGATGAGGTGACAAGTTCAGTCTCAGTGTTGGTTGGTGATAAAGAGTAGTTAAAGGGACAAAGGAAGAAGACAGGTTTTACATGCAAGCTGAGAGGAGCAGGTAAACATGTGGAGGACATTCTTGCTATAATACATTGATTGGTGATAAGATCACTAAAGTGTTCCAACAACTGAGGCATGAGAATCCTGCATAGTGTCTGAGATGTCAGCTAGTATGTGTAGTGTGCCAAGAAACTATTGTTTCTTTTGTGGACTGCAGTCCACTTCATCATTGTCTGGAAACATGTTCAAAATGCTTATTTATGTTAAAGGCATTGACTTAAATCTAATTGCTGGCCCCAACTAGACCCACTGAATCAATTGCTGAATGGTAGATCAACACTTAAGTAAATCCCATTGAGGACTTTTTCGGACAAGTAAAATGCAGCGCAAGCAGCCTCGCCACATTGCGAGGCTGCAGCGCTGCAGGGCGTCCCTTTTGGATGACGCCCGTCCCTGCCGGTACTGTTGCAGTACCGCAGGGACATTTGAGTGGAATATTTTGGCGATTTTTACTCACGATCAATCGTGAGTAAAAATCGCCAAAATATTACACTCAAATGTCCCTGCAGTACTGCAACAGTACCGGCAGGGACGGGCGTCATCCAAAAGGGACGCCCTGCAGCGCTGCAGCCTCGCAATGTGGCGAGGCTGCTTGCGCTGCATTTTACTTGTCCGAAAAAGTCCTTAGTGAGTGGGTATACTCTATAGGAATAGCAATTGCATTCAGGCCCTTGTAAAATGTTACTTTTCGTGTCTCTTTTTTTTAAGGGAAGGAAAGTACAGATCAGTCTGGAAACAGAAGGGCACAGACCTATGAATCAATAGGTGCAAAACTGCCACAGGTCAGAAATAATACAATCCTATACAGAGCTATACTCAGAAGTAAGCCTCATTAACATCAACAGAATATATTGCCAGATAAATTAATATGTGTGTATAGAAGATAGCCTAAATATATATTTTGGAACCATCACATCCTGATGAGGTGATGAGGTTTGTTCGTACATGAACAATCAGAGGCTAGGGACAGGATATATACCTGCAAGATCTGCAACCGCTTTTTACAATCAGAAATGAAACTGATATAGTCTCTGAACCAGCACAATTCCTTATTAATGCTGGGTGTAAATGGGGGCTGATACATATTCATAAGAGAGTCAGAATGGCATAGTGTTTGTGTGTTGGACTATGACTCTGGAGAACAGGATTTGAATCCCTGCTCACCCATGAAACTCATCTTGGGTAAATCACACTCTCTCAGCCTCAGAGGAAGGCAATGGCAAATCTCCTCTGAACAAATTTTGCCAAGAAAACCCCATGATAGGTTCGCCTTAGGGTCTCCGTAAGTCAGAAGCTAATTGAAGGCACACAACAACAAACACATTCATAAGGGGGAAATGAATACAGTGGATCAGCAAAAGAAGAAATATGTTCTTATGGGGGGTTTTAAGCACAAAAAAAATCTTTAATAAACAGTTTTCTTCCCAGATCACAACCATCCTGTTTGCTATTCCTTTCTCTATTTCTAAGCAAATGTGAAATTCTGCAAAGGGGCTTGAGGCATCCTGTTTTAGTTGGACATTAATTTCTTATCGACTGAAAACCTAATAAGCCATCATGTGAAAAACAGTGAAGAAGATTATTTTCTAAATATTGAAGGGTGATGTCATATGCAAGACCAAGCATACCTTACATTGTTATCACTAGTCCCAAGGAAAAGTTCATTGTTAGTTTAACTTGTTAAGTTTCCTGAGATTAATGAAATCAACATACAGTGGGAGCTAAATTTCCTTTCACACCAGTTTAAACTAAGATTAAGGGGCTCATTCACACAACCACACTCACTTGTCAAGATGTGGTAAACTAGATTAGCCATCCGGCTGGGTTCGGTCTGTTCTTAGCTCAACATTCAACATTCAGCACAACACAGAGGTCAGAACTGATGTGGGCCTGACATTAAAAATGGTACCCTGGTGCCCATTTCACTGTGGCCTTTAGCCAAGGGCAAGGAATCACTTTCAGCAGGAGGGCCAAATTCAGTTTCAGAGATTCAATTGATTGTTGAAGCCAAAAGGCAAAGAGGTGGACTAAATATACCAGAATATTTTAGTTCAAAGTATTTAGCTCCCTAAAGAAAACCTTAGAACAGGCATTTCAGCCTTATTAAAATGTGGACAAAAACATAAAGGATAGGAAAGCATGAAACAATTTTAAGATTAGAAAGAGTATGTGGCCATCTAGGACAGTGCACTTCAATGTATCTGATGGGGGGACCAGCAGTTCTTCTCCAATGTGCTAGGGGCTTGCACCATAACTGTGCCCGTTGCCTAAAATTATTTATTTCTTCCCTGGAAACTTACCAGGGACTAATAGTTCATGGATTAATGCTAGCCTATTGACTGAAGACACCCCAGGAGGAATTGATTGAGGCACCAGGATTCAGCCTCAGAGCCTGAGGTCCTACATCCCTGCTCTGGGCAATGTTACTCATTTCATTATATCATTACATTGTAGTTCATCTGCCACAGCATACATGTTGTATGTTCCTCTGCCATTTGTATGCTCATAAAGGTCACAGGAAATTGGAGAAAGAAAGTAGGAAATGTGACAGAACCCCACCATTTGCAATGGCAGCTCGATCTCACATATTACATTAAGCTCTGCATGACGATATATGCAGGGATACCTTTGACCTAGGCTTTGTTTGAAAGCAATCATATTGCTTAATTACCTGGCTTCCTATAATGCAACTCTCTGACTAGAATAAATATCAGCATGGCTAATGCTGGACCTAAGCAGAGGTTAAAACTTTTCATCAGTATTACTTTCTACCCTGGAGCCTGAATACCCTAAAGGCACCACATCCTGTCTGATCTTGGAATCTAAGAAGCATCAGCTCTGGTTAGTACTTGGATGAGAGACCACCAATAAATACCAGGTACTGTAGGCTATATTTCAGAGGGGAAAACTGGCAATACCACCTCTGAATATTCCTTGCTTAAGAAAATCCTATGAAATTCATGGGGTTGCCGTAAGTCGATAGGCAACTTGAAGGTACATACACACATTTTCCACCTTCCAAGGAGAAGAATCTAGGCACAAATATTACCATGCATAAACATATATGGATGTTTACATTTGAATATAAGGGTTATCCAGCAAAAAAACCTAGACCTTTCCTTAATTCACCCCTGAAATAATAATGAAGTGAAGCAATCATAGCTAAACTAAAGTATGCCATACAGGTTAATAGGCTAAGACACTTTGATTCACTGCCCACATGGCCTATGTCCAGTGAATCTCATTAGCTGTTTTATTTTTATCACATTCTGGCTCTCACTTGACTGCGTCTGGTCAAATGGCTTGTTTCCAATATGCTAATGGGCCAGAATATTCGTCCACACAATTAAAAGCCTTCATTTACTTTGCCCTAACCATACAATCTTAGAATAGTGGAGTTGGAAGGGATCACAAATGCCAGCTAATGCAACCCCCTTCCAGGGGGAATCCACAGCAAATGCACTCCTGAGTGGTGAACATCCAGTCTTTTTTTTAAAAAAAATCTCCAGTGAAGGAGAGTCCACCCCTTTCCAAAATAGTCTATTCCTCTGTTGAACAGTTCTTACCATCAGCATAGTCTTCCTACTGTTTAGTTGGGATCTCTTTCTTATAATTTGTACCTATTGGTTTTAGTTCTATCCATTGGAGCTGCAGAAAACAAACTTACTTCATCTTTAGATATTTAAAGATGACTACCATGATGACGGGCATTCAGGTATTTAAAGATGACTAACATGTCATCTCTCAGTCTTCTCTAGACTAAACATACCTAATTCCCTTGATCATTCCACATAGAGGCTTGTTTTCCAGACCATTTACCATCTTGGTTTCCCTACTCTGGGCATGTTCCAGCTTGACAATATTGTTTTTAAACTGTGGTGCCCAAAACTGGACACAATATTCCAAGTGAGGTCTGCCCAAAGAACAACAAAGTGATACTGTTACTTACCTTGATCTGTTTTCAACAAAACAACACATCCTGGATAGCCATGTCAGTCTGTTTCACCATAAAATGGAAAGAGGAGTGAGGGAATTCAGAACTTTTGAGACTAAGGACTTTTTCGGATGGAAGAAAAGTAACGCAAGCAGCGTCGCCAGGTTGCGACGCTGCTGCACAAGAGGGCGCCAGTTTCGAACGACGCTCTTCCCAGCGGTACTGTTGCAGTACCGCTGGGACATTTGAGCGTGATATTTTTCCTTCCCAGCGTCATATTAGCGATCGCGAGTAAAATATGACGCTGGGAAGGAAAAATATCATGCTCAAATGTCCCAGCGGTACTGCAACAGTACCGCTGGGAAGAGCGTCATTCGAAACTGGCACCCTCTTGCGCAGCAGCGTCGTAACCTGGCGACGCTGCTTGCGTTATTTTTCTTCCATCCGAAAAAGTCCTGTTGTATTTTAGCACGAGCTTGCACAGCCAATAATCCACTTCTTCAGATGCACTGACAGAACTGGAAGTACAATCATAGGTATATTAGAGTTACAAGGTTGTGGTAGATAGGATCAGAGTATAATAAGATACAGAAAATGCAGATTGTGACTCAAGTCATAAAACTTTGGGGTGGGGAGTAAGATGATAAAGGTCTGTCAAGTTGCTGTGCAGTCCTGTGCTATGAAAGAAATGCTTGAAACAATGCTAAAGAAAGTCAATTATTAAAGTAATACCAAAGCAGAGCTTAAGTGATACTTGTGTAAAGACTGCCCTGTTTGTCCAGTGTTAAATGCAGGAGCACTTCTGACAAAGGATGGCATATATCATTTTAGAGGATGAACAGGTAAATGCATCCCCGATATTGTGGGTGACCTTAATAGGACCTGTAAAATTGTCATCAGAGCAGAGAACATACTTGGTATCTCATCATCTTATCATCGTTAATTTCTATAGAGTCATCACTGTACATGGCGCACTACAAGAAAAAGAACAAAACAGTTCCCTGCCCTAAAGCTTACAATCTAATGACATGATACAAAAGGAAAGGGGATGGCAGTAGGGGAAGGGATTAAGTCTAGCATTCTCTTCTCTCCCTCTGCAGCGAGGGCAATGGCAGTTGGGATGGAAGGAGGGCTGATTTATTTATGCCCCTCTTTTACCATCCATGATGTGCCCTGTTGTAGATAAGTAGTTGTTTGAGGTTAAGAGACTGTAATCAGTTAAAGGCCCACCACCCAGAAACTGTGAGAGGATAATATTGTTCACCGGAAGTGATTTAGCTCAATAATCCAGTTTTTTTCTACAAGAGAAACTCCTCACACCTGATCCAACCAGTGTCAAAATGACAGATCTTTCAGTGTTTCCCATGTTCTTATAAACTCTGAGGAGATTTTCAGACACCTCTTTCAGCGTCTTGCCGCGCAAGCAGCCTCCGGAGCAGTAACGAGGCTGCTGCGTGGCAAGGGGTCCATTTTGGACAACGCCATTTCTCTCTCGGCGTCGTCCATGACTGTTGCAGCTAGCATTGAAGGCAGTCGTGCTGTTTTTACTCACGGACAACTTCCGTGAGTGAAAAACAGTGCGGCCGCCTCCAATGCTAGCTGCAACACTCACGGACGATGCCGAGAGAGAAACGGCGTCATCCAAAATGGACCTCTTGCCGCGCAGCAGCCTCGTTACTGCTCCGGAGGCTGCTTGCGCGGCAAGATGCTGAAAGAGGCATCTGAAAACCTCCTAACTGTGCAGACCACAATAATATAGCAATAAACATTTTATGCAGAGCATTTGCATTTTCCTGTCCAAAAATTGTTAATGATAATAAAGCTGCTCTGGAAGGCAGCCCTTAAAGAGTTATTTTCTTCACACACAAAAAATCAATTACTCCATTCCAAAAAGCTACCAATTTTGGGAAATGCAGCACATGTGGTCTGTTGATCCAACTGCACCACAAGCCCATCAACAATACTGTTCAATATCACTATTTGTTTTATGAAGTTTAACTGATATTAAATGCCATCTATGAATACGGTAGCACCCCCGTATCTGGTGATTCACCATCGGCTGATTCAATTATTTGCGGATGGCAACAGCGGTGGTGGACGGAGGAGGGAGGGGAGGGGGAGAGCTCACTTCCCTTCTCCCTTCTCTGTGGGGCTTCCAGTGGTGGTGTCAAGGGAAGTCTGGTGATTGCTGTTATCCACAGATTTCAGTATCCACAGGGTCTCCTGGAACCAATCCCCCATGGAAACAGGGGTGCTACTGTAGTCTACAGTACAGGCCTTTGATCTGATCCAGCATAGCTCTTTTTATGATCTTATGCATATATTTATCTTCTAACTTTAGAAAAGGAAGCTTACCAATGGGACAAGTGAGAATTTCTTCTGTGGAAAGAGAAAATAGGCAGTCCTCTAAAGATGTTCTCAGTTTCTAGCCATTTCATTAGAATTTCATTTGAGGGTATCTTGCGATAAAACTCTGAAGAGATGTGCACTTATTATTCATTTTATTTCTGTCTTGCACATAGAATATACTAGAGGTTTTACAGAACAATTCTGTACATACTTGCTCAGAAGAAAGCCCTGTGGAGTTAAGAGGGAGTTAAACTGGGTGAGTATAGAACTGCAAACTTCGATCGCTTTCCACGAATGATACCATAACCACCATTTGGCCTATAATCCTTTGTGGTGAATATGATTAATTCAGCATATTGCAGGGGAAAGTGGCTGTGTTTATTCAAATGATAATCCCTAGAAATGTGGCTGCTTAAGCTGAATGACCTGATAACAAACAGTTTCTTGTTTTTATGGATGAGTGTAGCCTTAACAATGAGAGAGAGAGGGAGAGAGAGAGAGAGAGAGGGAATAAAACAGGCAAGGACATTCCTATTTAAACAGCCCTTCAGCCTTTAACTGGTTAGGATAGAAGAATGTGCAGTCTGTGTGTTGTTTGGGGTGTGTTGTATGTAATTCATATGTAATGTATTTTAAATTGTGTTTAAATTAATGTTTTAATTGGATAGATTGTTTAATTTTTTAAAAAAAAAAACTTTTGTGCCCCATACTGTTTTAGCTATTGTGTTTTAGCTTACATTATAAACTACTTTGGGTCCTGTATTGGGAGACAGATCTGATAGTAAATTAAGAAAAAAATCATTAGTCATTTCTTCATAGGGTATGGATTTTATCAGATGTGGCAAATAAGGTGTCATAAGGGTGCCTAATGATTGCAAAAGGGTGCGCATACAAGATGACGACGTCCTTTCACAATCATATCTTGCCAATATGCCATACTTTTTTATTGACAGCCTAAGATGTCAATAGATCAGCTGTGGCACTTTGTTGCTGGCATTGCTGGCATTTGAAACTTTGTGCCATTGTACTCACATGAATGCAGCATGAATGGCAGAACACTTCCGAGTGAGATCAGGACAGCCAGGTAGGAGATGCTCTTTTTCTGACACACACCACCACCACCACCTGTACTTGGGACTTTTTAAGTGTGTGTGCTTGTTTTAGCATTTTATGTCTTTATTTTACTTTTATTTTTAAATTTCCCACGCTTTCGTCTTCTCTTAAGATTCACGGAGATCATGAGCATGGAAGTGAATGAAGCTCTGTTCACTCCCCATTAGTGCCTGGGCTGCCTTTTACTGGGATTTAAGGTAAAGTCTTGTGGAGGGGGGGGGTCTTTTGCCAGCATAAAAACATTTTAAAATATGCTGGCAAAAGAACAATAATGGGGGGGGTGTTTCTGATAAAGTCCTATAACTGCAGCAGCATCCTTTGTCCTATCTCATTTTGTTTGATTTAAACTTACCCTTTGTTCCAGTACAGCCCTAAATACCCTGAAGACACCAGAAGCTAAGCAGGGGCAAACCTGGTCAGTTTCTGGACTGGAGACTGCCAGAGAATACCAGCTGTAGATTATATTTCAGAAGAAGGAATAGGCAAAACCACCCCAGAATTTTCCTTGCCTAAGAAAATCCTATGAAATTCATGGGGTTGCCAATAAGTCAACAAACAACTTGAAGGCACACACATTGTTCCAGTAGTTCTTTTTGTGTAATTTATTTTTCTATTTCAGCCTTGGTATGTGCCTGTTCTGCCAAATGAATGGCCCTCAAAGATTCCCTCAAACAATATTCTGCTATCAAACACTCTGAAAAACCAATAGACATCATAGTCCAATCTAAGTAAGTGAGTTTAATGTTGTCATCCCAAATCATGACATAAGTTATTAGGAATGCATGCTTGTTTTTTGAAAAAAGAAAAGAACATCAAATATGATTTATTTATTTATTTATTTATATTTTCCCTGGTTTTCTCCAGGCAAAGGACTGCCATGTATTTTGTAATACAAACCTGTGGTTACAACATACTATAAAAATCCACATATTAAAACTGAAGATGCCAAATACAATTTGGCCAAAGATATAGCAGGTACAGCTCTCTTTCTAATTTTAAAAGATAAAAAGGTAAAAATAGTCACTTGATAAGTAACATATGGACCTGTATCTGCCAATAAAGAGTTGATACATTAATCTTCAGACCCTGAGAATCTTATAATACTCTGGCTCAGGAATCTCCCTCTTATAGTACTATAAAAAGGACAGAATTCAAACACATAGCCATGTTAGTCTGGAATATCAGTAAGCAAGGGGATCTTGTAGCCCGTTTGAGACTACAAGATCCCCTTGCTTATAAAAAGGACAGTCGAAGATATAATGTTTAATATCTTCCATGCCCCAGCCTACAGGGACAAAGATGCTGTTTCACAGGGACCTTATAAAATTTGCCTTTGAGATACACAGAGGGCATATTTTTGAAGTGTAAACTTGTAAATGCCCTCTGTAAGGGAGCACTAGTAAGATCAGTCAGGTAATAGGAAATAAATTTGTTCTTCTTATCTTGTGGCAGGTGTGTGTGTATGTAGTTCAAAGTTGCCTGTTGACTTACGGCTTCCCTCTGAATTTCATAGAGTTTTCTGAGGCAAGGAATATTCAGAGGTGGTTTTGCCAGTTCCTTCCTCCAAATTGTAACCCACAGCACCTGGTATTCATTGGCAGTCTCCCATCCAAGTATTAACCCAGACTAACCCTACTTAGCAGCCAAGATCAGGTGAGATCAGATGCCTTTAGGGTGTTTAGGCTTACCACATAGAAAATGTTGAGTCCTGGACCAGGCTGACATCTTGATTAGCATCCTGAGCAAATAGCCAATCATGAACTATATATATGCTTAAGGACTTCTAATGAAGGCAAGGAAAACATCTGTAAAATAAGCAACAGCATGCTGCCCCTCCCCTTATCCTCTTCCCTGAGATACCAGAAACAAAGTGCAACTAAAAAGTCTTCAGGAAGGCAACCTAGTTTCTTTAAAATTTTAACAGTTTCAGGTGAAATCTTGGTGGACTGAAGGCAACTCAACATCCAGTCTTAAATGTGAAGCAGGGGTACTCTGTGAAAGACCCAAGATTGTCCTTAAGATGTTATTTTGAAATGCCTCTAAAGACAGGCATAATCTAATGAAAAAATTAATATTACTTTATCAGTATTTTTTTAAAAAATCTTTAAAATATATAAAAACTCATCACCAAACAAGAAATTAGAGAGGTCCATGTTACCATTACATATTATTTAACCAGGGCTGCCTTTTTAAAATGTTTTTAAACGTATTTTCAAAATGTTTAATTAGAAAAAGATCCCAAACTTTCCCGATTACAGCTATACCAATGCATGCAAGAATAAGTTTTATGTTACATAGACACATACATAAACATGCATCTGCCCACACAAGTACAAGGACAGGAGATGACAAAGTAGCCTGCATTCTGCAAGATCAGAAATAATGATTTTGTACCACCAAGCTTCCTTCTTACCCAGAAAAATTAGCACAAGAAATAAGCAATGTATTTATGCTGGTTGGGTAGGTGGCAGAAAATCCATTTTCTACAATATAAATCATGCACATACATACCAGCTACTATCATTTAGGTTGTGTGTGTGTGTGCCTTCAAGTCGCCTGTCCACTTATGGAACCCCAGCCTCAGGAATTTCATAGGGTTTTCTTAGGCAAGGAATATTCAGAGGTGTTTTTTCCAGTTCCTTCCTCTGAAATATACGGCTTAACTACACCAGCTAAATACTCCATCTTGTCCCCATCTCAGAGCCCTGCAGTCCATATGAAACAGGGCATTTGCCCCGTTCTGGCCTTGGCCAGCCCTCACCACCCCCATGGGTCCAGATGGGGCTGAGATGGGAAGATGGGATAGGACACATTAAAGCATTATAAAATGATACCCAGATTACTTCATTCTTGGCAGCCAAAACCCAAAATGGCCCTGCATGTCTGCAGGAGAACATCTGGCACACTGCCCCTCACTGCCGCCACCATCTCCCTGGCTCTCCCAAAAAACAGGCAAGAGTCCTGCAGCATGAAGCAGGGGGCCTCCAATCACATGTTGCAGGCCCCCTTCCTGCCTCCAAGTCCACAAAGAAAATTATGGTGGGGCTGCAGCTATGGGCCAGTGTCTCTCTTTCGTTGTTGCGTTGCAGTAACAGGGGAAGAACAGGCCAATTCTGCAGCTAGGATTTGCCAGCAGGGAGCTGGCATATTCTGGCTCATATAGATGAGCCCATTGCCTACAGCACTTGGTATTTGTTGGTGGTCTCCCATCCAAATACTAACCAGTTTCTCTCTCTCTGGCTTTTCTTCGCAAACGAAGATTCAGGAGGGACTCATCCACAATGCTGCAAGCGTGCTGATGACTAAAAAGGCCAATCCAAGATAAACAAGTCCAGTTGCAGAAAGCACAGCAGAAGGTCTCCTTGGGTGATGTTTCCGTGTTGTGATTCCTTCTGCATAGTTGTTTCTCTTCAAGATCTGTTCAGCGTGAGTTCTCAAATAATGTTGCAGCATTGTGGATAGTACTCAAAATAGTACTCTACGGTGAACTTGCCACAGGTCAGCATAAGAGGGGCACTCCAAAAAAGCGATACAAAGACTCCCTGAAGCAACATCTCAGGCTCAGCCAAACTGATCACCAACAATGGCCCACCATGGCCTCACATCGGGAGGCACTAACCAGTTTAGTGTTACTCTATTTTAGCACAACCTGCTATATAATCTGATAGCTTGGAGGAAATGGGACACCCCAGCAACTGATGGCATTCCCCCCAGTCCAATGACTCATCTGCAGTAGTGGCTGATAGTTCCAATATCAATGGGACAGTGAATCTGTTCTGGATTTTGTCTTAAAGAAATACTCAAGGTGGTTAATCTATTCTGAGAACAGGGTTCAGCATCTTGAACAGTTTCTTTAAAGTCTGGATTAAAACCCAAAGCAGATTCACCTCCCCACAGGCATCTGAGCTAGTGGCTTCCACTGGGTAACCAGAATGGTTGCTTCATCACAGCTGAACCCCTGCAGAATTCCTGATATACAGGCAGCAAACAAAAACAGCAAAACTGATTCACAGATGTGGCCCTCTCATGCATAGCTGATTGTTGAGTGATGTTGTCATAAAGCATAAGTAGTCACTGCCACACCCACACAAGTAAATATACTGAAACCTGTGAGTATTATCATGCATGTATCAGTGTGAGCCCAGCCTCACCATCTAGACTGAGTGTGAATGAATATTGTCTGTTGAACTGATGGACAAGATAGTCAATAGATCAACAAACATTTTATATGTGAATTGATGTATGTGAAAAGATACACAGCTGTTGTACAAGTGGTAGGAGCCATGCCGAATGCACTCCTATATGCAAGCATCTTCCAGTCAAAGTCAATATCTTTTTAAAATGGTAACCAACTGACACTATGAACTACAAAGAGCTGCTACAGCAAAATTCTATTATGTCATCTGAGATTAAAGGGGATTACTGTACATATTTCTTGTGGACTGCAGCCAGAAACTGTGCTATGGCTATAAGAAATACTAATTGTTCACCATGGATGGTGACAGATCACATCCAACTGACACATACTACTTCATAACACCTACTACACCAACATCAACATCATCATCATCATCATCATCATTATCATTGTATCTAGAAAAGTATTTTCCTAGTATGAGGAAGGTGATTACAGAGAAGGTATTGGGCTCACACTGCCCCCCCCCAAAAAAAATCCCTTCAGGTCTTCATTTGGAAATATCCTAATATTCATCCCTATAAATACTTAAACCAAGTCTATCAAAAAGAACTACTGTTTCTGTCCTGTTAATGAATTATTTTCTGGTTAAATTGTATCTCACTTCAATGGAATCCAATCACCTGCTTCAATGCAAAAGTCACATGGGAAAAGAAAACCCTGCTGAGTTGAACTAATAAAGGAGAACATGTACTCAAAAGCATGAACATGAATTAATAAAGGTGAACATGGGTCCAGATGGAAATTTCAAGAAGGGTGAAGTTAAACAGAAATGGATTACTTACATTACTGTAGAGACTGAGGCTGCCACCCTACGTGAACCTACTTAGGTATAAGTCTTACTGATTCCCCCCCTCCTGAATTTGTAGAGTTGCACTGTCAAAGAGTTTGGCAGGTAAAGTTTTGTTTGTTTGTTTGTTTCTAATTCAATGGATGAGGTGTGAGGTATGACAAAGCCCTTTCTTCAGGAATTACACAGATTGCCTCCTCATAAACATCTCTTTCATTATCTGGGAGAGGAAAGAGTGGCATTTGCATGGTGCTCTGTAAACAAATAGGCCATTCAAACTGGAGGAATGAATCAAAGTGGGTCAGGAAAGGGAGAAGAGAGACAGACGATAGGGCCAGCCAGGTTTGCAAACTCACTGGAATAGCAACCATTAAAACACTCCTTTATGAATTCTTTTTGCTCTTTTTTTTCTTTTAGCCACTCTAAAAAAAAAATGGCCTTTTGAATACTTCATTTAAATAATCTGGTGTTATCAGTTCCACACACTTGACCACCTCACTATGCCTGACTTACTCTGTCTAGGCCATTTAAAAACAAGGAAAAAAGAATGGGTTCCAGATCCTTTGAAGACCCCATGTTTACATCTCCATCATAACAACCATCTGTTTTATCCCTACTGTCTTCAGCAAGCTATCAATTACAAGAAAAGAGATTCCACATAAACATTAGGAAGAACCTCTTTACTGTAAGAGCTGTTCAACAATGAAATAAACTTCCTCAAAGGATAATGGACTCTCCTTTTTGAAGGTCTTCAAATAGAGATTAGACAACCATCTCTCCAACAATTCTCAAAATGAAGGAATCAAGTTGGAAAAGACCACAAGGACCATCCAGTCCAACCCCCTGCCATGTAGGAATATACAATCAAAGCACTCCTGGCAGATGGCCATCCAGCCTTTGTTTAAAAACCTCCAAAGAAAGAGACTCCCCCATATTCCACTATCAAACAGCTCTTACTGTCAGGAAGTTCTTCCAAATGTTTAGGTAGAAATTCTTTTCCTGTAGTTTGAGTCCTCCATGCCCTAGTCTCTGGAGCAGCAGAAAACAAGCTTGCTCAGTCTTCAATATGACATCCTTTCAAATATTTAAACATGATTATCATGTTACCTCTTAACCTTTTCTTAATGCTAAATGCTATTCTCTTCTCCAGGCTAAAATACCCAGCTCCCTAAATCACTCCTCATGGAGCATGTTTTCCAGACCTTTCACCATTTTGGTTGCCCTCCTCTGGATATGTTCAGCTTGTCAATATCCTTCTTCAATTGTGGTGCCCAGAACTGGGCACAGTATTCCAAGGGTATTCTGACTAAAGCGGAATAGAGTGGTACTTCCTTTGATCTAGACACTACACTCCTATTGATGCAGCCTAGAATTGTATTGGCTTTTTAAGCTGCTGCATCACACTGTTGACTCATGTTTCGCTTATAAGACTTCTAGATCCATTTCACATGTACTGTTGTCAAGCCAGGTGTCACCCATCCTATATCTGTGCTTTACCAAAAAAAAAAAGTCTGCCTAAGGACTTTTTCGGACAAAGATCGTGAGTAAAAATCGCCAAAATATAACGCTCAAATGTCCCAGCGGTACTGCAACAGTACCGCTAGGGACAGGCATCATGCAAAACGGACGCCCTGCAGCGCTGCAGCCTCGCAACGTGGCGAGGCTGCTAGCGTTGTTTTTTCTTTGTCCGAAAAAGTCCTAAGTGTAATACCTTACATTTCTCACTGTTGAAATTCATTTTGTTAGCTTTGGCCCAGTTCTCCAATCTGTTAAGGTCATTTTGAATTCTCATCCTGTCCTCTAGGGTATTAGCTAACACCCCACTCCCACCCTAATTTGGTGTCATCTGTAAATTTGATAAGTATGTCCTCTATTCCATCTTTCCAGTCATTTATGAAGACGTTAAAAAGCACTGGGCCCAGGACAGAACCCTGTGGCACCTCACTAATCACTTCTCTCCAGGATGAAGAGGAGCCATTGGTGGGCACCCTTTGGGTTTGGCCCATCAACCAATTACAAATCCACCTAATAGTTGCATTGTCTCTCCCACATTTTACTAGCCTGTTTGCAAGAATATCATGGGGGACCTTATTGAAGACCTTACTGAAATCAAGATATGCTACGTCCACAGTATTCCCTTCATCTACAAAGCCTGTAACTCTATCAAAAAAAGATATCAGATTAATCTAGCATGACTTGTTTTTGAAAAACCCATGTTGACTGTTAGTGCTCATGACATTCCTTTCTAAGTGTTTACAGACTGTTTAATGGTCTGCTCTAGAATCTTTTCTGATTAGGGTGATGGGCGGTAATTGTTTGGGTCCTCTTTTTTCCCTTTTTGAAGATGGAGACAACATTTGCCCTCCTCCAGTCTGCTGAAACTTCTCCTGTTCTCCAGGAATTCTCAAAGATTATTGCCAGTGATTCTGAGATGACTTCTGCCATTTTCTTTTGATATCCTTGGATGTAGTTCATCTGGCCCTAGAGACCTGAATTCGTTTAGAGTAGCCAGGTATTCCTATACTACCACTTTACCTATTTTGTGCTGCTTTCCCCTACTACATCATCTGCTCCAATTTCCCTAGACTGAATGCTGTTTTCCTTTTGGGAGAAGACCAAGGCAAAGAAGGTGTTAAGTAGTTCTGCCTTTTCTCTGTCCCCTGTTAGCATTTTGTCATCTTCTCCATACAGTGCCAGACCATTTCCTTGTTCTTCCTTCTCCTACAGTTGTTGTTCTTTGCTTGCAAGTTGTTTCTGACTTATGGCAATCCTAAGGGGTTTTCTTGGCAAGATTTGTTCAGAGGGGGTTTTCATTGTTTTCCTCTGTGGTTGAGAGTGTGAGACTTGCCCAAGATCACTCTGTGGGTTTCCATGGCTGCACAGGGATTTGAACCCCTGTCTCCAGAGTTGTAGTCCAATGCCCAAACCACTATGCCACTGGACATAACCAAAAGGTCCCCTTTTATCATTTTTAGCCTCTCTAGCAAGCCTGAGCTTATTCTGCACTTTAGCTTTTCTGACTTTCTCTCTGCATGTGCTGGCTGTTCATTTGAACTCATCTTTTTCCATTTCTTGTACAAGTCCCTTTTAAATCTTAGCTCAGTTGAAAGTTCTTTAGATATCCATGCCTGTTCCTTTAGACACTTCTCATTTTCCTCCCCATTGGAACTGTTTGAAATTCAGCCTCCAATATCTCACTTTTAAGAAACTCCCATCCATCATGAACTTTAGCAGAAATTTCCTGCCAACTGCTGTGAGGTGCAACCTATCCCTTGTCAGAAGTCTGTCATCATGAAATCGCAGATTGTGATCTAAAAAGCCAAATCATTCCTGGCGACACCATCTGCAGAGCCAGTTGTTCACCTCCACGGCTGTTCTCTCCCTTCCTGTGCCATCTCCTTCAACTGGTAGGAGATACAAAATGATAAGCTGTGCATCAAGGTTCTTCAAGTTCCTATCCAGAGCCTTGTAATCCCTTGTGATATCCTGAAGTTTATTTTATTTATTTATTTATTTATTTATTTATACCCCGCTCTTCAGCCTCAAGGCTACCAGAGCGGCTTACAATTTGTTTTAAGCAACAGCTATTTACACATCTACACTGCATTAAGCAGTTTCCAATGTGTGTTAGCTAATTGCCCCCCACAAGCTGGGTACTCATTTTACCGACCTACGAAAGGATGGAAGGCTGAGTGAACCTTGGAGCCGGCTGGAATCGAACTTGCAACGTGGTGGCTTGCAGTACTGGCATTTAACCACTGCGCCACCAGGGCTCCTTGCAGTGTCATTGATTCCCATATAAACCTAAAGGAAGAGGTAATGGTCAGTGGGCTTCACAAATCTTGTCAGCTTCTCTGTTACATCATGGATATTTGCACACCTCTCAGGGAGAGAGCAAACCAGGGAGACAGGACACCTCTCAAGACATCTTGTCAGGCCTGCAAACCACTGCTTCTGTTCCCTTCAGCAGTAAGCCCCACCACCACCACAACCACACATCTCCTCTGGGGATTGGCAGGGGCCATTCCATGCACTGATTCTTGCAAAGTCACCTGCACGTTCTCTGTAGACTGGAACTGTTGCTCTTGTTCCTGTTCCTCATCATCTCTAATAGAGAGCTTCAAATCAGTTCTGTAGCTCCAAACTCACAGAATGATCCCTAATCCTTCTACTTCTTTTATGTGTCATATTCCTCCAAATATTTACCTCCTGTGTCTGGGAAATGACCTCCTCCTCCGAGCCTTCCTCTGTGTGTTCCTCATCCAGGACAGTCTGTTTAGCTCTATCCAAGAAAATGACATGCTTCCTAACATGCTGAGGAGTAGATACACAAGTCTCAAGTTGTTGGACCTTTCCTTCCACCAGGGCCACCAACTTGCACTTGCTACAGGTATACCTACTCATCCTCTGGCAAGAATACAAACATACAACTGAATTGATAAAAATATCGGATTTGTGAAAGAACTGGGTGTGGTATGACATTTTTATTGTGTTCTTCAAATTCAGCACCCAAAAATACATTAAAAATACATCAATACAGCTACAATATTGAGAAAAGTTTTTTCGTTGCAGGCCTGTGAACTGAGTTCAAAGTGCAAAAGCACTCCCAGGAGCAGTAGCGGCACTAGCAGGGTGCGGAGAGGCCAAACCGCACCAGATGACACTGTCAAAGGGAGGGGTGACACTGGCCTTACTTATGCCACAGCCCATGAGGGAGAGGCAAGGAGAGCGTGCTCTTAATTAATAACTTAATTAATAACATTAATAACTCTTGCTATTTTTGTTGACTACACTCTGATGATGCTTGGCCATACATGTGCCAGTTTTTATCTGTGAAATGTTGCAGGGTATGTTCTCTCAGCAGTGTTTTAGTTGTGTATTCCTATGTGGTGGGAGTTGGACTAGATGGCCCATGCAGTCTTTTCCAGTTCTAGGATTCTATGAGTCTGTAATAAGACCCCCTCCTTTAATCCTTTGACTTCTAAGCAGGCTCAAGGGTCTTTTGTGAAGGACTCTTTGAAAGTTTCCAGTCTTCAGCAAAGGGGGGGGGCATCTCCTCCCATGGAAATATGTCTGTCCTTTAAGATCATTTGTTGACCCACCACCACCACAGATGTCTTTGTTAGTGGTGATACAGGGGATGATATTATCAGTATCCCACCCCCACCCCCAACCCATGCATCAATAGAACCCCTTGGTCAAAGATATTAAAATCTAGCCATTTTATATCATATTTCTCCTTATCAAAATTCCTCTGGCTACTGAATGCTTTTATCTGCAAACATGGCTTTGCCTCTGTTTACTTTATTCACTGGATGTGGTAGCTGTGTGTGTTTTTCTGTTTTTGTTGCTGCGGCAGCCATTAGCTTGCTCTCAACATGTTGTAAGTGTGTTTTAATGGTTATTGAGTTTTAAAGCTTTAATGCTTTGGTTAAACTGCCCCCGCCACCAGGAACTTCATTTTTGGAGGGCAAATGTGGGATAACAAATTTTCTGAATAAATATGTAACTGTATATGATCCACACAGATGTTGTTAATCACTGGATTACTTCTGATGGTGAGGGATCATAGCAATTGCAGTCCCACAACAACTGAACAGCAACATATTCCCCATTCCAACATGAACACATATATCCATTTTTGGATTTTCCCATACATGGCCAGTGGACACCCATCCTTCCTCCTCAAATTCATTTGCTTGTTTTGATTCAGCTGAGAACTTGGAAAAAGTTACTATTTGGGTGGTGTATCTACACTAGAAAATATGTAGTTTGACACCCCTTTAACTGCCATGGCTCCATCCTACAGAAGAATCCTGGGATTTGTAGTTTTGTGAGGCACCAGCACTCTTTGACAAAGGAGGCTAAAGCCCTTCTAAAACTACAAATCCCAGGATTCCATTACAGCACTGAAAGTGGTGTCAAACAGCATTATTTTTACAGTGTAGATGTTCCCAACAAACTCTCCCCAAACCATAGCTTTCCCAAGGTCTGATTCATTTCCTCCAGTTTGGTAAACAGGATAACTCTGTGTCCTTGCTCACCTTCGACTGGCAAGCTAAAACGGTTTTATGCCACCAAATTTTTAGAAATTTACTGGGATTGACTTTTGATTATGTGCTGCACTGTTTTATCTGTTTGTACAGTGTATAGTCTTTTAATGAATTTTAATGTTTGTAACTTCTTAAATTGTTTACTTGTCTTTTACATAACTTTAATATTTCTACTTTAATGGAAACTTTTGCATAGTTTTTAATCTGTACTGCTTTTAAATATGTTGTACACCTTCTTGTGTCCCATTATTGGGAGAAAGGCAGGATATAAATGAATACAATAATAATCATAATATCAACATCCAATTATAAATGAGCATTCACAATCCTGTCTCCCTCAGTGCCACCCAAGATTACAAATCCCAGATTATCCACTCCATTCTAACCTGGCCTCTCACATATTATTTCATGGGTTTTCCCCCAACAACTAATTGTTTAAGAGTACCCAGTACATTTTTTTCTTTATAGCATGCTATGTTGCTTGATGGGGCGGGGGTAGCCCTAACATATGTGGTGAATAGGAAATACCATCCTTTTGTGCTCTTCCTGACCTTTCAAAATAAAAGTATCTAGAAAATTTAGGTGGGAGGAAAGGATTAAAAATAAAACACTAAAGAATATACAAAAACAGAATATCATACCTGCTGCACTTGTGAATTATTAGACACTTAAACATCTATATCCCAACACCATCAGTGCTATCCTTTATTTACCCTTAAGGCGCTTGGCAGCTGCTAAATGACTGTCTATGGCAGTTTGGTGGGAACAATAATAATACATTATAAATCAATGAAAATGAAGTTTTGCTGTGATAATCTGATATAGATTTGCTAACATTTGTATGAAATTCAATTCTGTTTGATTGCATCAGCATATGTTTCATTTCTTCCAGCACTATTGATTTTGAAGGTTCTTATCCATATGTCTAAATTATTTCAGCTATATCTTTGCATGACGGTTTGGAAATAATCTGAATCATGCAGGGTCGTTTATTCAATTTACAGGCTTCTTATAATCTGGTTAGTCAACTAATGAAATCTAGGTTGTATCCCTGAGAAACAAAAAAAAGCCAGCATATTTAAAAATATCTTTTGAAATATAAAGATACCTGTTGGTGTTACAAGATAATTAAAACTGGCTTTCTTTCCAATGCAAACAAGGAGCATGAAGCTAAACTTTCAAGGATCAGCATAACACTAGCATAGCTTCAGCTATCACATATTTGTATCACCCTGCCCTTTTGTCAGGAGCTGATCAAATGGGGGACCAGCCATTTTTACATTTAATAATCAGATTACAGATAGACAGAAAGACAGAAAGGATAGCATAGATAAGATAAAAGACAGATGGATAACGGATAACAAGACCACAATTAGCCATTTTCTGTGCAATCCTAAGTATCATTGCTCAGAAGTAAGTAGTAATAAATTCAGGGAAGTTTATGGTTCATTGCATTTAGGATTGCAGCCTAAAGCAACAACCTAGATGCCAGGCTAAAGAAAACAGCATAAATGGGAGCTGGTGTTTAAATTAGAACTATAGCCACCATCAGAATAAGTAGGATGTTGTTAGCGCCCTTCTAAATAAATGAATCTGGTAGCTTCTTTCAGGAGACAATGGCACAACTAGGGAGACACCACCAAAAAGTCAATATTCCTAATAAGGAGCAGTCATAGGCAGGGGATACAAAGCACCTGACAGTAACAAGATAGAAATATTTAAAAAGAAAGATTCAGGTACCAACTTAATCAGGTATATGCGTAATTTAACACCAATGTTTTCTACATTAGGAAGGCTATGTTCCCAAATTAATTTATGATAAAATAGCATATGTTGCCTTTGGCAAGCAATATTTTTTTTAATATGAATCAGCTATCAATAATGTTTGTTTTTAAAAATCAGATTTATCCTATGGAAAAATTATGAGTGTTTGATGATGTATTAGATACCTGATGTATCAGTATCTTGTCACCAAAAGATTGTTTTCAAAACTAGAACCAAGAAAAAACAATCTTAGGCCTTGTCTATACTGGCCAAATAGCCTGGCTTGCCACTGTTCCACACCCTTGCAGTCCAAACAATCCAGGGCACTTACCCCAATCTGCCCCTGGGCAGTCCAAACAACCCCCAGGGCAGATAAGGGTCTGGAACGGGGGCCAGATAGGGTCCTTTATATATAAGGAAAAAAACCATGTCTATTCCACTTACACCAGATTGGACCTTGCATGTCCGCGGGAGCCCATCTAGCATGCCAGCAGGGAATCAGTGTATCCTGGCTGTTGTAAATAAGACCTTAGAATGGTGAATTAACCTGAGTGCCCAATTCATGATGTTAACTCAGATAGGCTGACAGTCCACTCAGCCATTCTTAAGTTTTGGAATCTCCGGATATTTAAATGGGAAGTGAGAAGGCTCTTTGATAATCTTTTAGGCTATTTATTATATGCATTCATAGATATACAAACATATACTGCCTCCTTAGGGAGTAACTTAGACATGTCAACATCTGGGCACTTGCTTTCATCTCATGCTGCAGAACCCCTGCCTGGCTTTGGAAAGAGCCAGAGAGCTGGGAACAGCTAGGTGAGAATCAAACCCCAGACAGCATTCAGATTAGGAACTTTATCAGATGCAGAAAATGTGGCATCATAACAATGCCTAATGAATGCAAAAGGACGCGCATATCATATGACATCATCCTTTCGCGATTTTGTATTGTCCAAAAGCCATTCCTTTTTACTGACAGACCAAACCATCAATAGATCTCCAATGGTGCTTTGTTGCTGGTATTGCCAGCATTTGAAAACTTGTGCCATTGTGCTCATGTGAATAAAGCGTCAATGGGCAGAACACTTCCAGGAGAGATCGCTAAAACCAGGTACCATACGCTCTTTTTATGAACCTACCCAGTTCACTTTTTAGTTTTAAAGTGTGTGTCTGTGCTTGTGTGTACATTTTATGTCTGTATTTTTGTTTATTTTTCAAATTTACTCTGCTTGTGTCTTCTCATGAGAATCGCCAAGATCTTGAACCCAGAAGTAAATGGAGCTCCATTCGTGCTCCATTTATGCTGAGGCTGCCTCTTTAATGCTGCTCAAGGTAGGTCTGATAGGGTGGGTTCTTTTGACAGCATAAAAAATGCCACAAAATATGCTGGGAAAAGAATGTTAGTCTGATAAAGTCCTAGCTGACAAGTGGCAAGAACCCTTTGTCACTCAGTCTTAAGAGACAGGGGTAGGGGCCATGCCTATTTTAAGGTGGTGCTGGGGGATGCCTGTTTGACACCCTGGCTGCTAGCCAGTAGTGTCCCTCAGGGTTCAGTTCATGTACCCCACATGAAACCATTGGGAGATGTCATACAGAGTTTGGGGGTTCAGTGCAATCATTATGCTAATGACACACAACTCTATCTCTCCTTTCCATCTGATTTCAAGGAAGCTGTTTCTATACTAAACCAGTATCTGCTGTCAGTAATAGACTGGGTGAGGATGAAAAAATTAAAATTTAATCCAAAGGTGCTCCTGGTCAATCAGAAGACAGATCAGGGAATAAGGATTCAGCCTGTGCTGGATGGGGTTACACTCTGCCTGAAATCTCAAGTTTGCAGCTCGGGTGTGCTCCTGGACTTGGATCTGAGCCTGGATGCCCAGGTTTTTGCTATGGCCAGGAGTGCTTTTGCACAGTTAAGACTCATGCACCCGCTCTACCTGTTCCTTGAGAAATTGGATCTGGCTACAGTGACACATGCCTTGATTACATCCCATTTGGACTACTATAATGTGCTGGGGGGGGGCTACCTTTGGGAACTGTTCAGAAGCTTCAGCGGGTCTAAAATGCTGCACCCAGGCTGTTGACTGGGGCTGGTTCCAGGGATCACGTGACTCTCCCTTTTAAACAGTTTCACTGGCCATTTCCAAGCAGAATTCAAAGTACTGGTTTTGGCCTTTAAAACTCTACACAGGTTAGGTCTAGACTAGACATATTTCCTTATCCAAGCCAGCTCAAGGTTTAAGATCTTCAGGGGAAGGCCTTCTCTCAGTCCCACCATCTGTGCAGTTGCATTTGGTAAGGCTTCAGGAGGCTCAGCTACTAGGCTGTGGAACTCCCTTTCATGTGAGGTCCGGTTGGCCCCTCTCTGCTCTCTTTCCCCCAGCAGGTGAAGATGTTTTTATTCAGGTAGGCCTTTGAAGTTTAATTATGAAGCAGCAGTATGCGTGTGATAAGACTCAACATGGTACAGAGGTTTGAGCATCGGACTACAACTCTGGAGACCAGGCTTCGAATCCCTGCTCAATCATGAAAACCCATTGTGTGTCCTTGGGCAAGTCACAGTCTCTCAGCCTCAGAGGAAGGCAAAGCAAAAACCCCTCTGTAGAAATCATGCCAGGAACACCCCCAGATAGGTTTGCCTTAAGATCATAACAAGTCAGAAACAACTTGAAATCACACAACAAAAAAACATGTATGTGTGAAGTACTGTGCTGTATTTTTAATTTTTTTACTGGAAATTATGATTTAATGTTTTTAACTGTTTCTAATCCTGTTTTTAAATTAACATTGTTAATAATTTTTAACTTTTGTAAACTAATGTTTTAGCTTAATCTTTTATTCATTATTGCAAGCTGCCTTGAGTCCCATCTTGGGAGAAAGGCAGGATAGAAATTCAATAGATAAATAAATAAATAAATAAAGGCCTTCCCATTTCAGTTTCTGGGTAGGAACTCTGTGACTGAATATTTCTCCATACAAAAACAAATGTGGAGGAAAAGCATATCAGGATGATGGCTACAGGAGAACCATCTCTTATGGTATCGAATTTCTATGGGCAAAGATTTTAATTTATTTAAAGACAATCATGAAATTGATGTTTGACAGTATATAGCCTAGAAAAAACCCTTATGGCTCTGGTGCCACAACAAACTACAAATCCCAGGATTCCATAGGCTGGAGCCTTGACAGTTAAAAAGGTATCAAATGGCATTATCTCTGCATTGTGGCAGCAGCCTAAGACTGGTAAGGGCAGCTATGAACAAACTAGATAAGATGAAATCCTGAAGTGCAAAGATATACAACTGAACACTGAAGTTAGCATTGCCCATGCAATTGTATTTCCCATTTCTGTGTATGGGTGTGAGAGTTGGATGGTGAAGATAGCTGATAGAAAGGAAATCAACTCTTTCGAGATGTAGTGCTGGAGAAGAGTTCTGGAGCTACCATGGATGGCTAAAAAGAGAAACAAATGGGTCCTAGAACAAATCAAACCTGAACTCTTCCTAAAAGCCAAGATGACTAAATTGAGGTTATCATACTTCAGCCACATCATGAGAAGGGACAATTCACTAGAAAAAACAATAATGCTTGGAAAGGTAGAAGGCAGAAGGAAGAGGGGAAGACCACATACCAGATGGGTAGACTCAATCAAAGAGGCCACATAAATTTAATGAGCACTTTATTATTGCTATGGTAATGTCAACCACAAGAAAACAAAAGATGCTTTTAAAACAGTAAAATGAGACCAAAATCTCTACAATGAAACAAAAACCCATACCATGTTTGTTTAAAAAATATTTCTGATTACATCTTTTGGTGCTGCTCTCTCTTAATTTAATTTTATTACAGTGAATAGAGTTTTTTATTCTGTGATTTTATAAGCAAGAAGTTTTATTGCTGTTTTATATGATTTGTATATTGCCTCGGGCTCTAAGGCAGCAGGATGATTGATAAAGTTATCAAATACTAAATGAAGAAATACTACAGATTTTTGACTGAACCTCTAGAGTAGTCAATACAATGTCAGCCTTTCTCATTCACAGCAATTTCTCTTTTAACAAAATGTATTTTCTATAAATATCAAGTATCCCATTGGGTGGGCACTTCATTACCTTCTTCGATTGCTAATTTGCTTATGGTAAGCAAAAACAACCCATCTTGACTATGCCTACCAACAAACCACTTATCTGGTGTTAGTGCATCAGTATAATTGTTGCAAATCTGGAGCTCACAAAAATTCTCTATTACACATGACCTTCTTATGTCATTTATTATAACATCCAAAAAATATCGCCTCTGTCCAGATAATCTTTACTCTGCAAAACCAGACATAACATTAGGAGGAGAACTAGATCTCTTTTGTGGATAATTTTTGTCCATCATCTCCAATCAACCACCTCACAATTAGGGAGAACTGCCATTGAAAGCTAATGTTCAGCACCTTTGAAAAAAGCCATCAACAACAGTGCTTTTTGCCAGCCATCTAATCTACAAAAAATATTTGTCAAAACATTTTTTAAAAAAAACAACAATGCTGGTTCTCAACATTATGACTCCAATTACTGATTCACCTGTGATTACATTAGGGAAACTGCCACATTTAAAAGCATTTTGAAAAACTGTTCTTTATGAATCAATTTGTTACCTGCAAGTCCATCAGTGTTGCATCTGTACACAATGTAAAACAACCAGGTTTTTTAAACAAAGAGTACCATCAAGGGGCTTTGTATTCACTTCAGAAGCTACAAGAGGATTATGACCAAAAAGAAAACAATGGAGCAACCAGAAACCATGGAGATTTTCAGACAGAAATGAAAAAAGTGTTCCTGTCCCAGAAACTCGACTCCCGCCCCTGTCACGCCACAATCACCCTTCCCCCTGCACTTACCTCCTCTCCCATCATTCCGGCAGCCCAGGAGTGAATGGAGCTCCATTCACTTCCTGGATCAAAATCCCATGGATTCTCACAAGAAGACATGAGTGCAGGAAATTCAAAAAGAAAAAGAACACAAAAAAATAACAGCAAGCACAAAAATACATTTTAAAAAGTAGAAGTAACCCAGGGAGGGTCATAAAATATGTGTCAGGACTTTTTCGGACAAGTAAAATGCAACGGAAGCAGCCTCGCCACGTTGCGAGGCTGCTGTGCTGCAGGGCGTCCCTTTCGGATGACGCCTGTCCCTGCTGGTACTGTTGCGGTACCGCAGGGACATTTGAGTGTAATATTTTGGCGATTTTTACTCACGAAAGTTGATCGTCAGTAAAAATTGCCAAAATATTACACTCAAATGTCCCTGCGGTACCGCAACAGTACCGGCAGGGACGGGTGTCATCCAAAAGGGACGCCCTGCAGCGCAGCAGTCTCGCAACGTGGCGAGGCTGCTTCTGTTGCATTTTACTTGTCCAAAAAAGTCCTCAGTTACCTGATTGTCCCAATCTCACCCGGAAGTGTTCTGGCATGGACCTCCCATTGATGCTGGGATCTCGCTAGCATAATGGGGCATCGTTTCACTCACAGGAACATCCGTGACAGAAACAGAACGGGGATCTATTGACAACTTACCCTGTCAATAAAAAGCAGCATTGGTGGAATGGCAGCAGAATGGGTGCATAACGAGGGGGGAATGACATTGTCTGGAAAGGGAGCCGTTTGCGATCTCCTGGCATTCTTGTAATGCCACTTTTAACACGTCTGATAATCTCACATGTATTCTAGAGCACTTGTGGGCAAAGTGCAGCCCTTCAAATGTTGCTGGACTGCAGTTCCCATAATCTCTCTCTATTGGCTATACTGTCTGGGACTGATGGGAACTGCAATGACTTCAACCTCAAGAATAATAAATTCTACTATTGGAATCCTGTTTTAAAACTTCTTAAACATTTGGATATTCCTCCTATGGCAAATATCATATTCCTAGGAATTTTCCTCTTTTTCCAATATTCTCAGAACCACTGGCTTTCATTGCCTAACAAGTACTTCCTGTTAAATATTTATTTAAATTGCTAACAAATTATTGTGTGATTGTTTCATTAGCTACCTATGGTCTCCAGGGGCAATGCAGAGCATTCAGTGGATGTTGCAATGTTTTGTGCTTTTAAATATCAGTTGCATATGTTTCTACCTTCCATGGTTATTAAGAATCCAGAATCTACAATGCAGGCTGCAAATGCAGCATCTCTGTCAGATGGCTGAACACCCTATCCGTAACCCACATGTATTAGGACAGAATATTTTAGTCCCCCAAGTCATGTTTTACTCTAGATATCACACAGAACTAGATCTACAGTGTAGGCATTGTACAACATTATCCCCTGCACAGTTGTAGACAATGTCCCCAAATTTCAGCTATTTGCTACATACATATTATTTTTCTACAAACAAATGAAAAGTCTGAGGCAAAAACTGCTACAGTAAATCTGGTAGAGTACATTTTATTTTGTCAGGTTTTATTTTATTCCACCTTGTGTTTTCTAGCTCTCTATGCTTGGGTGGAACCACCTTGAATAACACTTCTCTACATATGAGGGCATTTTTGTACCCTGTAGCACACTGCAATTCTCATTGGGTTCAAAATATACTCCACAAGTCACACAATGGAATCTTTTTTTTAAAAAAAACCTGATACATGAGGGTTAAATGTCTCCAGAGAAACGGAGCTCACCAACCTAGAGGCTTTTCTATATTTGAGGCAATAAAATGTGGATTGATGTGCAGTAACACCAATTCGCAGCAGCTTTCATTTGTTTCCACATTTTTTCCAAGATCGCAGGCATGTGAAGCCATATGTGTTTGTTGTTCAAACAGCCATGCCTGTGAATCAAGATGGCAGATGCAAGTGAATTACTCATATTTTTATTGCCACCAGTTGCCAACACCGAACAGTATTTTTTAATAGCAAAGCCAAGGTGTGGAAGTGTGATCTTCCACTTAAATAAATAAGGAAAAAAACTGTTTTCTCACCTTAGCACATAATCACTATGGCAAAAATCCAACATGGTGGTTCCAGGCGCTGCCTTACTGGCAAATTCTACCCCCTGCACATGTCTGACCAATCAGCTTTCCACCTCTGTTCTTACTGGGAAAGTGCAGCAAAGCAAATCAGTTGTCCCAACGAGGGGGAATGCACATTTCCTTTGGAGGTTTAAAAAAAAAAATACCTGCAGAGTATTTGGAGTCACCCCGCCTTCCAAATACAACAAAATGATGCATGATCCCATTGGGACAAAAGGTATTCTCCTCAAATTCTGTGAGGAGCTTTTTCACTGTCTAGACAACATCCTAGGGTATTTTCCTCAGTTGAATAGCTCTTATCCTGAAGAGATTTCCAGTAATATTTAACTGTAATTTGCTTATCTGTCTCTTCATGCTTCCAGTCCTGCTTTCTGAAGCAACTTTTGACCAACAACCCCTGTAACATTGGAAGACAACTGTTATGTCTCCTCTTAATCTTCTCTTCTACAATGAAAAACATACCAAGTGCCTTCGGCTGTTACTAGTGGGGCTTGGTTTCCAACTGATCTTCATGCTAGTTCCCCTTTTCAGGGCATGGTCCAATTTCTCTACATAAGGGGTAGGTATCTGGTCCCTGATACCTGTTTTTACAGCCCCTGGTGACCTAAAAGCCCCATTCCACTAGTGCCATCCCAACAGTTTTACATTAAAAATGAGGAACTGGATGATAGAAAGTCTCAAGGAAGCACAATTTAAGACACATTGTATTCCTCTGGCACTTTTTTGGAATAAAAACCTGGGGGAGCAATGAAATTGGAAGGGGAGTTCCAACCATTTCTGGTTTCATTGAAAGGAGATGGTGGGGCTTCTGGTGTACTATTGGCTCCTGGGCCCTCTGACGTTGCCTGCCCTTCTTCTACATCATTCTTTGTGCTCAGAACTGCACACAGGCTTTGGCAACTGGTGGCTTCCATGTCAGTGGGGCAACGGATCAATTTCAGGTTTCAGTCTGAACTTTAATGCAGCCATCTAATGGCAGGGATAGCTCCTTTAAACTTTGGATTCATCACCCGACCATTGGACACAGGACTCCAGATGTGACCTGGCTACCACAGCATAATAGAGCATCACATAACATATGCCTTTTTGTGCGTGAGGCAACATCTTCTAGTAATCTGTGGTGTTCATGGAGGTGAGGAGAGCATCTAGGGTGTAAAATGTGATCAGGAAGAACCCAGAAAGCAAAAGTCCTCAGAATATCAGTGCAAGTATGCTTACATTAGAAGTAAGCTACAATTAGTTCAATGGAACTTCCTTCCTGGGAAATATATTTTTTTAGGATTGTAATTGTAGATAATTTGGTGAGGAAAAGCCTTTTTTCCCAAGCTATTCATGCCCATGAGGGGCTGTGTATGTAACTGGGTATATCTAGCCTTCCCTTTGCTACATTGGAGATAACTGCTCATTGTCATCAAGTGTCAGCCATTTTAAGTGAGAGCCTAGTCAAAATGCAGCACAGGCAGTCAGGAGCAAAGTCTGCTGGCCATAAGCTAGCATGTGCATCAAGTTGATAACACAGCCACTGTAACTTCTTTCTGCCCATACACATTCAGCATTCTGATTGTCTGCTTTCAGCCTTTAAAGTTCAGTTTGTCTTCCTTCACAAAATGTCTTTGTCACTGTGATAAACTGGACTACAGCTAAATCACTCTATAAAAACACTTTGGTTACAAACATTCTTTTTTTTTTAATTTAAAAAGTTGGAAGGCAATGCACTCTTTTCATGCCTCTGCCACAGGCACAGATACACACCATTATACTGGAGCCAGGGTTCACTGGGTGAAAGTGCTAAGACTTTTTGATTAGCAGTGGCAGCAGTGTCAACTGCCCCCCTACCACCACCCTGGCTCCCCAATTCCCTATGATTTTATCTGCAATCCTCACAGTAGCTAGGAGGTCAATGAGTTTTCCCAGAAAGTATATATTGTTAAGAACTATCTGTACTGTAATTCAAAGTGTTGGGGGGTGCTTGGCTTTGCATGGGCAATTTAAACCTGTTAGCTTTACAAAAGGCCTCCTTTTCATGGAGAAGATAACGTCAAGAACTAGTTTGTTGATATGAATCCGCACAACTGGTTGTATGTTTGGACTCGCCTCGAGCTATAAAACACATGCCAGAATTAGCTCCCCAACAGTGGAGAAGAGAAGGCCCAAGACACTACCTCAACTTCTCTGGCCACTGAAAGTTTAGTTGGATTCTGCTTTCAGAACTACATTACCCACAAAACTATGAAGGATAGAAACTTCCTTCTAAAAAGCAAATAAAGATGGTAGCATCCAATGAATATTTGTGTTTAAGGAGAATGCAGTTATTCTGTGTGGTTCTAGAAGGGCTTTGCCTTTGTCATCATGCTTATACAAACATGGGATTTTTGTTGGTGCAATGGGCTTACAGTCATTATCATCTTCAATTTATAAGTGCTCTATGTCTTTTCATTTCATCTCATTTGTCTTGTCACCAAAAATTATTTGGGAAAGGCAGAATGGATGATAATGCAGAGAACCATCCATCTGAAAGCACCCTCAGAGATATATCTGAGGGCAGTGAGAATATACGCACAGGCCTTCACATGTACAGCCCAGCAGTGCAGACGAGGCCTTAGTGGCACAACACAAAAACAGGATTGACAGTCAGGTTCTTGTGGAAAGTGGTCATTCCAATTGTCCTGGTCCTGCCTGTTTAGGACATCATATCAGTACTTGGAACTGGATCAAGAAAATGAACCAGAAGCCAGTCCAGATTTTAAGAGGTTGAAATAATATAGTCAGAACAGTAAACACCAGAAATCATTCTGGTATTTTTACTAGATGCACTTTCAGAACACCTTTCAAGGTCAGCCCCATGGAGGGTGCCATGACCGCAGCCTAAACTGGATGTGGCTAAAAGTATATGTAATAGTGGCCAAATCTACTTTTGCTATGATGTTATAATAAAACTTATGAGCCAAGGCGCCCTTTAAACTTCCAATAAATGCTATGAGATTATTTAAAATGGTAGTTCTCTGACCCAGGGCCATGATTTAAAAGGGGGCCAAGGGCAGGCACTAGCAGTAGACTCTACTGGAACTCTGGGGCTGCAACGACTGGCCAAGAATGCCAGCTGCTGACATCAGCCACGTACACATGACACTAAAAAAAACAAACTTTGGCCCCTAAATTATTCACATAAAAAGACCAGCAACCATAGCTCTATATGCTACTCAACATCAGCATTTTGAGGAGGAAAGAAAAGAATTCAGACATGTACAGTATATTGCAAAATGTATATTTTTGCCATCCATTGTTTATGTAGAGGCACTGTTCTCAAATGACTATAGAAACCATGCTGTGAAATAGGAAGGAAGACTAGCCCTCTCCAGATGTTCTCGTAATCCTCCCCAACTCCACCCGCAATATTTCTCTGCTTGCTGAAATGACTGGAAAGGAAAATGTAACCTCCTTCACCCACACAGGACTACAAATTCAGAATTGTGCTTTATCAAGTTTCCTGATTACATGGACGGATCTCTGTAACTGTGAATATGGTTACATGTTCTCTTCAGACATTCCCAGCAAACGTGGAAAGGTTATGGGGAGGGGGGGAGTGGAAGGGACTGCTGCAGGTGTTCCAGTTCCTTTCCATGGGGACAGTAACCCAAACTCCTGAACAGGATTTTTGTATGTAAAAGCCATTTAAGGCTCTAGGAACAGCCAGTGCAGATACTGGATGACTAGTGTAATGTGTTCTTGATTCCCAGATCTCAGAATCTAGGAGAACTCTTCTCTAGTTCTCAAGATGAGAGAGAAGAATCTCAGGGTAAGAGTGCTGCCTTGAAATGTGCATGTGTGTGTATTCATCATCATCATCATCACCATCATTATTAATTTATATCCCATCTTTCTCCCAATAATGGGAACCAAGGAGGCTTACAGCATATTTTAAAACAAAACAGATTATAAACCTATATAAAAGCTTCCATTACTGTACAAACACTGTATAAAAGTTATTTAAAAGACAATTAAACAATTTATGAAATTAAGAATATTAAAATTCATTAAAATCTCTCTCTCTCTCTGGCTTTTCTTCGCAAACGAAGATTCAGGAAGGACTCATCCCACGCTTTCTGCAAGTGCGCTGATGACTAAAAAGGCCAACCTGAGATAAACAAGTCCAGTTGCAGAAAGCACAGCAGAAGGTCTCCTTGGGTGATGATTCCAGGTTGTGATTCTTTCTGCATTGTCATTTATCTTCAAGACTTGTTTGGCGTGAGTTCTCAAATAAGGCTGCAGCATTGTGGATAGTGTGTCTCCATGCCTCCCGATGTGAGGCCAGGGTGGGCCATTGTTGATGATCAATTTGGCCAAGCCTGAGATGTTGTTTCAGGGGCCCTTGTATTGCTTTTCTGGAGCACCCCTCTTACGCTGACCTGTAGCGAGTTCACCGTAGAGTACTATTTTTGAGAGGTGATGGTCCTCCATCCTAGAAACATGTCCTGCCCAGTGCAGCTGCGTTCTCAATATCATGGCCTCAATGCTGGTGATCCCTGCTTGCTCAAGGACAGCAACATTCATCACATAGTCCACATAAAACAGGATATCACACAATCAAAAGCTCATCCCTGACAGTTTCTAAAAGCCTGACAGCATAAAAATGTTTTAACTTGCTGGCAGCAGGAAAGCAAGGACAGAGCCATTCTAGCCTCCCTAGCAAAGGTGTTCCAAAGTCTGGGAGCAGCCACCAAGAAGGCCCTCTCTCCTGCCAAAAGAGACTGAGATGGTGGTGGGATGAAGAGAAGGGCCTCTCCAGACGATCTTAGAGCTCTAACGGACTCACAAAGGGAGATTTTTGGTTCTTTTTTTATTTGAATGGCATGCTCTGTGTAACTGTGGTTGACACTTAGGACTTTATCAGACTAACCCCCATTAACGTTCTTTAGCCAGCATATTTTGTGGTGTTTTTATGCCGGAAAAAGACCCCCCCCAATCAGACCTACCGTGAGCAGTGTTAAAGAGGCAGCCCCAGAATAAAAGCAGCACAAAAAGACCTCTCTCTATCTCTGGGTTCAAGATCTTGGCAACTCTCACTAGAAGATGTGAGTGCGGTAAATTGGAAAAATAAACAGAAATACAGACACAAAACATACACACAAGCACAGACGCACACTTTAAAGCTAAAAAGTGAACCAGTGAGGTTCATAAAAAGAGCATATGGTACCTGGTTTTAGTGATCTCTCCCAGAAGTGTTCTGCCCATTGACACTGTATTCACATGAGCACAGTGGCACAAGGTTTCAAACCCCGGCAATACCAGCAACAAAGCACCATGGAAGATGTATTGACAGCTTGGCCCATCAATAAAAATGAACAACTTTTGGACAATACAAAATCACGAAAGGACAACATCATATGATATGAGCACCCTTTTGCATGCATTAGGTGTTGTTATGAGACCATATTTGCCACACCTAATAAAGTCCAAAATCTTTCATGCTTAATAACATCATCAATAGCTATCCATCATTACATTACCCTTGTGACATCACCTTGGCCCATCATGGTGACATCACAAAGGGTTATCCCTATATCTCAAGTTTGATCCCTGATATCTCAGAGACTGGCATAGTCGTGAACTGCCAACCCTACCTGGTGATCCACTTCCTTTTGTTTAACAGAGAAAAGTAAGAATTGAATTTTATATACATGTTGCCCCCTGTATCTGCAAAACCCCCTGTATCTGCACTGAAAAATGTCTAGAAAGGTGTCCTTTCTAGGAATCACTAGGTCCTCCAACACGACTCTACTGTATACTTGGATGAGAAGTTCTTTATTTTAATAGGGTTTCCTATTATACATAGTTTCACTTATAAGTCCAGGAAAATATCCCCACAGATACGGGGGGGGGGGGAGTGCAACCTGTACTGTGAATGGGAATTACCCTGAATATAATCCACATCCTTTAAGAATATGTATAGCATATTCTGAGACCCATTGTGGTCTAGTGATTTGAGCACTGAACTAAGGACATTTTCAGACGGCCCTTACCGCGCAAGCAGCTTCCAGAGCAGTAACAAGGCTGCTATGCAGCAGGGAGTCCTTTTCGGATGCTGCCGTCCCTCTTTCATGACCATTCGTGGCACGTACGTGAAGCTTTGGAAGCAGCCGCATCATATTTCAATCACGGGCAACTTCCGTGATTGAAATATGATGCGGCCGCTTCCAAAGCTTCACATACGTTCCATAAATGGTCACGGAAGAGGGACGGCGGCATCCAAAAAGAACCCCCTGCCATGCAGCAGCCTCGTTACTGCTCTGGAGGCTGCTTGCGTGGTAAGGGCCATCTGAAAATGTCCTAAGACTCTGGAGACCAGGGTATGAACCCCTTCTCGACCATAGAAATCAAATATAGACTTGGAAAATCAAACATAGCCTTGGAAAAATGAAAAAGGAGTGGGGCAGATTTGCAGAGATTTAAACAGATTCCCTTGTAAATTAAACTGGTTTACCTCCCTGAACAGTAATTTATTTGCCTTGATACAAACAACATCCTCTCTCTCTCTCTCTCTCTCTCTCTCTCTCTCTCTCTCTCTCTCTCTCTCTCTCTCTCTCTCTCTTGTGCATTCAAGCCCAGCCTGCTGGTCTCTCAGATTTTCCTAGGTTGCCAAGGTTCGATTTACACTGAGATAATGAATTGATTATTGTAAATGGGTGTGTAGATGCTGAAACACCAAATAAATGTTTTGTTTGGTTTCAGCTCTGTGGTACCACTGTGCTCCTCCCTCCCCGCACAGAAGACCCAAGTGATGATCCACATTTAACTGTGTGCATTTTAATATGTTTAGGTGTATTTGCAAACAGGTATGCAGAGACTGCAGATGTGTATGAGTGTACACTTAAGCAGACATCTGCTGTAGCATCTGTTTTTGCACACACATAAAAGTGCCCATGCACACACAGGTATAATGCTGCATGACTTTGGGCAAGTCACACTCCCTCAGCCTCAAACGAAAGCAAAGGCAAAACCCCCTCTGAACAAATCTTGCCAAGAAAACCCCATGATAGGTTCATTTTGGGACTGCTGTAAGGCACACAACAACTACAACAGCACATTCTATACTGTAAATAGATATTTTATCCTATGGAGCTGCTGTTCAGCAAAACACCCCCTCCTGGTGGGGGGAAGCTCAAGTTCTTGAAAATCTGTGATTGCAACAGTGCCAAACTTGCAAATTCAAACTCTCTAATGGTTTTATAGATGTTTTAAGTATATGTTGGGTTTCCGCCCAACAAGGCAAAGAGAAAGAAATCCATCCTTTCAGAATAGCCCAATTGCTGGTGCTAGGGAATATTTTTTAAAAAACCAAAACACTCTTAAACACTTCTTCCCCTGCTTTCCTTTTCTGCTCCCTTGGAGCAAAATAATAAAACATAAAAGACACTGTTTCCATTATTCTACTACCTGATGGGTTTTACATTTTAGCTGTTTGGAGAAGAACTGTCATGACCAGTTATATAGCTACTTTAAAGGAATGCACTCATCACACTTTCTACACCTCAGACACTTTTTCTCAACCTCTGCTTCCTCCCTCCCTCCCCCCATTCTTATTTCTCACATTCACTTTCTTACTCTGTCTGCCTCTTTCTCCTTTTTTCAATCTTTCTCATCTCGCCTTTCCATTGTTATTCACCCTGTTTATTGCTTCAAGCAGCCCTGACATACTGGACATCATCTGAAACTACAAACGACAGGATGCAATAAGCTAGAGAATAGCAGTAATCTGAGGAAAGTTCTTCATTCACTCTTGCACCTAACTCTCTGTCTTCTTATCCTACATAGAAAATAAAAAAATCAATACCACCTCACAGGGCTTGATAAAAGTGCTGGATGAGTACAGCAGGCATGCTGGATATAGTAAATTAAAGTGATCAAAATTTTCCAGTCGACTCTGCCTATAGCCTACATAAACTAACAACCCTGTCTACAGAATGTCTGTCATTCAAGAAGCTTTATTTTATCCGTGTCTCTGATTATCTAGAGAATGAATACATATGCTTTATACCTGTGTGTGCATGGGCACTTTTGTGTGTGTGCAAAAACAGATGCTACGGCAGATGTCTGCTTAAGTGTACACTCATACACATCTGCAGTCTCTGCATACCTGTTTGCAAATACACCTAAACATATTAAAATGCACACAGTTAAATGTGGATCATCACTTGGGTCTTCTGTGCAGGGAGGGAGGAGCACAGTGGTACCACAGAGCTGAAACCAAACAAAACATTTATTTGGTGTTTCAGCATCTACACACCCATTTACAATAATCAATTCATTATCTCAATGTAAATCAAACCTCAACAACCTAGGAAAATCTGAGAGACCAGCACTGGGCTTGAATGCACAAAAGAGAGAGAGAGAGAGAGGATGTTGTTTGTATCAAGGCAAAGAAATTACTCCTCAGGGAGGTAAACCAGTTTAATTTACAAGGGAATCTGTTTAAATCTCTGCAAATCTACCCCACTCCTTTTTCATTTTTCCAATGCTATGTTTGATTTTCAACTACATCTGACTGGCACATGAATGTCTTTCTGTGTTGATAAACATGGATAACTATATTGTTGGCATGGTGTGCGAGTCTTAATTTGCCTCCCTTAGTAAGCCTGGCAATACCTTTTTCACCAGTATTCACATATCCACAGCTTAAACCCTCTAATTCTTACCTAGTTTCATTTCTTCTATTCAGTTTAATAAAAGGACAATATTTTTCCATGCTGTGGAAAGCCTTATTTCATAATTAGTCTCCCAGTACAGAGGGAATAAACCTTTAAGCTATTGGTCCAATGAACATTTTGATTAAGTCGATGGAAACTTTCGATTCACTAATGGCATCACATTGTACTGGTTTCATAGTAGAAAAAAAACTGATACCATTTTAATGGAAGTTGTGACTTAAGTTAAACATCAGTTTCCTGCTTTTATCTATTTGTCCTTTTATTCCATAAAATAATACCATATCTGCTGTAAGCCATAAATATCTGTCTTTCATACTACTCTATATAATATGAAGTTATTTGAAAGACAAACTCTATTAAGGTCCTTATAACTTAACAGTCATTAAAAAAAAAAAAGCAACTCACTGAAGTGAAGATCCATTTACAAAGTTTCATTCTACAGAGGAGAGCTGAGAATAAAGTTGTAAAGCCCTGCAAACTGTGGATTTGTAATCAAAATGCAAGCGGAGGCTTAACAAGGGCAGTGCAAATTATGCTGCTATAGCATGTGGGTTTGTATTACATTGGTTTTGTGGCTATTGTCATATGATGCTTGACTCCTTCTTATGGCATTTTATTTCTCAATGTTGAGGTGCAAAGGGCATGAGTATTTCACAGGGAATTGAGGTTTCTGCTCAGGAACTTGTCAAGGCACAGTCATTCTGTGTGGGAAGTATACAGTCAGGAAGACTCAAGGCAACGGCAGCTGGATAAGAAATGAGTTGCTTACAGAGTGTTTTCCCCCCAGTTCCAGTTGTGAATAAAATGCCAATATGTTTGAAAGGAAAATTACAAACCAGCATAAATCAGGAGTCAATAGCAAAAAGAGAGAGTGTTTTCCTTCTCCTCCTTCAAATTGAACTACTGTTTTGCTGCAGTTGTTGAAGAAATAAAGTTGTTGTTGAAAAATGTCTTTTATGGGAGTAAACAGATTTTGATCACTGCATAGAAAGGGATAGCTTAACCTCCAAGGTGTGCTGCTAACTAGAGGATGTATCACTCTGAGCCTCAGAATATATTCCCAAAGAGATAGAGGTGTGGCCAACAGGAATCTTATTGAGAACAAAGGAATCCATCATTCTTTCAGAGGTAGGAAGGGAAGTGGCAGGGAAATCTTTTTTAAAAAAGGACCTGGGATGCATGTGCTTTACTTCCTCTGCCAATGTGATACCAGGTCAGAGGAGAAAGCTGCCCTATTCTGTTTTCAGTGCTTGTACACCCAGGGTGTGCTACTGTTGATGCCAACTCTGTGAAGGTCAGGGGATACAAGGGGGCAATGGGGTTTTGTGTAGGATTGGTCCAACACAATTAGCAGTTCAGGTAGTTGTCTGGAATGTCATAATTCTAGGTTTTAACTGGGAAATCTGTCTAAGGAAACAATAGAATTATGTTTTAAAAAATCAGTAGCAGCAATTCATTCAACCAATGCCTGTCCTTCAGTGATCTAAGTAAGGCACTTCACTGAACCCTCTGTGTATGTGCCTTCAAGTCGCCTCTTGACCTATGGTGAACCCATGACTTTCTTAAGGTTTTCTGAGGCAAGAAATACTCAGAGCGGGTTTTGCCAGTTCTGTCCTAAGAAATATAGCTTTCAGCATCTGAAATTTGTTGGTGGTCTTCCATCCAAGTACCAACCAGAGCTGATCCTGCTTAGCTTCCAAGATCAGATGGGATTTGGTGCCTTTAGGGTATTCATGCTGCTCACTGAACCATACCTTTCCAGATATCTCTTTACACATTTTACTCCCAGTAAGCTATCTTGGGTGTATATTGCAGAAATGGGCAAAGTATTGCCCTCCGGAGGTGGTTGGACTGCACCTGCCAGCATTTTTCACCATGGGCTACAGTAGCCTAGGGCTCTCCTGACCTAGAATCTCCCCTTTAAAAGGACTGAGATAGTGGACAACATGAAAGACCTAATCCTGAGCCCCTAGTGAGCTTCTGCCAGGGAGAGCTAACAATACCAAACGAGATGGACAAACAGTTTGAACTCACATCAAGCAGCTTTCCTTGCTAGAGTAATGTCCGTTCTAACTCTGCCAGAATTCCTTGTTTGTTGCCTGACACTACATATGGCCTACCTGAGGATCCAACCTTCATCAAATACTACTCCTCTGCAATATAAATATTGTGCCAAGGCCCATCCTTTTCTGCTGTGCTGCCCAATCCCTGCTTGGTGGCAACTACTGATTCTATGAAGCTATGAAATCTCACCCTACATCTAATGGGGAAAGGGGCTTTTTCTTTCAAAAATGATATATACAGGTTGAGTCTCCCTTATCCAGAATTCAGAAATCCAAAATACTCCAAAATCCAAAATTGTCCATATGGGTGGCTAAGATAGTGACACCTTTGCTTTCTGATGGTTCAATGTACACAAACTTTGTTTCATACACAAAATTATTAAAAATACTGTGTATAAAATTACCTTCAGGATATGTGTATAAGGTGCAAATGAAATATAAATTAATTTTGTGTTTAGACTTGGATCCCATGTCCAAGATATCTCATTATGTATATGCAAGTATTCCAAAATCCAGAGTGGAACGTCAAAAATATGGAATATTTCTGGGCCCAAGCATTTCAGATAATGGAGACTCAACATGTAAAAAAGACCACTTGAAACTATCTTGCAAAACCTTACTACTAAGTGGAATCTACAGGCTATATTATATTTTTCTTTATTGTTAATGAATCCATGCCTTTTAATACAGAGAGAGAGAGAGAGACAGAGAGAGAGAGAACATACCTCAAAACAGCAAGCAAAGCAACTGAAAATAGCTCTGAAGATAAACTGATTGACATTATGCATATCCTTTTATGAAAAAGACAAGACTGTTAACACCAATATAGTTCTCATGATAAAAAACCAAACTGATGTCTATGGAGGAAGTAAAAGAAAGAGTTTTGTTCATACAGATTAATATGAATAATCCCATCATAGTATCATCAATACATATTTAGAAACATACATATGCCATAAATTATGTCAACGTTTTTTAAAAAGTCTGGGAACTAGAAACAAGCAGCTATATTTAAAATAAATAACATACTCATTTTGCAATTCCAAGAGGTCATTCTAAATGTCTTTTACAAATACAGCTGGCTCTGAAATAGGCAAAGAAATGGGTTTTTACTCTTTTCTGATTGCTCATTCTTTCAAAAACAGATCAAAATGTATTGAGAGCATTTTAGAGCATCTATATTTTGAATCCCATGCTGAAATGATAAAGGGCCAAACTACAGATATATGCTTAGACTAGAATAGTCCTGTGTATTAATAGCTGGTATTCACTGCAGCTAGAGGTAAAACATCTCTGCATAAATCTTGCCATGAAAACCCTTGCATAGGGTCACCATAGGTAGGAATCAACTTGAAGGGACATAATAAGAAAATGTAAGTCCTCATTTTTGACCCCAGTTTAACCACTGATTAGCTTGTTCAGTGTGTACTAGACCTGACTAAGCATTGCAAATCCCCCTTACCAGCTCACTAATAATCCTTATTTCAAAACAAAAATGTTTGAATATTAATTACGCAGATCCAGATTTATCCCCAGTAAATATTCCAGGATCATTCCTCCACAAAACCTCAACTGCTTTGCATGTGTGACACCTTGTTCTGGAATTTACTTTTGTGATGATCATAAAGAAAGAAGAGTGAATTCTTCATCCAGTTGGGACACAACTGATTCAGCCTGTATGAAGTAAAAATATTCTAAGGACTTTTTCGGACGAAGGAAAAATAACGCTAGCAGCCTCACCAGGTTGCAAGGCTTCAGCGCTAGAGAGCGTCAGTTTCACATGACGCCTCTTCCCAGCGGTACTGCAACAATACCTCTGGGAGATTTGACCGTCAGTTGACCGTCATATTTGGAAGAGTTTTACTCACGATCAAATCTTCCAAATATGACGGTCAACTGACGGTCAAATCTCCCAGCGGTACTGCAACAATACCACTGGGAAGAGGCGTCATGCGAAACTGACACCCTCTAGCGCTGCAGCCTCGCAACCTGGCGAGGCTGCTAGCGTTATTTTTCCTTTGTCCGCAAAAGTCCTAAACAAAGCAAAGAAAGAATGACAGAATGTTAGCTCTCTTCATTTCATGCTCTAGCTGACACTGTTGTGACCTTCAAGCTGGCTTAATAAAGGTATTACACTAAACAGGGGTTTTAGCCTTTAGCATTTTTCTTTTGTAATTCATCCCCCAAAAAGTACTTTCTTCAAACACTTTCCCTGAGAAACCCTTCTTACCTATAGATCAGGATGTTTACATTCAAGAGCAAAATGAGACTGTAGTGAAGGAGTTAACTGCAATTAGTAAACATCTTCCTCCTGCCCTCAAACACAGTTATATTGACTGTTATTATCTCTCATGCCTTGAATTTGTTAGGCTGTTAAAGGCCATTCCAAGATGAGGCAACTTGTGTTCAGCTGACAGTGTTCTGCTCCCTGTATTAAGTTTACCCAGCATCCTCTTCTAGAAGCTTTGCAGACTGAGGTGCCTGCAACATGCATTCTTTGGCTCAATTTGTTTTATGCTCTTGTCTGATATTTTCAAGGGTTTTTAATCACACCAGCAGATTGGTCAATGACAGATATGAGCAACAACTTTTGCATGCTAACAGTGCAGGATTTTTTATCTGTGATAATATTTCTCCCTTAAAAGGCCTCTGCACTGCTATGTATTAATTAAAATCTAAATACTAAATATTGATTGATGCGTTATCAGGCCATAGCAGTTGGGCCCTGCCACATTGATTTTTTGCTGTGATTTATTATCATATTTAAGAAAAATCATTTTGTGTGATTATACGAGGAAATAGACTTTAGTGAGGGTGTAATTCTTTTGTATCACTTTTTGTTGTGTGGAGGACGGGGCAATTCCTCAATTGCAGCTAAGATTGCTGATATCCTTCATTGCTTCTTCTCTTCGGCCTGCGACCGCTAATGCTTTAAGCCTGCTTGGTCTTGTCATTAGGAATAATGGGCATTAGGATTTACCTCTTTAATCACAACTAAGATTAACAGATGGTATGAACCTAACATCTCAAAATTATCTAGTTATTAGCAAGTATTTCTCCTTAGCGCGTTAATAACATTTGTTTTTCTTAACAGCATGGGCTGTAGCCCAAGCTCCCAAGCATCAATATTTGTATATGTCACATCCTTAGCCTCCTTCAATAGGTATTGCTATCATAATTGCAGTGCTAACTCTGTGTGTGTGTGCATGTGCGTGTGTGTGTGTGTTTGTGTGAAGAGATGAGGATGGGGAAAGAGAGATTAAAACAGATTCATAAATCTTGATGCCTAACTTTTATAGTTATCAGGTATTTGTGTGCACCTGTATCCATTTGCATATGTATAAATGGACATAAAGCCCAATTCTGTAGATGTTTACTTGTAAGTAAATCAGAAAGAGTTCAGTGATGCTTAGCCACAAGAACATGTTCTAGGGAGGGATTGCAGCCATTTTAGGTTCTACTCATAGGCATTAATGGCATTAATCCCCCTATTGATGCCACTTTGGGGATGAGGGGAGAAATCAAGAGTATGATTTAAAGTTTTACTCTCAGATACATTCAAGATTAAATTTCAAAACATCTCCCAGATATTTTTTTTAAAAAGATGCATAACATACTTTTTAAAGAGCATTTGTCACCACTAGTTTTTTACTTACCTTGTAGCCTGACTTGTTTAATGAAGAGAAATCATAATAGGAGACAGAGTGACCGGCAGTCAATTGCCTTCCTGAAATGAAACATCTCCTCCGTAGGCTTTGAAGCAGAGATGGTCAAATAGGAATAAACTGCATGCTTTCTTCCAGTTTTAGTTTATGGATTCCCAAACAGAATATAGTATTAGCGAAGTGATATACTTGCAAAGGACTTTGCAGTATTTATCATCTTTACCTTATGAACAACTTTATGAAATAGTGACTTAGCAGGCAAGAAAGGTGCATTCTCATGTTTAATCCCAGCATGCTGTCTTCTAGAGGATGTTAACCTCTGCTCCATAATTATCTCTCTGATAATGTTTTTTGAGGGACAGGGAGAAACTATCCCTGGTTCATTAGACATTTATTTAGAAGTGAAATCTCTACTTGTGTTTGTCCTTTTTAAAAAGAAAATAACTCACTGCAGCTAGGGTTGCTATTACAATAACCAGTACTTAGAAATGTTATTACAAAAGCTAAAGCATTAGCATTAATGTTCACTTTTTTAAAAAATTCATTGTTCATTACTTATTTGTGACACATTACTAATGTGCGGCACTGTTTTTTGTGTGTGTGTGTTGTTGTTGTTGTTTGCAACTCATCTAAAATACACAAAATGGTCAAAAATGTCCCTAATCCCCAGAATGGCCTCTTCAAAATAACCATTTTGAAGTAAAACATAAATATTATTTATTACATGCAAAATCTGACTTTAGTAATTATTATGTTTATTTTCCAGAGTAATCATGTGGACCCTTCAGTAACCAACAAAGCAACATGCTAACTCCAAACTCTAGTGGAGGTTGAGTCACCCTTATCCGGAATTCCAATATCCAGAATATTCCAAAATAGTCCACATGTATGGTTAAGATAGTGATCCTTTGCTTTCTGGTGGTTCAATGTACACAAACTTTATTTCATACACAAAATTATTTAAAATATTGTACATGAAATTACCTTCAGACTATGTGTATAAGGTGTACAGGTCGACTCCTGTAGCCACAAATTCAGTATCCATGGTTTCACTTATCCACGTCTGAAAAACTATGTTCTCTCTAGGCATTTCTAGGTCCTTCTGTGTGATTCTATGGTCAACTTCCAGTGTCTGTGTCATTGAAAATAATAGGGTTCCCTATTATCCACAGTTTCAGGTATCCATGGGGGGGGGTCTTAGAACATATCCCCCAAAGATATGGGGGTTATCCTGTATATGAAACATAAATGAATTTCGTGTTCAGGCTTGGGTATCATCTCAAAATATCTCATTATGTATACACAAGTATTCCAAATTCCAAAATACCTCTGGTCCCAAGCATTTCGGATAAGGGAAACTCAACCTTTAATACCTTTGTTTGGACCAAATGGAAATTACCAATACAGTAATATCTTTCGGACCGTTTTAGGTTTCAGGTGTGAGGCAATTTTTGTAACCATTCATAGCTTGCTGAAACACTGCAGAAATAATGCAGTTCCACACCACTTTAACTATCATGGCTCCATTCTATCGATTCCTGGGATTTGTAGTTTGTTGTGGCACCAGAGCCCTCTAACAGAAAAGGCTAAATATCCCACACAACTACAAATCCCAAAATTCCACAGCATTAAGCCATGGTGGTTAAAGTGGTGTCAAACTGTATTATTTCTACAGTGTCAGCAGCCAAAGTGAAGCTAGTTATGTTGCCCTCTGCTTTACTGAGGGTGGCCCTTTTTCATTCAGTTTAATACTTTTCACTTCAAATATACCCTTTTTGTCTCATTTAGCTGTTTCACATGGTGGGGGTCTTTATATACTGTGTACCTTCTACATGTCTTCTTGTGTTTCACTATAGCTGCAGTCCTAATGCACACTTAACTGAGAGTAAGTCCCTGTGAGATGCTTCTGATTAAACATAACTAGAATTATATTAAGACTATTTTCTTAATCTTTTAATTTGTATTTTAAGAACACCCACACAAAGAACAAGCTTTGAGTCTTCATTTTTATTCTTTGTTATTCACCATATATCTCATCTTTAAACAACCAAGTATTTACCTGCCTAAGCACTATTACCAAATGGATTTCTTTTTCTTACAGTATGTTCACTACTAATATTGTTACTGATTATTTTTTAAGGAAGCATACTGAAGGATAGAATAGGCTATGAGACCAAATAGGGATGGGTGTACTTTGAGAATATATTTTGTGTCAAATCCCTAGGGACCATGTCAATTCTGCTTATTCATTCATTCATTCATTCATTCATTTTGGGCCAACCTTGGGTTAAACATTCTCCACAAAATTTCCTGAAGCTTTTATTTCAGACATATTTAACAGAAGAATCCTAAAATTAAATTACAAACCACAAAGCACAAAACTTTGTGGGCTATGACATTCACACTTTTTGTCCAATTTTGACCCCAGTGTGTGCCAAAGTGGAAGGCACCCACAACATATTAAAATAATTTGGAGCTGCATGCTGGAAAAGACATATAATAAACAGTGTAGAATGTATACATGTGTAGAATAAATTTTCTATAGCTCTCAGTTTCAATGAAGGAAAAAAATAGTTCCCACAAATCCCAAGACCACAACAGAATTTTCTCTCTTTAGCCTTCTTTCAGAAATAACACAAGAATCAGATAATAAACTATTGGGGTATGATTGCTGGCATAAAATATCTTCTTTTCAACCAGCTGCAACATTAGCCCACAGTGGGTATGTGTGCTCTCCATATTCACTCCATGACAGTTCCTTGACAATTCAGGAAAATGTCTTCAAAAATACAGTGGGCCTTTGGTATCCGCTGGGGTTTGGTTCCAAGGTTTGCTTTTTGGATTTTTTTTTATTTTTATTTTTTAGTGGGGGGGATATGTTCAAGCCATGGATGGTTGAATTTGTGTATATGGAGGGCTGACTGTAGTGACAACTGCTTTTTTTTCATGGAGAAAATTGTAATATTTTCTTCATTTTGTAAAATGGGCATAAGTAAAGTTAGTGGGGAAAAGCTTGGGATTCCATTGTTTAGTTCTGAATAGACCCATTGAATCAATTGCTGAATGTTGAGCCAACATGTAAATAAATCCAATTGATTCATTGGCTCTACTCTAGCCAGGAGTAGCAATAGGATCTAGGCCAAAATTAACATGCCCTACTGTCTTAACAGGGGGGAAGGTTTCAGGATAATATTGTCCTTGCATTGTATATAACTGTTTATGATTAAACATATGCTTTAGTAAATACTATCTTTAAAAAAATTGGTTTTAATGTCAGCTTTTCAAAATCACAACATTCAGTTCAAAATCGTTTGCATCACATATTTTAAATGCATGGGAAAGAAAAGAAGAAAAGAAAAGAAAGATGATGGATGGCGAAATTTTAACTGACCTTTAAAAAGACAAAGTTGCACAACTCAAAACTGCACTAATTTCCCCCCTTTCCCCTAACTCTTAAGAACCTGTCTTGTTTGTTTGCATAGACAGTCACATCAGCTCAGAGACTCAAAGTGACATCATTCTTTGGCCCAGATCTTAGGCAGAGCCTTGCTTTGTTTCCTGAAGTCTGGGACAACTTCCCCATTGACTATTATGGGAAAATCAACAAATACCTATATTTATAGTTGCAGTGTGTCATTGCAATTGTAGGGCCGGTAGCTTAGAAATGGTCCCTACAACATGACCTATAAGGGTATAAAAAGGATATAAGAACACAAGTAAATGGGAACAGTTGCATATAACATTTGCAATTCCTATATCCACTTTCCTAGAAGTACACCCTGATTTCACCATAATTTACTCCTGAGTAAGCTTGACTAGTCTTGTATTACAATGAATTGATGAAGAAAGATTAAAAATGATTTTGATGGATGGACAGATTGATGATAGATTATAATACCTGGCTCACATGGACAGAGAGACAGATAGATAATAGATTGATATTTGATTCATAGAACAAGAAATAATTTCCTGCCATTATATCAATGACTATGCTGGAGGTATGAATAGGATGTAGCAATGATTGCAAGCACCCTTCAGTTGTGCAAATGTGCTTACCAAGTAAGCTTTAAACATTTAAACACAAGATTTAATGCATTACAGGGAAACTGCTTAACCATTGTGTTCAGTTTTATATGCAGGTTGTTTCCTGTCAATTCTGGTGATAAACTCTGTGAGGAAAAACTAAATAACAGTGTTCAATAAGAAGTACAGCCATACACAGAGCACCCATACCAAATACCATCCAAGTGTCATATGCTTCTTTGAGAAAGGATGTTTCAGCGTACTGCTGCCAGAAAATTTGGCACAAAAAAGGCAACCATTTAAAAACTAGGGGCAAAAAAAAAAAAAAAATTAGTGTAGACCAGTACAAAAATACATTTTAAACTAGTACTGGTTAGGCCCTGCACATCCCTAAATACAGACTAGGCATTAATCTAAGATCACACAGTTCAAAGGATACCCACACTGCTTAAAGTGCAGTTTTGTTTAAAGGGCCTTTGTAACTTTGGCATACCCCAGACTATCCACTTTTTACCTATGCATTATCTGTCTCACAGTCAGTTAAGGCTTTCTTTTTGGACTACAACCCCCAACCAGCATGGCCATTATCCATGGTTCCTAGGGATTTGGGGAAATGTGATCCAAAAGGTAATTTTTCAAACCTCTGTTCTTGTTGACTGGCTAGTTAGTTCCAGCAAAAGATCTCAGAGCCATTTAAGGGTCAAATTAAGCATATCAGTCATAAACTACGTAAAATCAGTTTTAAGAAACACAATTCCCTATGGCAGGAAATCTCTGGGCCATGGCTGCAAAACATTTTCCCATGCAGCTTATGGAGGTTTCCTCCAGGTTCCACCTCTCCCCACAGGCAGTACCTGTTCTTCCCAGGCTGAGAATGAGGAACAGAATCCGCACTGTTATCTCCAATCAGGAACTGGAGATAAGAGTGGCAATAGTTGAATGACACTTTGAAGAACGGCTCTTCCAAGCACCAGTAAGTCATTTCATGCACAGTTTACTCTCTTGATTGGGATGACAAACAGCCAATGCCTTTATTGCATTAAGGTGAAGAGAGCACTGATCTCTGAGGCCTGAAAGAATTTGAGGAGTGTTCCCCTAGGAGAGATGGGGAAGCTTCCTGTTAAAAATCTGTTCAAAGATAATTACTGTACTGTAGAGTATAGGATCCCAATCTGAGCTGGACCATAGGATGGGACTGCACAGAGAGCATTGCACATACATTCTTTTTACCAGATCTGACCGCACAACTACATCTCCATACAGGGCTCTGAAAAGCCAGTAAATCTCTAGTTTTGTTTTGGTTTCATCTACTCTTTGAGGAGAGGTGGGGATGTTCAAGCCCTAAGGCTAAATCTGAGCAACCTGGAGTCTGACCATAGATTTCCCAGATGGCCATGCCACGTTCCCCATATTTGTCCCCCCCCCAGCTTTTGTGCAAGTTTGCCCATTCTAAGGGGTTGAAATGGGCAACCCCATTTCAACCACTCCTCAGCCATGAAGGCTTCTTCCAAAATTCATTCAGGGATAATTTCTCTCTCTCTCTCTTCAGCTTCCACTTTTCTTACGATTTCCATTGTTGTGGCCAAACCTATATAGCTATGCTTTTTAAAGACACATCAGTGGTTATCTGGTGAGGCAGACTTAAATGCAGTCCCCTTTTCTTTATGTTTTGCTGTCCAGGCATGCTTAGTAAGGGATTCTGGAGGCAGCTGCTGTTTACCTTGCCTGTTATACACAGGCTCACACAGCTATGATAGGATCAGCTAGAGAAGAATCCCACCCTTTCCCAGCTCAGGCTTTGCTTATTGCATGGTTTACTGCAGATACAGTGCTGAAATCCACACATAAAGTCTGTGTTTGTCCATAACTTCTTTCCAAGCTGATGCTGCTTTAAAAAGTGCAGCAAGTCAGAGAATGAGAAGAAAAGGGATTAGGTGGTTGTGAAAAGTATTTGTAAAATGGAACTTCACTGTCGGAGGCTTTGTTAACAGAGGTACGCCTGTAGTTTGATACCACTTTAACTCCTACAGAATTCTGGGATTTGTAGTTTAGATTTAGAAGACTTCTCTAGTGTACATTAGATATCTCTGGCAGAGATTAATGACTGCCTCACCAAAACTACAAATCCCAGAAACCCATAACAATGAGCCATGGTAATTAAAGCAGTATTAAACTGCTATAATTGTGTAGTGTGGATATACCCCAGGTTCCGCCTCTAATTTTCACATTCCTGGGGAATCATCTTTGATCTGCCATCTTCTCTATTGGCTCTTCTTACTCTAACCCATGGGCTGACATTGTTGAGATCCCAAGATGGCAGCCCTAACATGAGATCTCATGTGAACATGGATGGAGAAGGGGAAGTATGTGATATGGGAATGTTTTCTTTCACAATAAGAATTGAATTAACCCAAATGCAGGTAATCTGTCATGCAACTCATTAGCCCTAAAACCATCAGTGTGCCCTAAAGTACATTAACATGGCACTTTGAAAAATCCACATGCTTTACATCGAACTGTATTGGCACACAGGAAGTCAGATTCATGCTCAGTGTCCTGAACATTTGCAAAGGGGGTAGGGGGAACATTCATAAAATAAGCCATGTGTATCCCCAGTATATACTTAGACAGATTAGTATTTGTCTGAGTCTGTATATATAACAGACTCTCGGGAAAACTAATAAGAACACCTAATACATTTGTTTGCTTTTAAATGTTTCAGTCTCTCTCTCCCCCTCAGGCCAATACTATTTTCCCACAAACCAGTGTCTAGCTGCTCACTTTGCTCCCCTGACGCCCTAATTCCAACCCTGTGTCATTCACGGCAGTCAATCAGTAGTGTTGCAAGGTCAGCTGAGACATGGATTTCTAATAAGATTAAAGCTCATGAGTATGGTTTTAGCCCTTTCCTTTTCTGAGGCAGAGGAGTTGCATTATTGGTGTGCTCAAGATGCTTACTTGCTTACCTGCTGGCATTCTGATAGAAAACGGAGCAAGCCGGTAATAATAATAACAATAATAATAGAAAGAATAATGCCAAGCATGCTGCAGTTGGGTAGCTGATTTCTATATGGCATAATCATCAATACCTCAGAATTGTAGATCAGCATTTATTCTGTAGTTCCCACATTCAAACTGACAGTAGTTATTTTCACCATCATCTGGATATTTCTTTTTAACTTTGGGCACTGTAACACCACAAGAAACTGGTCCCAGTACTTACAAAACACACACACAAAAACATCTGGGTACTTGGGCCTCAGCAAGACTTAACAGACATATGAGCTTTTATGGCACTCTAATACATCTAAATAATCTTTTCAATAAACTTCCAAAGTTTTAAAATTATTACGAGTTCAGTCGCATGGTTTAACTGGTGACATGACACACTTTTTCAATGGGGGTCTCACTTGTTATTACCATCTACTCATCTAGAATAATTTGTACGTTACCAAACAAGTGGTCATGTCAACCAGATTAATTTCTAGTATAGAATGATAACACCACACACAGTTAAAAAATTATCCAAATCCACCAAATGACACTGAAATAGCATTTTTGCAGTAAATAGCAGAAGGAAGTAGTTAATGAAAAAGTAATTATGTTGCCAGTCATTGCATTGTTTTACAAAAGAAATATTGTCAAGCCCTCATTCCACCCCAAAAGAATGTGTTACAGCTAACATTGTTTGCAATATGTTACTTCCAAGCTCTGTCCACTGTTAGCTCTTATCAAAACAGTCTTGCAAGTTTTTGCGAACTCTACAAAACTGTGTTCAGAGATGACAGTGACATGGGGATGATGTACCAAAAATAACAGTATCATGGCTTCATTGTCTAAGGGGAAGAGGAAGACCATCTCTTTCCAGCCTGTACAGTGCATCCTCAGTATCCGCTGGAGTTTGGTTTCAGGACCCCCCATGGATACCAATATCCACAGATGCTCAAGTCCCATTATATACATTGACATAGTAAAATGGTGTCCCTTATATAAAATGACAAAATCAAGGTTTGGTTTTTGGAAGTTTTTTTTTTTTTAATATTTTCAGACCATGGTTGGTTGAATCCATAGATGCAGAATCCGTGGATACAGAATGCCAACTATAATATCAATAGAGATATACACCAAAAATGAGGTAAATATTCCTATCATTGGATGCTTGGTTGAGGGTGTGGGTGTTTTACACACACTTTTTAGTACAAATGCTTCCAAAGCACCTAACAAGTCCAATATTTTTTTTAAAATGACTGATCAAGAATAGGATGCAAATAATAAAACAATACATTGTAAAGAGCAGCATAACGTGGTCAGCCAGCAAGGCAAAAGGCTAGGATTTTTTTTAAAAACTGTCATTGCCAAGAGTACATAAGGGATGGCTGTGCAATCAAAAAGGCACTTTCCCTGTTCACCAGGGCTGTAAATATTTTAATTAATAAAACAAAAAATAGCCAAGGAGTGGCATGGTCTCACTAGGATTTCATTTAACTTTCTGTTTTTGTGGAAGCTGTATCAAAAGCCACCTTATCACAAATGAACTTAAGTTCTCACAACCAGCTGTAGATTCTCTTTCTTTGTCTCTGAAGTATAAGAACTTGGGGTCAATCCTACTGGGGGGGAAAGTTGTATTACACAGGACAAGGGGAATGAGGGAAGACAATTTTCAAAGCAAATTTCCAAAAATCCCCAATGGAAGCAAGTGGCAGTACCACATAGGCTTAGAGAATTTTAGCATCCATAGAACAAATACAGATATGGTTGCCTTTCCCATTGTAAGAAAAGGGGTCACTGTAAACAAGACAATTACTGGTACAGATGTACCGAGTAATAAAAAGTAGCAAAATGCCCTATATACAAGATATATAACATCTTCCCTGCACAAAAAACGGGAGGAAAAATTACACGTAACTGGCCATCTGCTAAAACATCTGAGTGATAGCAAATCATGCATTACTGCTGCTGCTGTCTATTCATTCATAATTGTAGCCCACATCTCAAGAAACAGATCTGTTTCTCTTTTTCATATCTATCTGCCCAGCCTGTCAAAGCTATACTAGATTACTTTTTTTTCCCCTCTCACTGTACTAAACTGTGGTTTTCCAAATAAATTATTACACCACTCTTGGCTTGCAGCAATAGTATGGCAAAATGGATAAACAATTCACAGGGCTCAGCCATCACTCTAAATCTTCATCAGACACTGTTTCTGCTGCTGCATTCTTTTATCTTGAACATGTCATTCCTAATTTCCCATTTCAGGTTCTTTCCACATTATTTCATATTGGCTCAGACTGCCGTACATAATGTGTCCATGAAAAAAACGGATGATGCACAGTTCTAACTACACTTTGAATAAGGAGAATGGGGATTGAGAATTATAATCATTTGGTCACAAAAAGAGCAAACTGTATCAACCATAGGGTAGCTACTGGAAATATTTTTTTGTGGTGGTGCTTTTGGGGGAAGTCATGCTTTCTTATGCTTGCTATTCCCTATACAATCTAAAGCCTAGTAATGCTACATCTTTGGACTACAACTTCTAGAATCCCCCTACCAGAATAGCCAGTGGCAATGGTGGGAGGGAGATTTGGGGAGTTGTAGTCCACAAACATAACATTTCTAAGCTCAGCCCAGGCTAGTGGCGAATGTTTGTAGGGGCTGCTTTAGAATGGTAAGGCTAATTCTCTATCTACCTAATATGCAAATCCAGAACTCTGAAGTAATCTAATACATTTTACTAACTATGAAGATATAACTAAAATACATTATGACTCCTAACTAAACAAAGGTTACTCCTTTAACAGTGCAACTGTAACTTTATTATTATGGTTGAAGAATGCAGCCTCACTAAATATTACAGAAAAAATATCACATGGTTTAAGCACTGTGTCATATTGTGCCTCATGGTACAGCCTTGGGGTCTGTTGTAGATGTTGTGGTGACCATGAGGAATATAGGAGGAGAGTGTATTTTCTCCCACAGGCCAATAGCAGGTAGCATTCAGATTTTTTTTAAGCAACTAAAAGGAAACTAATTTCTTTTTCTTTGAGAAATAGGAGTTACTTTTTCAAAATGGTAGTTACAGTAGTAACTAATTACTTTGGGGGTTTGGAATGCTTTTTAAAAGTATATTTCCAAGCTGTGTAAAGCATGTCATATAGCATCAAGGGGAGTACCTATTTTAGCCAGTTGCAGCAAAAATAACAGAGACGAGTCTTGTGCCACTTTAAAGTCTAATATGTTTTATTTGGTATAAGGATTGTTGGATTCCAAGATACTTCATCAGATGCACATAACATATTATATAAGCAGTGCTCAATTGTTCACAACTGCATATGTGACACATAACCGTGGGGGGGGGGGAATTCTGAGACCTTCATACAAGTGCTGTTATATATGCCCTTTGAATTCTTACCTCTTTTCCAAATGTAATATATGAGGAAGATAAGTCACTAGGTTACAAAATGAGGACCCCAATAATTATCACACAAGTACCCAGCACAAAAGATATAGATATAGATATATAGATATACACACACACATACACACTAACATACATTAATGCATAAGATGTGTTTAACATCTTGTTTGATTAGGCATATGGCTGGTTTAAACATAATGTCTTTGAGTTCTATGTGGAAAACTTCCATGTAGCCAATGGCAGATTTAAAAGGCACTTACTGTATGTGTGCAGCGTGTTCACATGGACATCAGACAACAGAACCCCAGTCCAATATATCTATGAGTTAGTGAAAATGGTCAAGACCATTTAAACAAGACACCAAGGATCAAATTATACATAGTGTGCAGTTTCCTCTCTTCTTTACTCCAAAATAAGCATACAATATCCAGATCTACATTGGTACCATCATGTGCAGGGAGGAGAGATTTAATCCTTCCCTTCCCACCTCCCCTTCCCTGTGTGACACTTAAAAAAAAGGTATTAAAAGCTTCCAGTGCCACACACACACACACACCTGCCTGTGCTACCTACCTCACTGTTTTGGGCTCAATCTGAAGCAATTCAGCCAATAGCTGTCATTTTGCTTTTCCAAGAATGCATGGATATTGAATAGGTCAAGTACACTCTTGAGAGAACAAACATGGCAGCCAACTGAAATAGCAGCAGCTGGTGACTTCCTTGTCAAGAGTACAGTGAATCTGCTTCTATTCTAAAGGAGCTATCCATGGTGCTGAGCCCTATCCCTAAAATAGGTTCAACCACTTGAATAGCTTCTTTAAAATCTGGAATGTAACCCAGAACACCACACTCCTGATATGTGTCATGGGCCAGGATCTAGACCTAGATTCTTTTTTTAAAAATTTATTTTTATTAGCATTTTCCTTTCAATATTTAAAAACATTTAAGACAATCTCAGTTGTACACACATACACCCATATTCTTCCCCATTTCCATTTGCACCTATACACAAGAATAATTTCCTCTTTTCTTTTCTATCCAGTGTTTTCTTCACACCCTTCTCCTCCCTCTTCCTTATTCTTCCTTTCTTATCTGTTATGGCTATCTCTCCCACCTCTACCTCTTATTCTATTTCCTATCATTCTAGACAACTTGTTGCCCATTCTCCCCATTTTTCTTTCCAAATTGGGGCTAGAATTTCCCAATCATCACAATTTTTTTGAGATTTTTTCTCATCCAACAACATCGTTAACTTATCCATCTCATATATATCATACAATTTTATTAACCATTCTTCTATTGTTGGCTCATATTGACTCTTCCAGTTCTTTGCTAGTACAGTTGTTCCTTCACATTCACGGGGGTTAGGTTCCCTAGACCCCCGCGAATGTGAAAAATCCATGAATAATGATTGCCCTCCCCCTCCCCCGCCAAAGCAACCATGGGGCCTCCGGAGGCCCCATGGTCACTTTCTCCGGACTCCCCAGTCCTTCCTAGGCCTTCACGGGGCCTCAGGAGACCCTCCCGAGGCACTGTGGATGCCTTCCCGGCCCTCCCTCCTCCCTCCCAAGGCCCCGTGGAGGCTTCCCCGGCCCTCCCCCCTCCCTCCCAAGGCCTTCATGGGGCCTCCCCATCCCTCCCCCTCCCCCCCAGGGCCTTCACGGGGCCTCCAGAGGGTCTCCAAAGGCCCCGTGTAGGCCTCCCCGGCTCTCCCCCCAGGGCCTTCACGGGGCCTCCGGAGGCGCCGTGTCGCGGTTTTGGGAGGGCGGGGGGGGGGCTTCCAAAATCACGAATATCCAAAACTGCGAATGCTGAGTTCGCGAATGTGGAGGGGCAACTGTATAATTCTTGCCGCTGTTACCATATACAAGAAGGTCTTTTCATACTTTCCCTGTTTCCAATCTTTTACTTTTTGAACCATATTCAATAGGTAAATTTCTGGTTCACATTGGAAATCTACCTTCAAAATTTGCTTAATTATTTTGTGTATCTTACACCAGTATTTCTTTACTACTTCGCATCGCCACCACATATGATAAAAAGTGCCCACTGTTTTTTTACATTTTCAACAAGAATCAGATGAGTTTTTGTATATTTTAGCTATCTTTTCTGGTGATAAATACCATCTGAACACCGTTTTGTAATAATTCTCTTTTATATTGTTACTCTTAGTAAACCGTAGATACTTGGTCCATGACAATTCCCAATTCTCCAATAAAATTTCATGTCCTATGTCTTGGCCCCATTTTACCATATGTGTTTTTATTCTCTCTTGTTCTAATTTGTACTTGAGTAATATTTTATATATTTTAGATATCATTTTCTTTTTTCCATTCGGCATAGTCTTATCTAACTCTGTTACTTCTTGCTCTATATGTTCTAATTTAGAATCTTGTTTGAACCTTTCTGATAATTGCCTATGAAGAAACCAATGACACATTATGTTATCTTCCCTTAATTCATCTTGAGTTTTCATTCTATAAGCGTCTCTCTCTCTCGTTTCAAAATATCTCTATATGTCAACCATTTATCGTTATACAGATTTTCTTTTTTATGGAACGCCTCATGGTTTGATAACCATAGTGGTATTTTAGGACAAAGAATTTTTTTTATATTTCAGCCATATTTTTATTAGTGGGTGTCTCACATAATGATGGCAAAACTCCTTATGTACTGATGTTTTATTGTAAGAGTCTAGCATTTTTTTAATGTCATCCATTCCATAGCCCATAGTATGCAGTTTCCATGATAATACAACTGTAAGTCTAATAAACCTAGACCCCCTCATTCTTTTGAATCTTGTAAAGTTGTCCTTCTTACTCTAGCCTTTTTCCCTGCCCAGATGAATCTGAATAATTCTCTGTTCCATTTTCCAAATACATTATTATTGATTATAACTGGGATGTTCTGAAATAAGTATTGTAACTTTGGTACTACATTCATCTTCACAGAAGCTATCCTCCCTAATAGAGATAGTTCTAATTTACTCCATTTGTTTAAATCTTCTTTAATCTTATTCCATATTTTTATGTAATTATTTTCAAATAACTCTGAATTTTTGTTTGTTAATAATATATCCAAATATTTTATTTTCTTTCTGATTTTGTATTCTGTTCTTTCCTCCAATAATTGTTCTTCTTTTTTGTTTAGATTTTTTGTAAGCATAAATGTTTTTTCTTTATTTTCAGACCTGGTAGTTTTCCAAACTCTTCTGTTGATTCCTTTAAATACTTAATACTCCCTAATGGATTGTCTAACACAAACACTATATCATCTCCGAATGATTTGTATTTGAATTCTTGTTTCTGAATTTTTAACCCTGTTATTTGTTGATTTAATCTGATTTTGCGAGTTAGAACCTCCAACATTGTTATAAATAAAAGAGGTGATAGGGGGCAGCCCTGACGTGTCCTTTTTTCTATGTAACATGATTTTGATTTTTCTCCATTAATTATAATTAGGGCCGTTTGCCTCTTATAGATTTTCCGAATCCAATCTATAAAACTTGCTCCTCATTTGCTCTATAACCTCGAATAGGAATTCCCACCTCACATTATCAAAAGCTTTTTCTATGTCTGCAAATATCAAACTCAATTTTCTCTCATTATGTTTGTCATAATATTTTATTATATCTAACAATGTTCTTAAGTTATTCCTTGTTTGTCTATCCGTAAGGAATCCATTCTGATCCTCATATATCCAATCTTTCAGAACCTTTTTTATTCTTTCTGCAAGTATATTTGTAAATATTTTATAATCGATATTCAGTAATGATATTGGTCTATAATTTGTTACCATTGTCTCATCCTTTCCTTCCTTTGGTATTATAATTACATCTGCAGTTCTCCGTGATTCTGGGCATTTTCCCCTGTTCAACTCGTTAAATAGTTTATGTTAATCAATTCATTTTCAAGTGTCTTATAATAAAGAACTGAAAATCCATCATGTCCCAGAGCCTTACCTATTTTCATTTTACTTATTGCCTCTTTTATTTGTTCTTTTGTAATCTGTTTAGCTCTTGTCTCTGGTCTTCTGTTGAGGAAGATTTTCTTTCTCTAAATATTTCCTTATTCCCTCTCTAGTATCTTGATTTATTGGATCTTCTGCATATAGTTCTGAATAGTAATTGTAAAATGCTCTCATAATATCTTTTTGTTTAGTATAAGATTGTTATTTGACTTAATCTCTGTTATCATCTTTCTTTCTTTTTCTTTTCTCAATCTATAAGCTAACCACTTCCCTGATTTATTTGAATGTTCAAAAAATCTTTGGTTAGCATATTTTAATTTTCTGCTTATTTCTAATGTCATTTCAATTTCCAATTGTTTCTTTAGTATTGTTAATTCCTTATATAATTTCTCATCTTTAGGTTTTAATTTTAATTCTTTCTCTTTTTTTTGTAATTTCTTCCAAAATTCTTTCTTCTTTTATTTTCTTCTTCTTATTTCTTTCTGCTTCTTGTTGGATAAAATGCCCCCTTACTACGCCTTACAAGTGTCCCACACTACGCTAATATCCGTCCCTTTTCCTAAGTTCTCTTCAAAAAATAATTTCAATGATTTTTTCATTTTTTCAGTTATCAAATCATTTTCAATCAGTAGGTCATTCAATCTCCAATTGTATTGTCTTTTGGGATAGCCCAATTCCATTATTATGTTCTTTTGTTTTTTATTCCTTACCCAATGCTTTCCTCCTCTGAAGTTACTGTTTTCGTTACTCTCTGAATCTAATTCTTCCTCTACCTCTTCCCCTTCTTCTCTTTTCTAATTTACTCCTCAATATTTCTTTCTCTATTTCCTGTCTTTCTTCCTCCAATTCACTCTCTGTTCCTTGACTATTTTTTCCTCTAGTTTTTTCCCTAGATTATTTTTTTGTGTTGTCTGATGTTCCTGAGAGTTGTCTCTAGTTTTTCTCTTTTTATCCTCTTTTGAGTCTGTCTGTTCTCCTTGTATTTTTATTAAAAATTCCTTAGCTTTAATTATAGAGTTTATCACCACTGTCTTATACTTATAGGTAAGTGTTATTCCCTGTTTTATTCCACTTATATTGAATCTCTTTTTTCTTAAGCACCTGAGTCAGAAAATTATAATCCTTCCTTTTTTTTTAATACTTGAAATGGTACGTCCTTAAATATTTTAACTTCTTCTCCTTCTATAATTAGGTCTTGTTTAAAGCTTTTTTGTATAACTATATCTTTAACTCTTTCCCTTAAAAAATGGATAACTATATCCCTTGGAAGCTTTTTCTTTCTCGCTATCCAGGAATCAATTCTATATAGTTTATCCACCTCCACATCAAGTTGTTCTGGTGTCCATCCAATATAATCCGCTAATACAGGAATAATCCTTGTCGCTAAATCTTCACTCCGTTGTTCTGTTAATCCTCTTATTTTCAAACCCTTTGTGCTATTTCTAGTTTCTTGTATTATTCTCTGGTTACTTTCTTGCTCTGCCTGATTTTCCAACTGTTTAGTTCTTATTTCCAAATATCCTGTTTTGATCTTTAATTCTTGTAATTCATTACTTATTTTTGTGATATCTTTTGTAGCAGCTTCCAATTGAGAACCAAATTTATCCAATTGCTTTTATAAATCTGACCTTATGTCTCCTTTTAGATCTTTCATCTCTGTTTTCAAATCTTTACTCAATTTTTAAAATTCATTTAGCAACATTTGATTTGTATGCGCTAACTTTGTTGCCATGTCTATAGATGTCCTCCTTGATGCTTGTGCCTGGGATTGTACCTGCGCTAAATTTTTCTTTGTAGTTGGCATACTCACCTGGTTCACTATGTCTTTAAAATATGTTACTCCTTAGTCTTTTTAGTTAATTTAGTTAACTTTTTAACTGTAATGAATTCTCAACCTCTTTTCTTAATTGCTTTTTCCCCAGTTACTATTATCCCCTATCCCACAGGACAACTAATTAACTCTCAAAATTATAACCACAATATCTGCAACCAATGGATTAACTATAAAACAACAATTTCCAACCCAGCCTTTTGTTCCTCATTAATCATTGACACATTCGCCTTCTATTAATTATTGTTACTACAATACTTTCTAGTACTTGGATACCTATTATTCCACCAATACTTTATATTTTTATTTTTTTGTTGTTGATTTCCCCCCCTCTCTTATTGCACTATTACCTTTCGAATTACTATCCTGTATCTTCTTATATCGTCTTTATATGTTTTCTCCTGTTTATATTATATACCTAACTAATTCAACATCTCATTTCCAAAGCTTATATGACCATTTTAGATACCTGTATTACATAATCTTGACATAAATCTTTCTTAACATCTTCGCCTTTCGTTCTTTTCCATTTCTTCCTCTTTTAGTTTGAGCCTCCTCTTTTCAGTCAGTCCACTTCGTGCTGTTTCTTTAAGAGCTGGGCTCTTAGAACCTTTGTGTTTGTTTTCCTTTCTTTCTTTTATTTGTCTTAGTCTCAATTTTAATACTCCTTATGCCTTTCCTTTTAGATCCTCTAAAGTACTGAGCAGAAAGCCTCCACCTCCCCCCAACAAGGAAGCAAAGCAAAGCTTTTAGATCCTTCTTAACGTCCTCCGCTTTCGTTCTCTCCCGTTTCCTCTGTTTTCGGTTTGCTTCACACTGTCATTTTAAAGGCTGGTCTCTTAGTGCCTTTTTGTTTACTTTTCCTTTCTTTTCTTTTGCTTGTCTTAGCTTTAATTTTAGTACTCTTTGATGCCTTTCCTTTTGAATCATTTTTTGTGTCCTCGGCTTATGTCCTCTCCCACTTGTTCCGCTTTTAGGTTGAGCCTCCTCCTTTAAACCAGTTCACTACACACTGTCCCTTTAAGAGCTGGCCTCTTAAAGCCGTTCAGTTTGCTTTTGCTTTTTTTTTAGCCCGTTTCTATACTCTATTAATTTTTTTATTGTTTATTGTTATTATTGTTGTTGGTTATCTTCTCTTCAGTTGTTTTCAACCACTTTCCTTCCTCTTAGTTCACTGCCCCACTTTCGCTTTTCACTTTCTCCAAATTCTTTCTGCTTCACGCTGAGTTACCTCACTCAGCTTTGCAAGCTTAATTATCCGATAAGCAGAACTAAATACTAGGGAGTATCTTCACTGGATTGTAAAAGAAAATTAGCTTACTTGCAGCTCTACAGTCTTTAAGATCTTTTAAAAGTGGTGACGTCATTCTTACCAATATTGGCTGCTTCAATCCAGGTGTGGTAAGCCTTGGACCTCCTCAGACGTCCATGTTTTGGAGAGGTTGTTGGTTTTTTTCTCCAAAAAGTTAGTCTGGTCAATCTGGTCCTTCGCAGGCCCCCTCCGATTGCTTGTTTCCCCAAGCAAATTCACCCCTTTTCGTTTTGGGGGGGGGTTTCAACTCCGAATTTAGTGAATGAAGCACACGAGCTCCATGTACTTCGTCCTCCCATGACGCCCTCGCCACTGGAAGTTCAATCTGGACCTAGATTCTGAGTCTGAAGAAGAGACTCAGACTTCTCTACACCAGTGAAAAACCCTGAATCCACCATGAATCTGGCTCGATAATGCCACACTCCATGCAGCCTTTTCCCCAAACCTGGTGAAATAATACCAAATGATGTTTGGCTCAGGGAATGCACCCTTATTCTGAGTTTTAGAAAACTTGCAGTTTTCTCTGGAGTTTGATTGAAACTCTGAAGAAACTGCAGTGTAAACAATCCATCCACTGGATTTGGGGGGAGGAGAGGAAGGACAAGAACTGCCTGAGGTGCCACCATTTCCCCCCTTCTCAGCACCACTTCCTCATTCCAAAGGCAGAGCCCCAGCACTAGTCTCGCTCTCTGAGGTCAGAACGCCTGACCAGCCCTGCCATCATGAGGCTAGCTGCCCTGACTTCAGAGAGAGCTACTAGCACTGGGGCTTTGCTTTCATGGAACACAGATGATTGTGCATTGGGAAAGCAAAGCCCCAGCACTAGTTGCTCTAGAAGTCAGAAAGACCAGCCTGCCCCACCATCATGAGGCTAGCTGCCCTTTCAGAGAAAGCAACTAGCACTGGGACTTTGCTTTCATGGAGCTCAGAGTCAAGCCTTAAGTGTGAGTAACTGCTTTGAATGGAAGCCAGGTGTTTTAAAATACACTTTAAAAACAAATCTTTCTGCTTCTCTGGGGGTAAAAATCCAAATGCACATTCGGGCTTTGACAGGTATGGCATTTAAATCCAGGCCACAGTAGTCCATATTTCATGCACCACAGCTCGAAGCCAAAGTAGTCTGAATTTCATCTGGATTTTTACTCCCCATGTAGTCAAGCCCTCGGGCAGCTCCCCCAGTTGAAGAGCAGCCTCATCTGGAGAGGGAACAAAGCCAGGACTCACCTGCAGCTGATTTGGCAGAGGATGCAGCTGGGGAGACAGCACAACCCCCCAAGTCCTCAGACTCAGTGCATGGAGTGGAGAGCAGAACAACGGTGTTCAATGAGCATCCTTGCCAAGCAGCAAAGGAGGGGCTCTGATTAGAGCCAGCTGGCAGCAGTCCATTTAAGAACCAGCCATATCTAGAGCTAGTCACTGAAAGCAACACTTTCTGGCCAGCATCCCTGTTCCCTGATTCCTGTCATTCAGACCTCTGACATTCAGACAGCTCTTACTGATTCTTTGACCCCGGTCTGGCTGACTGAGTAGCTTTTTTGTTTCCCCAAACCTTGACTGGCCTTGGCAAAGCTTCTTCCAAACAGACTTTCACAGGGAAGGATGCTTTCTGAGATCTAGAATTCAAATACATAGCCATGTTAGTCTGGAACCTCAGTAAGCAAGGAGATCTTGTAGCACCTTTGAGACTGACTGAGAGAAAGAAGTTGTAGCATAAGTTTTCATGCATGCATCTGAGGAAGTAGACCAAGTCTATGAAGCTTGTGCTACAACTTCTTTCTTTCAGTCTCAAAGGTGTTAGAAGATCCCCTTGCTCTTTGAGCTCTATTGATTTATGGCCCCTGCCTGAGCTGTCTCTGAACTCCCAGGATATTCCTTCCTTGCTCTGCAAGGGTATGGCCACTGAACCAGGACAATATGAAAACCACCAGCTGCCACTGCTAGAAACTATTTGTTAAGTGTTTTGTTGCTCCTAGGTTTTCTTTTTTAAAAAAAGCTCAGCACTCTGCAATGCTAACCTTGAGGGAAACACAGCCACATGATAGTGCAGTCAATAAGGATACTTTGCTCAAATTAGACCATCCCTGACCAACGCGGCCATAATCATAAATCAGTGGATCATCACACATCTGTTATTTTGTTCTTTTACACTATATCATGCAATTGCTTTTGGTAAATAGTATTGTCACAGCTACATACTATTTAAAAATCCAGGCTTTTAAAAAAAGCTTTACATCAGGGAAACCCCTTAGACATACTGCTCTAAAAGGATTGTCCTGTTTTACCATGAATTATGGTATTATTTATCATATTAACTACACTTTAAGAAAGCTTTCCTTTCTCTTCCTTTTCTAACTACATGCAGGTGTGTGTTTTCAGCCACATTCCAAAGTATCTTAACAATTGTCACAAATCCCACTTATCTAAACTAGTGATTAAAAACCTTTAAGGAGATGTTGTTTTGATTAAAACCAAAGCAGATATTTATAATGTATTTAGTGTGTGAGTTTTGCTATGACCTAAGCACCATTCCCTAATTAAATTTCATAATTCTTCCACATATAACAGTACACAGCATGATCATACAAAGCAGCATAAAAGCTTATTGAAAACACTTATGCTCAGTTTTAAGGTATTCTTAGTAAGGCTGCACTGGAAAATGAGAGCTTGATCCAATCCCCATTGATACCGGTAGGTGTTTTGTTTTTTGTTTTTTTTTTTGTTTTGTTTTTTTTCCATACTGCTTTCATCAGAATCAGCATTGGAGAAGCTGTGACATATGTTTTGCTAGAGGAAAGTACCTAGAACGTTCATAGGAAATGTTCTGGAATAATAATAGATTCTCCTAAGATCTTAGTATAGAACATCTGTGCAGGGGTGTAGACTTCTCAATTTCGGGGGAAGGCATGGGGCTAAAGCTGGGCAAGAAGACTATGCTTATTTGTTCACATTTGTGTATGTACAGTAGCACTCTGTCATCCGCTGATTCGCCATCCGCTGATTCAATTATCCGTGGATGGTGACAGTGGGGGGTGGGGTGGACAGGGAGGGAGGGGATGTTGGGAAGCTGGTGGTGGCAGCATGTGGGCGGTGGAGGAGGGAGGCCCCACGGCCTGCTGGTGGTGGCAGCACACAGGGTAGTGTGGTGGTAGCGGAGGAGGAGGAGGCCTGCTGGCAGTGGAGGAGTGCAGGGCAGTGTGGTGGCAATAGCAGATGAGGAGGAGGCCCGGGAGGCCATGGCCTAGGCAGGCTGGGTTGTGGTGGTGGCAGCCTGGGCCATGAGCCTCCCTCCCTCCCTTCTTCCTCCTCCTCCTCCTCCAGGGCATTCGCTATTATCCCTGGATTTCACCATCCGTGTTGGGGCCTGGAACCAATCCCTTGTGGATTGGTTCTTGGCCCCACCACGGATGGTGAAATCTGTGGATAATAGCAAATGCCCTGGAGGAGAGGAGGAGGAGGAGGAGGAGCAGGGAGGGAGGAAGGCTCATGGCCCAGGCCACCGCCACAATCTAGCATGCCTAGGCTGTGGCCTCCCAGGCCTTCGCAGCTGCTGCAGCCGCCACATCACCCCATGTACCGCAACTGCCGGTAGGCCGCTGCGTCCTCCCTCCTCCACTGCCCCACATGCCACCACCAGCAGCAGGTCACCTCAGCCTCCTGACATCCCCTCCCTCCCCGTCCACCCCCCACCCCCGCTGTTGCCATCCACAGATAATTGACTCAGCGGATGGGGAATCAGCAGATGGTAGGGTGCTACTGTATCTGAGGGCACGTCTTCAGAAGGGAATGCTTCCTCAGCCTAGTCCTGGAACTCATCTTCTGTATTAAATCCAGAGGAGCTGCCAGTGGAACTTTCACCAGCACCAACCACAGCACGCATTTTCTTCTTTTTCACAATAAATCTCTCCGTAGTGGTGATTGGAGCCTGCCCATGCTTTGAAATCTTCTGGGGAAGCCCTTCTTTTAGTCCCACCATCTTCACAGGTGCGCCTGGTGGGAACATGGGAGAGGACCTCTAAGTGGCTCTGGCACTCTCCCTGGGGAAGCTAGAATGGCTCCCTGCTTAATGTGCTTTCAGAAGCAGGCAAAAACCCCTCTGTTCTGACATGCCTTTGGTGACTAATCTTAGCCTACATCTATGTTCTTAAGGACTTGTAAAACTGTAATGTATTGTGAATGTTTAATGTTTTAATATTGTAATATGTTTATTTTATTTTATTTTAAAATATCTCTTTTCCTTTCCTAGGTTTTAAAACGTATATATTTTCAATTTTGTAAGGCTGCCTTGAGGCCCATTATTGGGCAAAAGGTAGGATACAAATAAATATATCATCATCATCATCATCATCATCATTCAGAATGAATGAATGAATATATAAATATTACTTTTGTGTATGAAAACCTACTTCTTTCCCACACACACACTCAAATGAGTCGTTCTACACAAACACTCACACACCTTCCACATGGCTAAATATAAAATGGAGATGGGATGGAAATGTTTGTTTCCTTAAAACAGGGCCTAAGGGAACAGCATTCAGAGACTTGAAAGACAATTTCATGGAGGAACAGAATATTTATTGGAAAGCAATGTCCTCATTTCCCCCAGCCCAGCCCAGCCCCAGTAGCTACAGCCCTACCTCCTCCTTCTGCCTCAAAAATAAATGTATGTATGTTTGTTTGTTTGTTTGTTTTGTTAGACTCTCTAGATCATTATCAGTACATCATAAAGCTGCAATGCTCTTATTGCTGCAATGGATGAGATCACACACACATACTCCCAGGGCCTATCTAAACAGTGAAAATACATCTCATTCAATTCGTTGGGATTCCTACCTGTCCAAATGGGATCCAGTGCCAATCCACACTATTCGGAAGGAGGAGGCCCAAAAAGGCAAAAACAATGAGATTAAAGCATTCGCAGATTTTCCTGTACATTTTAAAAAACCGCGAGGGGATGCATATTCCTGCTCATTTGGACTATCAAATGACAGGAATTTTTTTTAAGTAGTTTTTATTGATTTTTCCACAAATTAAAACTGTAACAAAGTCATTTTTACAATAACAATCAGCACATTGACACAATCCTACTCCCCCACCCACCTGCTCAGACATACTATCTATGACTTCCTTTCTGATCTCTACAAGATTATCTTACAATACAATATCTCAATTCTCTTGTTTGTATCAATTTTTGCAAGAAGTATGTTCCACCTTTCTATTGTGATTTTCTCCATGTCCCGTTTCTCCCTTTATCTTACATTACTTACATACATGGTGCTAATATACATCTGTTTGCTTATTTTGTTTGTTTTGGATATAAGATGTTTTTGTTGATTTTTTAAAAAATAATGGATTAAATTGTTTCTTGTTCTTTTTCTCCCTTTTTTTTATTCTGTGAATGTGATATGATTAGAAGGTTGCCATTAATTTCTAAATTTCTAAATTTTAAACCTCATTTAGGGATTGTTGCATATTCTCCCCAAATCTTTCCTAAGTATTCTAACAATCTGTCCCAGACTTCTCTATGTTTTTCTATACTCTTGCCTTTTAGTAACATTGTTATTCTATCCATTGCGATCATTTTATATGCTTTGAGGAGCCAATGGTCCATTGTCAGAGTTTCTTTTTCTTTCCATTTAGTCACATATACTATATGTGTCGTCGTTACCATATGGAATAGTAGTTTTTCTTTGTCGTGGTCTATTCTTTCTTCATGCATACATAATAGGTATAGTTCTGGTTTCATCGTAAGATTACAATTTAATACTTCATGAGTAATTTTATGCACCTGTTTCCAGTACTTTTGTGCTTTCCCGCTGCTCTACCATAGGTGAAAAAATGTACCCGTTTCTTTTCCACATTTCCAACATTTATTTCTCACGCCTTTATACATTTTAGATAGTTTCTCTGGTGAATGATACTACCTAAAGTACATTTTATAGCAGTTTTCACGAATGCTTTGACATAATGTTAATTTCATTTTTGAAGTCCAGAACATTTCCCATTCTCTCAATTGTACTTCACGTCCTATATTCTGCACCCATTTTATCATACTGTCTTTTATGTTTTCTTCTTCTGTATTCCATTCCAAAAGTTGTTGGTAATGTCTTGTTATCAGGTTTTTATTTCCCAGTTGGATTAACTTCTCCCATAATGTTTTAGACGTATCTATTCCTCTCGCCTTTTGATCCATTTTATACCTTTCTTTTAGTTGTCTATAAAGGTACCAATGGATGGCTATCTCTTCTTTCTCCAATTCTTCCTGTGACTTAAACAATTCTTGTCCATTTTTCATAACAGTCAGTTCGTTATATGTTATCCATTTTTTTGAAGGTAGTTCTTCTCTACTAAAAAAGGCTTCGTGAGGAGACACCCATAATGGAATTTTTGGACATAACCTCTCCTTATACTTTTTCCACAGGAAATTTGAAGGGAAGCTCAAAGCTGATTGGCTGGGCAAGAGTGGGAGTGGGGCTTGCTAGCAAGCCAAGCACCTGCTGTCACCATGTTGTATTTTTGCCTTGGTGATCACTCGCTAAGGTGATAAAGTAGGATTAGTATTTTCTGTTTTGCTTTCCTATAAAATTGGAAAACCGTTCTATCGCACCAGTGCACCTTGGAATGACTTTTTTAAAAAATGGTGGCAGTGAAGAACTGATGTGAGTAAATCGCTCATGGCTGCCATCAGGAATGTGAGGTTTGTGGGGGCTTCAGAGGTCAGAAAAACCATTTAGACATGTCGCTACTGCTGCGAGATGCCAATACTACAAGGTACTTCAGATTTTTCGCCTTGTGTAGATAGGCCTCAAGAGAGTCTGCTGGCACTTTAAACAAAATGAGATGTTTTATAGATTATCTCTTGTCCTCTAGTTCATAGTAGTGAACTAGATTTCTCCAGCAGGGAATTCTAGGTACGTCACCCAATTACAAATCCAAGACTCTTTAGAATGGATCCATGGCAGTTAGAGCGGTATCAAAATGCCATTACCTGTGTAGCATAAATAAACTCTGGATCTCTACAAACAGCAGATATGGGGACTTATCACATGAGGGAAGGGAAGTGGAAGTAAAGCCCAAGAGTGTCATGTCCCACCTTGCCTTATTCCACAATGTCGGCATGCTTTAGGTGTTTTCCCCTTCTGGTCCAGAAACAGTGGTAAAGTGAGTTATTCTGCTAATGGATTTTGCTAACCGTCTTCCATGCTACTCTCAGACTTTAAAGCCACTTCCCTAAGTGGTATGTTTATTTCTTAACTTCAGGATGGAGGTGGGGTTTATATGATTTAATGTTCCACTGCACCAGAAATGAGCAGTACTTGCCCTCTTGGTAGTTTTGTGTTATTTTTGGACCTCAATTAACATTCTCCTTCACTATTGGCTAGGTTGGCTATGGATGACAGGAGCTGTAGGCCAAAAACCTCTGGAGAAGCACAGTCGCCAACCCTTCTCTATGCACACACATGCACATGCTTTCTACACATAAAAAGCTAGATGTGAGGAAGAGTTCTAACCTAGCTTCTTCCCTGAAATGCTAATTTTCAGTAGGTTGTATTCAATGGTGTCTATCAAACAGTGGAATGTTGACCACTGATAGAACAAATCCCATCTTCTCACTGCATCCCCTGGCACCCCTTCGCAAATCTGCCCCAGTGGATTAGTCAGGGATACTCTGAAACAGATGTAATTAGGCATACAGGGTGTAGATGGAATGAAAGGGAAATTTCACCTACAGGATCAAGCATCCACTTACGTAAAGATGGATGAAGTTCAATCTACATAGAGACTTTTCCTTCTTTCCTTCCTTCCTTCCTTCTTTCTTTCTTTCACCCTTGTGTTCAGTCATATGAGCACCCACCCCTGTTTTGAAGTGTGACAGTATAGAAACAGGTTTATCACTCCTCTGCCCTTTGTGAAAACAAGGGCAGAGTTACACCAAACTTCTGTAGAAATCAGTGGGAGAAGTTGCAGCTCCAGTTTTTAACAAGAGTTATGTATGACTAAGTTCTTCTGTTGCAGCTCATGTTGAGAAAACCACATAGCCTAAGCTGTCAATGTGTACATGCTCTTGGAAATATTTCAAAAAGTTATCTTGAATGCACCAAACATTATGCTATAGGCAGTTTCCTCATCCTTTCCTCTGAAACAGAATCGTCCTTACCAGTAATCTGAGGTGGGAAAAGTACAGCCGTGGACCTCATGTGAGCCACAGGTCTGGAATTTGCAGTCTCTGAAGTCCCCATAAAAGCCCCAAGACAACCACCCCCAAAACCCCAGGGCTTAAAGACTCTGCAAAACACAGCATTTTTATTTTATTTTTTTTGGATTTTGCATGGGGTCCCTCAGACCCTCTCCAACTCACATGCCTTAAAATGAAGAAAAAAAAAATCAGCCAAAAATGAAACTGGAAGTGATATGATGTCACTTCTGGTCACATTGGACATGCTGATCCAGCCCACTGAGAGATGCAAGGGCAAAAAAATAGCCTCCCCAACCCCTGATTTATCATCAAAATTTAGAAAAGAATATGATAACAGTAGATACAGATCAGAATACTGGAAAGGCAGGTTCAGGATTTGGTGCTGACACCAAATTATTTAGAGCTGTTAAAACAAACAAACAAAAAGGAGTTCCAGAAGCATCTCTCCAAACTGGGAGAATGAGCAAAATGTCAAATGTGAGCAAGTGTCAAGGGATACAAGTGGAGCAAATACTCTCACTTTTTGCATGGATCCCATCATTATATCAGGTGAGATATCCAGAACATAGTCTTGGCTAATGTTGTTGGAAGAAATGTCATCTGGTATGGCTCAGAGACATTAACAAGGTACTTAAACAGGTTTGTGTGCCCACTTGCATATGTGAATTGTTCAAATGGGCAGCAAGTTAGCAGCCAGCTGGGCCAGGGACATGAAAAATGTCTCTGTATAAGAGCATAGGGTCCCCATGTTTCCCAATTGTAAGGCCACTCCTGAAGAAATTATCTCTAGGTCCTTTGGACCTAATGTTATGCCACCAAATAACACTTCCCAGACAAAGTCCTTGAGTAGGTGGTTGCTGACCAACTTCAGAGGCTTTTCAGCGAATGTCTGGATCTACTTCAGTCAAGGTGGGGGGATGGTCAGGTTATGTTTCAACACAGAAACAGACTCATTGACCCAATAGGATGACTTATATACAGGGAGTAAAACCTATTTTACTCTGATCAGCTCTTTGCAGCATTTCAGACCATTAACCATGTTATCTTTCTTGAGCAAATGTCTGTATTGCAGGGATGTCTGTAGTGCAGGGGTTCTACTCCTCTCTGGATGGTCAGTTCCAGAAGGTGATGCTTGAAGGTGGTAGTGCTGGAAGTTTTTCTTCTGCTCTTATAATTCTAGAATCTGGAGTCACCCACTGAAACTAAATGGTGTCTTAGGACTTTTTCGGATGAGCTTTTACAGCGCTAGCAGCCTCATCCCTGTTGCAAGGCTGCTGCGCTGCAGGGCGTCCCTTTCGGATGATGCTCTCTCCTGCCGGTACTGTTGTGTTACCGCAGGGACACTGCAGCGTTATATTCAGCAGTTTTCTAATAACGATCAACTTTCGTGATTAGAAAACCACCGAATATAACGCTGCAGTGTCCCTGCAGTAACACAACAGTACCGGCAGGGGAGAGTGTCATCTGAAAGGGACGCCCTGCAGCGCAGCGGCCTTGCAACAGGGATGAGGCTGCTAGCACTGTAAAAGCTCATCCGAAAAAGTCCTTAGGCCTGTAGCAGGAGCCCATAGAACACAGGAAAGCAAGGTCAGACATTGGAGCACCTGGGAGAGTATGCCAGGACAGGGATGGGATTGGAGATTATGGGACAGGAATGTTTTTTGCGTTCCTGTCTGATAATCTCCTTAGCCTGAATCCTTGAGACAGGCAGAAAAAAATAGAAGTAAAATGGGCTATTACATCAGAACCAGCTTTACCATTTAGCAGAATGAGGCAACCACTCTACATGGTAGATGCTGGAGGTAGGAGGGCAGCTTCCAATTGTTTCTCCATGCTCCCTCAAGAGCTAGCCTATCTATCCCAGCCATGATGGATAGTCAGGGTGAACCCAGACAGAGTGGACACCCTTGTCTCAAACAGCAAAATCTATTGGAACAGGGCAGCCCTTAATCCATCCCAAATGAACTGTTCTCTTCCTGTAATAAATAGTTTGCTTGGCTCACCACTATAAAATGTGGGCATGACTGCTTTGAAGGACTGGTGGATGCCTCTGTTCACATGAGAACACACCTCTCTTGTTCTGTTTGTTAATCGTTATTACTTTCAACAGTGACATTTGACCCCTTTAGCTGCTTGTGGGTAGTGAAGTGTTCCTAGCTCACACCTGGTGTTGGCAATAAAGCACAGCATGCATAAATAATGAAGATATGTTTGTGAAACTTCACTAACTGGCAACTGGCTGTGACAGAAATCCTACTATTTGTTCTTAATGGAGACCACTCAGTGGATAACAAAATGTCCAATTAAAGTTTATTCTAAATTAAAGTTTATTCCAAATGACACTGGGCCATAAAAGGAAACAAAGATGAGGAAATAACTTTAGTAGACTGATAATATACTGTAATTCCCATTAAGAATACACACACATACTGGACAACCCTACCATTAGGCAGAGTCAGGTGACAACCCCAAGAGAACTGATCTGGGGTGTTATGAAAAGGCAGAAATTGGTAGGTGTGCTGTTTTGTGTCCCATGGATAACTGAATCAGTGGATAATGAATCAGTGGATACAGGGGTTCTACTGTATATTCTAAGGATATTTCCTATACTGCAGAAAGCTTTCTCTTCTCTACTCCACAAGTCTTCAAAGAAGTAGTTGTGTTAGTCTTTTGCAGCATAAAAAAGAGGATGAGAAGGGGAGAGAAAAAAGGGAATGTGGCAACATCTTTAAGACTAAAAATTAAATAAAAACTCATTAGTCTTAAAGGTACATGGATGAGGATGCCGACCTGGCTTGCTTTACAGAGACCTGGCTGGGAGAGGATAGCGCAGTTACCTGGACGCAGGCCCTCCCAGCCAGGTACTCTGTCAGTGAGCAGGTGAGGGGAAGTGAGCGGGGGGAGGGGCGGAGTTGCTCTGATTCATAAGAACAACCTGATCTTGACCAGGATACCCATCCGGAATACAGTCCACTTCGAGTATATGCACCTTAGCCTGAGGACCAGGGATACAGAGCATTTCTCCTTTATGGGTCTGAAACATGGGTCACCTATCGCCACCACTTATGACTCCTTGAACGTTTTCATCAGTGCTGTATATGCACAATCCTAAATATACACTGGACTGACTATGTGACGAATGTTGCTGTCCTTGAGCAATCAGGGATTACCAGCGTTGAGGCCATGATATTGAGAACACAGCTGCGCTGGGCAGGGCACATTTCTAGGATGGAGGACCATCGCCTCCCAAAAATAGTACTCTATGGTGAACTCGCCACAGGTCAGCATAAGAGGGGCACTCCAAAAAAGCGATACAAGGACTCCCTGAAACAACATCTCAGGCTCGGCCAAATTGCTCACCAACAATGATCCACCCTGGCCTCACATCGGGAGGCATGGAGAGGAACAATGCTGCAGCCTTATTTGAGAACTCATGCTGAACAAGTCTTGAAGAGAAATGACAACGCAGAAAGAATCACAACCCAGAAACATCACCCAAGGAGACCTTCTGCTGTGCTTTCTGCAACCAGACTTGTTTATCTCAGATTGGCCTTTTTAGTAATCAGCGGACTTGCAGAAAGCGCGGGATGAGTCCTTCCTGAATCTTCATTTCCAAAGCAAAGCCAGAGAGATATATGAGGCTCTGATTCAGCCTTAAAACCATGGCTATATGGTTGACACAACAAAGAAACCTATCATACACCAATTCCTTCATGAGCAATCATCCACATGAGCACATATAACAACAGCATATTCGCCATGGGGATTAAGTGTCATGGTAGCACACTGGTACCTCTGAGAATTTCAAGAGGACCAGGCAGCAAAAGTTGTTGTAGCAGAGTTGCAATCATCAGGTGAAGAAATGAGCACACAGACGCAGACGTATGTCTAAACTATTTCGCTTTACTAAAGCATGTTGGGGAAATATTTACAATGAGTATGAGACTCCTAGCATACAGACTACATAACACAGCACAATACACAGTGCAGTTTTGCAATGTACATCCCAGACTGGATGCACAAAGTCTGCGAGCTGAATCCAAGTCAAGACAAGTACAGAGACAGTTAGTGGGGTGATCCAATTATACAGTACAGTCATGGGTTATACAGTTGGTGGTTCTCACACACATTTTCCCATACAGATAAGACTTCTTTCACATGTCCTTCCCACGCCTGTCTCCCAGACATACTCTAGATATGCTCACCAGCTGCATTTAGCCTGCTCATTGCTGACCCCTGCAGGCTGCAGCATACCATACCATGCCAGCGCTCTGCAGTATAAATTTCCAGTGATTATATATCTCATCACCTTAACATTGAGTACAGTATTTTGAGGTGTTTCAGCAAAGTGAATACAGAGGTGTGCAATTCCTGATTTGTTGGGTTTGAAAGTTATGTTTTTTCTACTCTATGGATTTGCATCATTTTGAAGAGGGGAGGAATCTACAACTCCAGTCCAGCTCTAATAGCACTTTTGACCCCAGGAGAGGAAACATGTTCCCAGCTTCTACAACACCCAGTGCTTTCTTCAGATTCAGTGGTAATGCCTATAGGTGCTTTATTGCACAGGCATGACTTCCATCCTATTAGCTGTACATGCAGAGCCTTCCTGTGCCTGTCTGAAGCATGTGGGTTTTATATACAGACTGAATAGAACTGCATCATTAAAACTGGAGCAAAACAAAAGGCACTGCCAGAATATACAGACGTCTGCAAATAACCTAATGGGCAATCATAATTTTCCTCCCAATAATTAACAGCTTTATATAGTACATTTTCAGTTGCAGAACATATTTAGTCATTGTGGTGGCAGAACCTTATATAAACAGCATTAGTTTTGTTTCAGTAGAAATACAGGGGAAGCCATCAAAGCTGTACCTCTCATAACAAAAATCATCCCAGGAATCATTATTGACTTTTCAGAATCAAATAACTTCTAGGGAGAAACTGACTAATTATATTGGGCGGGGGGCGGGGAGGTTGATTTGTTTAAAGTACTGTTCTGTTTCCATACAAAAGTTATCTTCCTTATCACTGACTTTCTCAAACTACAGCCTGGCAAACATTATGACAAAGGAAGCATTCTTCTCCTTTGCTAAGAATGAGCATATGGCTGCTTGGGCAGACATCAAAAATAAAGAGCTTGCACTAATGTAATAATCTTGACTAAACCCAAATAAGGAGCTGAGCTACACATCAACCTTCCTTCCTTCAGAACTAATAAAAACTCTCCTCCTTGAAGGGGCTTTTTTAACCCTTTCCTCCCATAACACTTCTTTACAGGAGCTATTAATCATCTTTGTCCTCTCTTACAACTGACAGGCTAGGTCTGTTAGGCTGCTCTCTCCTATTTTTTCATCATCTACCTCCAACCCAAACTTACAGCATGGCCTAAAGGATTTTATTTTGTGTATAAAAGGAGATATACACTGTCGGTCCTGGTAATAAAGGAACAGTGCCTCCCAGTTTAAATACAGGGTCCCCTCCCATATCCACAGAACCAATATCCACAATTTCAGTTATCCATAGCTGAAAAAAAATATGGACAAACACCATAGAGATGCACTGAAAAATGCCTAGAGAGGTGTACTCTCTAGGAATTGCTAGGTCCTCCAACAGAACTCTATGGTATGTTTGTACCTGAAGTCCTTTATCTTAATAGGTGTTGTTATTATCTGCAGTTTCACTTATAAACAGTAAGTCCAGGAACATATCCCCGTGCATACAGGGGGTGACCTATGCTATCAATGTATTGTTCTCATAGATGAGTAAGAGAACTGAAGAAATGAGAGAGGTATTGACTAGGCATATCCTGACAGCCACACTTACATCTTAATTTATTGGCTTGAAATCAGCCTTCCTCAGCCTGGTGTCATCATGATGTAACAACACACCTCTGGATGTTACCAGGTTAGGAAAAGTGGCTCTTTAGGAAAGCCCTACAAGGATCTGGTGGAAGGAGATGAAACCATTGGTTGCCAGAAAATGAAGAAAGTAAACCAAGGTACCCAGGTTGTAGCTAGCATCTGGATCTGCTGCTACGTAGGACAAAAGATGTAGCCAAGTGAGAAGCAGTGCAATGAAACCTCAAGCAGCTAAATGTAACCTTGGGGAGCTGCATATGGTAATAAAGAAGTTTTACTTTGGGGGGGTTGGAGTTTCTTCTGAAGAGGAGATGGGATGATGACCCCACACATATTGTTCAAGTCCAGTGGGGGCAAGTGAGGAGAAGGAGCACAGACAGAGTAGTCTTGGCACCTCTGAGAGGATTTATAGAGCTAAAATAGGATCAAAGTGAATTTAGGCACTCTAGATTTTAACAGACTCTGTGTGAGGCTCTTGTTGTGGAGACGGGGAGTAGCAGGAAGAAAATTAAGTTATTTTCAATCTGTGAAAGGCAGGAGAATGTGCAGACATATCTACATGAGAACATATGCACATAGTCAGTAATTTTCCAAAAGCTTGAAAAAAGGATAATCTTTTAGGCACCACTGGGGGGTTTGGGGGGGAGGGGTTTGACATTAGCAGACAGGTTGTTATTAATGTTGCCTACTTGCAGGGGGAGAGCATCCATTTTCATTGCAACAGCCTTAAAAATAGGAAGACCATTAGAATCACAATAGAAGTACATGGAAGTACATAGAAGTGCCCTCCATGTGTTCAGTGGAGCTCACTGCAAGGAAAATGTGCATAGGATAGATTGCAGCAATTAGACTACTATAATGGGGGGCAAGGGCATGGGGCTGTCCTTGAAAAGTGTTTGGAAGCTGCAGCTAGTGCAAAATGCAGCAGTCAGACTGGTGTCTGGTGTGCATTTTAGAGACCATGAACTTTTTCAAACGGGGGGGGGGACTCTGAGGAGGTCAGGAGAAGAACAGTACTGTCCCACTTACAGTGCTCCATTTTGGACAATGCCATCCTCCTCCCGACCTTCTCCCATGCTTCCTCCGTGCTTCAGGTGCCGCTTTTTTGCAGCTCCCATAATTCCTTTTGGTGTTGGACTAGTACTCTGGAGACCAGGATTCAAATCCCCACTCAGTCATGGAAACCCACAGGGTAACCTTGGGCAAGTCACACTCTCTCAGCCTCAAAGGAGGGCAATGGCAACCCCCCCCCCTTTGAACAAATCTTGTCCAAAAAAAAACCCAAGATAGATTCGCCTTAGAGTTATCCTAGGCTGGGAATGACTTGAAGGCACAAAACAACCGTAATAACTTAACACCCTGGCATAATTATGGACTTACCCTTCTCTCATCTGTACTATAATTTGGGGGGGTATCTCTTAAAAGGAGTTTAAAATTGTCATCACTTTTCCAGATTCTTTTTCAGACAAATTTTCTTGAAATTGTTATCACCACTTATTATTCATCATGATTTTTCTCTGAAGACATTATAATTTTTAATAATTCTGGGAATATTTGCAACATAATGATAAACTCTGTCCTTGTCCATGCATGGCTTGAGTTTTGGCTTTAGGTGAGATGAGTTCGTATTAAATTATTCTTGCTCAACAACAAAAGCAACAATGAAAAAGGCTTACAATTTTGCTGGTCACATTCTTGAATTCCAGTTTCTAAAGATTTTCCTCCTGTCAGTATCACTTCTAAAACTGTTCATGAATCCTGTCCAGATCCTATACACAAATGCAAAAGACATTCATTATAAAACAGGGTATACCATTGACACTATAAATATAGTGTACAATGGGCCCTTGGTATCTGCTGGGGTTTGGTTCCAGCCACCACCACCACCCCGGCCCCACCCCCAGATCATTATATACAATGGATGAGTTAAATGGTGCCCCTTATGTAAAACAGCAAAATCAAGATTTGCTATTAGGGGTTTTTTGGGGGGGGGGATATGTTCAAGCTGTGGATGGTGGAATCCATGGCTGCAGAATCCATGGGTATGGAGGACAGGTTGTATTTTCCCCATTTCATTAAAGTAGGTCAAGTTTAATTGGGGTTCAGCTGAGCCACGTCTTTATTAAAGGCCCACAGTAAGAGTCTTTCATATAATTCAGTTTAATCTAACCTATTCTAACTTTGGGGAGTGTTCCAAAATGTCAGCGGTTCCAAAGAGCTGCAGCCAGATTGTTGACTGGGGCTGGCATCAGGGAACACACAATTCCCAGGATGCAACATGTCTACTAGCCGCCTGTCCATTTCTGGCACAGTTCAAAATGCTGCCAATGTCCTATAAGCCCTATACAGTTCAGATCCATGTTACAGTATTTGCAAGATACTGTACAAAAAACTGCCTGTTTTTTTGAGGCAGTCTCAGTGACTGCTCCCAGGCCCTGGAACTCACTTCCCAGAGAGGCTAGACTGGTATCCTCCTTGCTAACTTTCCACAAGCAGGTAAAAACCTTTTTATTCCAGCAGACCTTTGAGATATGATATTTTTAGGGGGGAGGGGACTATATAGTATACTGGACTTTTTGTAGTTGTTTTTCAACAGTTTATGTTTTTAACTGGTTTTTATTTTATGATCGCTAATTTGTGTGTGTAAGTTTTTAACTTTTGTATGCTGTGTATTTTGTATTTAAGTGATTTTGGATTTTGTATTTAAGTGATTTTTAAACTGTCTGTAAACTGTCTTGAGTCTCAAATTGGGGAAAGAGCAGGGTGATGATGATGATTTCCAGGATGAAAAAGAAGCAAGTTATACCAGTTATTTGGCTACTCCTTAGAGGGGTTACATAATGGACATGGTAAAGCAATACTATTCCTAAGCCTAAAAACAAAATCATATGAAGAACCAAGGCTGTGTAACTCTTCCAAGGCTGCTGCCACACTGCAGAAATAATGAATCTTAACACCACTTTAACTGCCATGGCTCCATCCTATGGAATCCTGGGATTTGTAATTTGTTGTGGCACCAGAGTTCTCTGACAGAGAAGGCTAAATATCTCACAGAAGTACAAATCCCAGAATTCCATACCATTGAGCCATGGCAGTTAAAGCAGCGTCAAAATGCATTAGTTCTTCAGTGTGCCAGCAGCCACTTAAAAGGCAAAAGCAATTCTAGATAACATCAACAGAAATAGCAGTATCCAAAGCAGTGGTGTTGGCTGTAATTTGTTAGAAGGAGCTACTGCTTCAAAATCTAAATTAATATCATGGAATACTGTTATATTTTTACTGTAAGGAGTGCTGTGTACATATTAATTTTGAATGTTACAGTGTGGGGGATTTTTTGGGACTCACTGGACTTCTTCGGATGAAAGATTTATACCGCGGAAGTAATAGAACAAGTATTCACGTAGTTGTTGCACAACAGTCTCAACAGCGTTCAGACGTGCCGTTTTTGCGTAACAGTAACGGCATTTTCTTTTTGAACACCATAATATTCTGTTCCTGTTACGCTACAAATAACAATTTTAAACTTACCTTTTCACGATAACTCCTTTCGGAAAGGATACATTTGCGTTGCAGCGCCGTGAGAAGGGGACAGGAGCACACACAGTAACATCTCCTGTGCACCATTCTCCATTTTCCTTGATCCTTCCTTGGCTGGACTATATTTTCTCGTGATAACACGTACCTCCATTCTTCCTGAGGGGAGGGCCTTCTCTTATCATGTCGGTACTAGTGCTTCATGGGATTTGAAGGCACAGTGATGTTTTAACGTGATACGATGGCTACCGAACTCTCTATTTCTCATGATCTAGCCCTTTTTTGCACCCCGTTATGTTTTTTTTTTTTGCAAACATTTCTGTGTCTTTTTATGACATGGAGGGACGGGGGAAAACTTGGCTGCAATCCATTATACATGTGTTCTGTTCCCTGACATCAAAAAAGAGGAAGGTGTCAATTGGGAGACAACTTCGTAGACGTGTGAGAGCATCCTCTGTGACAGATGTTCTTGCATGGTTGGGGACCACACCTGCACCTCGACATTGGTGGGTGCGCCCACGTAAAAGGGCAGGATGGTGGAATGAGGAGGTGCTTACAAAGTGGGACAATAACATGTGGGTTAAAAATTTGGGTTAAATGACATGTGGGTTAAAAATGGAGCAGGGAAACTAAATTTAGCAGCAAAAAAATAACGAAAAGTAACATAACTACTGGCAAAGAGAAAAATCAGACGTGTACCTCGGTTCTAGTTCGCCATATTGGTCGCGCCACTTTTTGAAAAGTAGGCGTGACAAAAAGGCAACATCCGGATGAATGCTTTCGTCAGCAGAGGGAGGAGAGTAAGGGCAAACGGGACGATAAAATATAACACTGGTATCACAATCTGTTTTGGACACAATTATATATCATTGCAGCCACGTAATAAAGTTTTATTAACGACCGTCCAGCGTTAATAAAATATGATGGAGTTACGCGCAACAGAAATAGAATGATAACGGAAATGTGGAGATGTTGTACGAAACTGGTGATATGTAATGATACTTTAATGATGTTGTTCCACTAAATTTCACTTGTCCGAAAAAGTCCACTATGTGTTGAAGAGGTGAGAGACAAGGCCAGCAGAGCATTCTTGTAAGGAGCCATGAGCAGCCTTGCCAAGGAGCAAAAATGGTGAAGGGAAGGTGCGGCTGGCAGCAATAGTGACATAAGACTTGAGAGAAGCCCATGGGGGAGGAAGACGTAGGAAGGAAGATGGCAGAAGCAGGAAGTGCAGCCAGCTTGGCAAGCTGGGCTGCTGGCGGGGGGGAAGGCCAGGTAGCCAAAAGGAGCACCCTACAACCAGACAACCATTAATCCACTCAGAACAGAAGTGCTGCCTGGACTGGGAGCAGAACCTAAAACAGAGACATTTGTCATTCCCCCATGAAGCAGACTGCAATGGTTTCTTCACAGAGTGGCCAAGGAACAATTTGCCAACACTGCTTTCCTTGTCCCAGGCAAGCTTGTTTCAATAGGATCATTCTGTTGCAATATGATTTACGGAGATGGATGGCTTTGAGACATGCTACTTAGGCTATTTAATTATTTTTTTTCACATACAAAAGAGCAACAAAAACATAACAATAATGGGATAAAACATCTATTTGAATTATTTGATTGATTGATTGATTGATTGATATGCCGCCTTTCTCCTAGAATGGGACCCAAGGCGGCTCACAAAACATTAAATACAACATACAATTTAAAATATGACAATTAAAAGTTAAAAACAATTAAAATCATGACAATTTAAAATTACATAAAAAATATAAAAGTAAATAAACAAAAAACAAAAAAAAACACCCCAATAAAACGCCACTGTGGGTACAGTTATGAGTTAAAAGCCTGCTTGCATAAAAACTTCTTTGCCTGCTGGCGAAAGGAAAGCAGGGAGGGAGCCCTCTTAGCCTCCCATGGAAGAGAGTTCCAGAAAGTGGGAGCAGCCACTGAGAAGGATCTCTCTCGTGTCCTCACCAAACAAGCCTGTGATGATGGTGGGACCAAGATAAAGCCTTCCCTGATGATCTTAAAATTCTGGCAGGTTCGTATTGGGAGATATGGTCTTTCAAATGGTTTGGACCTAAGCCATATTTGAAGCGGTATTACATCTCATACTTGGCTGTCCTGTTCAAAATTGAGGCATACTATCAATACCTAAACATCTGTGGGACCAATCTATCTCTTTTGCATGATATACCTTCCTATGCTGTGGTCAAGAGAAATATTTAGCCCCCATTCCAACAATAAAAATATGTTTTCTTTAACCTAGGGCTTGTCTAGATGGGCTATTTACCCCAGCTCCCCCCCCCCCCGATCTTGGAGCCCTGCAGTCCAAATGATGCAGGGCTCTTGCCCATTTGTCCCCTGGGCAGTCCTGACAACACCCAAGGCAAAGCTGGAGTAAACCTATTTGAAATGCTTTTTAAAAACACCCAGGAAAACCCACTTCATTCAGGATAATGTGGATTGAGCCAGGGTGGAAATGCAGGATCCATACCTGCACAGCAGCCTGTGTGGCCAGCCGGAGATCACCACCGCTGCTGGAGTCACTCTGCAGCCCCAGCATGTGGTCATGGCCCCTGCATGTGACCAGTGTTGATTACATGCTGAGGGCCTCCTTCCTGGTTTGAGAGGGAGCGATGCATGACAGTGGGGGAGCTGCCCACCGATACCAGCTGGTGTGGGCATGCAGACTTCATGTTCTTTCATCCAGGTGAGAGGGGTGGAAATAGGCCAGATCCAGAAGCCAGCCTATTCTGGCAAATCTAGACAAGCCCCTAGGTAAAGCTAACAAGTAATAGGTTTTTTGTGGGTTTTTTCCAGGGTGTGAGGCCGTGTTCTAGAAGAGTTTATTCCTGATGTTTCACCTGCATCTGTAGCTGGCATCTTTCTCTGAAGATGCCAGCCACAGATGCAGGCGAAATGTCAGGAATAAACTCTTCTAGAACATGGCCTCACAGCCCGGAAAACCCCCCCACAAATAACCTAGGGATGCTGGCTGTGAAAGCTTTCAACTTCACTAACAGGTAATCATTATGGTCCAGAGGATGGAAGGCTGGACTTGGATGAACCTTTGGTCTACCTTCAGCCTCAGTTGACAAAATGTGAAATCTCACTGAAGATGAACAAGGAAGTTTTTGAGCACTTTGCTTATAAATCAGGCGCTATAAATTAATCCCATAGTACACTTAGGGCAAGAGCTAGAGGAGCAACATTGGTTCCCAGGTTTGAAAACCCAAAGGTTTCAAGGCCAAGCCTGGCATATTACAAACATCCCTCATGTTCTGATGCATATAAGCAAGAGTAGCCTGTAATGTTTACAACAAAAGATGTGAGTAGATGATGGGAACTGAACCCTTCCACCCTTACTACACCTCACCTCACCAGGTTCTGCCACTTCAAGCATTCCTCTCCCCAGCCCAGCCTGCCTCTCAAACTTGAGTCAGATGAAAGAAAGTGTCTATAGCAACAGAGAATGGAAAGTAAAGTGGGGAAGGAAGGTCTCAGCTCCTTTCACTTGCATAATACTTTTGTTGTAAAAATCAGTTCTGCATCCCAGCCCCTATTTATCCATGTATAGGTAGACCCATGAATATACAAAGACAACACACTCCAAAATTTAGTTCTATACTATTATGACCATATGGTCTGAATTAATACAGTCCGGGGGTGGGGGAGGAACTTATTGTAATTCCTAGTGTTTCCAGGAAATCTTATTTTAAAGGTTTTGGCCACCTTTCCAAGACTCATCTTTTAACTGTAAATTCAGCATGATTGCTCATGAGACAAGAAGTGCAATTTTTGGCCCTTGAATGCTGTGGGAATCACAGACACCGAAGGTTGCTCCTGGGTTTCATTATTCTCATTATTAAGACTGTGTGTTTTCTCTGTAGTATGAATTTGTCTGGCAACAGATTTCTAGCTGCTGCATCCTATTATGCTTTTGTGTGTCGGATTAAAGAGCCATCTACTCTCATGAGTCTCCTCCCATAGAGCATTTATTATTTTATAGCTTAGACCCTGCCTCTAGCATGGAAAAATAAAGCACTTTACACAGAGAAATTTTATTCACAAACAACAACATTTGTACAGAATCATGATACAATACAATACTTATACTGTACAAGACTGATTAATAAAAGAAAAAATACAGTGTCTCATATTAAATCTGACTTGGATGACATTTAAGGTCATGAGAGGCAATCTTAGTGGTACTGAAATCTTTTAATCTTATTTGCAGATTATTTCATCAGTGAGTTCCCCAGAGCTGAGAAAGGATTTTATTCCCATATCTTTATTATTTCATTGACCATTGGAAGTGCAATGTACTGTTAAGTTTTTATTAATACCAAAAAGTTGGGTTTCTTACTTAGGTAACTCAATATTTGTAGAGACATGTAAATAAGATGAATACATCTTTTAAAATACATACTGCTGAAACTGATTATCATTATTAAGCACTAGTAAGAACTGTTTCATTACATTTGAAAAACATACATACCTCTAAATGGCAAAAAAAAAAGTAAACCTTAACGTTTATACTAGTGTACCTGTAATATCAACATGCTATTGTGCTTTTTAACACTGTGATGAAATAATTGTTAATGCCCTCCAACTCAGGAACTAATGTACTGCTGCAGGAGTTTAAGGATTAGGACTGAAATCTTGCAGCTTCAATAATTACAGGATCCAGCAGAAGTGTTATCCAAGACATGTCAATCGCCCTGCTTTGATCTACTGGCTTGCACTGAAACTAACATTAGAGTGTGGCAGCTGCCTCAGGTGGCCAGGGTTGGAGGGTGGGAAACAATGGCAAGAGGCATTTTTCTGGCTGAAATAGAGAAGTCCCCCCCCCCATAGTTTTATTGTTATTGTGTGCCTTCATATCATTTCCAGCTTATGGCAACCCCAAGGTGAACCTATCATGGGGTTTTCTTGGCAAGATTTATTCGCGGGGGGGGGGTGCCTTTGCCTCCCCTTGAGGCTGAGATTGTGTGATTTTCCTAAAGTTGCCCAGTGGGTTTCCAGGGCAGGGTGGGGATTTAAAGCTTGGTCTCCAGCCAGAGTCATAGTCCAGCACTCAGAGCAATATACCACACTGGATCTACTCAAGACCAATAAGTTATTTTTGTGCCTGAGGCCACAAGCACCTTTCTCCTCTTCCTCAATGGGAAGAATTCAGTAATAATAAATTAATCACAAATAGACTGCCACCTTTTTGTGATGCTCCAAATTCAATGGCACACTTTGCTCTGGGGCCCAATAGCAGTTAAACCTCACATTAATGCTAGTGATGGGCCAGCATCTCCTACTAGATCAGAGGAACACAGGCCAGCTTAGGAAATACAGGTCAGGCCCCATGGCACATGCAGCTCTGCCCTCTGTTGTCCCTGTGGTCAGCATCTGTACATTGAATTGGATGGTTTCCCATCCTTTCCTTTGCTTTAGCAGCAAAATGTTTTGGACTGGCCCTGGGTTCAGCTAGACACATATGGGCAGACAATGACCCAAATCCTCTTCAATCCTGACTAAAGTAGACCCATTGAATCCATTTTGATTTTTCTATATATTGGCTCACCATTCAACAATTGATTAAATGGGTCTACTCTAGTTGGAACTAACCAACCAGATGCCAGCCCAGATATGGTGGGCAGTACTAATAATTGGCAATCAGCAGCAGAAACAGACTTCAGACTATAGGAAGACTTAGGTTGAGATTCTACATCATGTGCACAGAGCTTAATGTTCTGTTTGTGAAACTCCATACCTCCCCTCCCCCCCTCTCTCTCTCGCACACCTCCATCATTCCCCAGTGGGTGCTGCTACAGCCATTAAATGGCAGTGAAAGGGGAGGGGGAGGCAGGAAGTGACTGAAATAACAGGGACTGCCTCCCATCTCTGCTGCAGTTCTCCAAGGACAGAGGAAGTGGAACAAGGCCATCATTTCTCCTCTTCTTTCTTTTTGCAGTGAGGATGGGAGGCAGGCCCTGCTACTCAGTTGCTTCCTTCCCAACCACCCTTACACAGCCATTTAACATTTAATGTTCCAAGTCCTGCTCCTCAGAGACACCAGACAGCTAAAGAAGAAGAGGTTTAGTAGCTTTGATGGAGACCTGGAGGTCATTCAGGCAATGATTTACAGGGTCATTCTTTCTGCCTATGGTAATTTTGGCTCTGTATCTAGAATGTTGTTCAATATTGTATTGGGGTTTTTTTAGAAGTTACTCCAAGATTAAATTATCTTAAATAAGTATTTCTGTATGACTCTATCAAATGCTATAGCATGTTGGTAAAGATTCACTTCTGTTTGTGCCTAAAATGCTTAAAGGCTCTGCTTCCTCCATTTTTCTTCAAACGTTACGCATGACGACTACATCATCTTTATTAAATATTAGTTTCACTCTGAGTTTTAAACTAACATTGCTTTGTACGTTTGCTTAATATAAATTCATTATTCAATGTTTTTGCTTATTTCTAAATACAGCAAGATAAAGTTAATCCTCTTCATTAATTTAGTTGTATTCCTTCTATTAAAAATTAGTCCAAATAGAGATCTCCATTATAGGTGATTGGTTGCAAAGGATCTTGTAGCATCTTTGAGACTAACAGAGAAAGAACTTGTAGCATAAGCTTTCTTAGACTTGGTCTACTTCCTCAGATGTAAGTTTACAAAAGTTCATGCTACCATAGGTTTTTTTTTGGGGGGGGGGAGTTCTGGACTGTGAGGCCATGTTCTGGAAGAGTTTTTTCCTGATGTTTTGCCTGTATCTGTGGCTGGCATTTTCAGAGAATGGTTGTGTAGAGGTGTGCACAGAGAAGCTATTGAAATCCACAAATACCTGGACAACTTCAACAGGAAGAAGAAACCCTTAAAGTAAACAAAGTTTGGCTACCAGTCCTGAAAAACACCAAAATAAAAACTCAACACATGCAAATGAACTTCACCCAGGGATGGGGGGATTTCCAGCAGGCAATGGACCATTAGCCAAACAGACACTAATCCTCCTTGCGTATCCTCCTACCCTAGGAACTAGCCATTCAAATACGCAAATGTACATCTCCTCTCCAACAGGGACTCACAGTATATAAACCCCACACACCCTTACACAACCATTCTCTGAAGATGCCAGCCACAGATGCAGATGAAACATCAGGAAAAAACTTTTCCAGAACACGACCTCACAGCCCGGGGGAAAAAAACACGAAAAACTTATGGATGCCGGCCATGAAAGCCTTTGGCTCATGCTTCTATTTCTTTCTCTCAGTCTCAAAGGTGATAGAAGATCCCTTTGCAACTGATATTCCAGACTAACACAGCTATGTCTTTAAATTATACCATTATAGGCAATGTTTTCTTTAGTAAATTTATCAGTTATGGTAAATATGTTATTCTTTCCTTTTCTCATTACAACAAGAGACAGCTTCAAAAGGAAATAATGGGGGGGGATTCTATTAGTCAATTATGAAGGTTAAGTCCAATTTATCCATGCATAACTTACCTTCTCAGTCATTGCACAGGTCAGGAATCTCTACTAACCACACAATAGCTAAACTTTGCCCCAAAGCCCACCTTTTAAGCTTCTGCAGTCCCCTTCCCCCAACATGGCCATTTCTTGGCCAGAAGAGAGCTAGGAGGGGTAGAAGAAAAGTAGCCAACAATGCCCCTTTAGCTCAGTGGTTCTCAAACTTTGGTGCTCCAGATGTTTTAGACTTAATCTCCCAGAATTCCTGATTGTTGCCCAAAGTGGCTAGGGCTTCTGGGAGTGAACTATGGAACTATGATGTATCTTCCCCTTATCCTAAGGAAACCCACCTTTTAAGCTGCTGCAGCTGCCCCCTCAGTATAACCATTTACTGGCTGATGGAGAGTGCAAATGCAAAGTAGTAATTGTGTCAAAGAGTCCAGCTATGTTCTTATAGCTGGCCATATAGCAATAGGCATCCTCCAGGACCTCTGGGAGGGGTGGGGGGAGTCCTCTGGATCTCCTGGATAATGATGTCATTGCTGTGCATCCAGATAGAGCAGTGATTCCCAAACTTTGATCCTCCAGGTGTTTTGGACTTCACCTCCCACCATTTAGGTTGCTCTCCTCTGGACATGTTCCAGCTTGTCAACATCCTTCTTCAGTTGTGGTGCCCAAAACTGGATACAGTATTCCAGGTGAGGTCTGACCAAAGCATAATAGAGTGGCACTATAACTTCCCTTGATCTAAACACTATACTCCTATTGATGCAGCCTAGAATTACATTGGCTTTTTTAGCTGCCATATCACACTACTGACTCATGTTCAACTTGTGGTCCACTAAGACTCCTAGATCCCTTTCACATGTACTGGCAACAAGCCAGGTACCCATCCTGTATCTATGCATTTCATTTTTACTGCCCAAGTGTCATATCCTACATTTCTCCCTGTTGAAATTCATGTTGTTACTTTTGACCCAACTTTCTAATCTGTTAAGCTCATTTTGAATTCTGATCCTGTCCTCTGGGACATTAGCTACCCCTCCTAAACTGGTGTTATCTGCAAACTTGATAAGCATGCCCTCTATTCCTTCATAAAGATGTTGAATAGCACTGGGCCCAGGACTGAACCCACTAGTCACTTCTCTCCAGCATGAAGAGGAGCCATTGATGAGCACCCTTTGGGTTCAGTCAGTCAACCAATTGCAAATCCACCTAACAGTTGTATTGTCTAGCCCGCATTTTACTAACTTTTTTGCAAGGATATCATAGGGGACCTAGTCAAAAGCCTTACTGAAATCAAGATACACTATATCCACAGCATTCCCTTCATCTATCAAGTTTGTAACTCTGTCAAAAAAAGAAATAAGATTAGTCTGGCAAGACTTGCTTTTGAGAAACCCATGTTGACTTTTAGTGATCACAGTATTTCTTTCTAAGTGCTTACAGACTGTCTGTTTAATGATCCGTCTAGAATCTTTCCTAGTACTGTATTGATGTCAAGCTGACTGGGAGATAATTATTTGGGTCTTCTCCCCACCCCCTTTTAAAGATGGGGACAACATTTTCCTTCCTCCAGTCTGCTAAGACTTCTCCTGTTCCCCAGGAATTCTCAAAAAATATTGCCAGTGGTTCTGAGATTACTTCTGGCAGTTCTTTTAATACCCTTGGAAGTAGTTAATCTGGCCCGGGAGATTTGAACTCATTTATACTGGCCAGGTATTCCTGAACTACCGCTTTACCTATTCTGTGCTGCATTTCCCCTACTGCATCATCGGCTCCATTTTCACCAGGTTAAGCATTGTTCTCCTTTTGGAAGAAGGCCAAAGCAAAGAAGGTATTGAGTAGTTCTTCCTTTTCTCTGCTCCCTGTAAGCATTTTGCCATCTTCTCCATTCAGTGGCCCTATGATTTCCTTGTTCTTCCTTTTGCTATGGACATAACCAGAAAAACCCTTTTTATTGTTTTTAGCCTCTTTAACAAGCCTGAGCTCCATCTGTGCTTTAGCTTTACTGACTTTCCCCCTACGTGAGCTGGCTATTTAGTTGAATTCTTCTTTGATGACTTCCCCCTTTTTCCATTTCTTGTACGTGCCCCTTTTAAGTCTTAGCTCAGTTTTAAGTTCTTTCAACATCCATCCTGGTTTCTTTAGACATCTCCCATTTTTCCTCCTTGTTGGAACTGTTTGAAATTGTGCCTTTTAAGAAACTCCCATCCATCATTAACTCCCTTCTCTTTTAGTATTCGTAACAACAGGATCACCCCCAGTAATTCCTTAAGTTTACTGACATCAGCTTTCTTAAAATCTAGAAGGCATGTCTGACTATGCTTAGCTTCCCCTTAACTCTGTATAACAAACTTCAGGGGAACACAGTCACTTCCCCCGCTAAGGATCCTGCCACTTCTACCCCATTAACCAGATCATCTGTTTGTTAGGATCAGATCTAAAACAGCTGATCCCCTAGTTGCCTCTTCTACCTTCTGGACAATGAAATTGTCTTCAAGGCAAGTGAGGAATTTGTTGGACCTTAAATTTTTGGCAGAGCTGGACTTCCAACAAATATCAGGATAGTTGAAATCCCCCATTACTACTACATCTCTCCATTCTGAATGTGCAGTTATCTGTTCCAGGAAGGCATCATCCAAGGGCTTGTCTACACAAAGGGGGGGGGGAATGGACTGCTCCACAGTAATAGCAAGTCGCAGCAGCTACAACCTGTCTTAACGGTTTTACAGACCCCATAAACTTTGCATGCTTGTAGTTGAGATGGAGGGTGCAAGTGGATTACTTGCATTTTAAAATCTGCTGCCAGCAAACTTTTTTAAAAAAATATTTCTATGGTGTGCACAAGCGATACTCTACCTTTTCAAAAAAGAGAGAGAGCGCACAAATCGCTGTTTTCTCGACTTAGTGATCACTCGCTAAGGTGAAAATCCAACATGGCGGCAGTGGCCACTCTCCCTGTAACCCAGCCCCGCCCCCTCCACACATCCAGCCAATCAGGTTTGCACTTTTTCTTATATGGGGAAGTTATTCATGTCAAATTGCTTGTCTTAACAAGTGAAGATGTGCACTTCACTAAACTTTTTTTTTAAGCCAAGAAAAGCCACGGATGCTTTTCTCGTGTAGTTTTTCCACTTTTTGGCCCCCCTCTTTCACAGTACGATGAGACAATGTGGGATCCCATTAAGATAGCTCATTTTCTGAGCGAATTTTCTGAGGAGTATTTTCACCATATAGACAACCCCCAAGTCCTCAGTTTGGCTTGGAGGTCTGTAGTAGACTCCCACAACAACATCTCTGCTGTTTCTCTCTCCCTTGATTTTTACCTAGATGCTCTCAACTTGGCTCCCAGGATTTAAGTCATGGATCTGTTCACAGGTGTACACATTCTTAACGTATAATGCTATTCCACCACCCTTCCTGTTTGGTCTATTTCTCTGAAATAGGTTACACCCCTCTATTACTACATTCTAATCATGACACTCATCCCACCACGTTTCAGTGATACCTATTAAATCATATTTGCTTTGCTGTGCTAAGAGTTCAAGTTTATCCTATTTCCCATGCTCTGTACATTAGTATAGAGACATCTAAGACCATGGGCTATTCCCCCTCTGTCTTTTAAACGTTTTATTCCTCCCACTGTTGGGTTATTGTACTATTTGCCTTTCTCTCTGTATAACATTTGGACTAATATCTCCATCTCATGTGTATATCTGTACTTGTGTTAAGTTCATGCATGCAAAAGCTGAACTTTTTGTCTGTTGAGCCTATGGCTGGTGGGAGTGTCAGGGCAGAGTGAGCCCACAGAGACTCATAAAGCCCTCACGTTCTGACTCCCTTACTATGTTCCATCTTATAGTCTATTTCATCTGAAACCTGAACTCCAGCCCATCTTAGATCATGTTATCTGCCTCTGCAACCAAAACTGACCCTTAGAAAAGTTCATTGTTTGAACTACAACTCCCAGAATTCCCTTAACCAGCATGACCAATGCCCTACTGAGTGGGGGATTCTGGGAACATTACTCCAAAAGGTAACTTTCCAAGCTAAGGTTACCTGGGATGCACTCTGCTTTTAAGTTTGGCCAGGCTTTGAGAATCTCTCAAATTCTTTGATTAATATTTCAGCAAAAATAACAATGCATATTTCAATGTAAGCCTAAAGTCAAACATTAAATATGTGTTTAAGGAAGAAAGTGAATGGATTAAGGAGGAAGTATATGAATTTATGTAAAACCCACACATGCAGTAACCATCTCCACTAACCAAAGTTCCATCCATTCATCTATTAGAGTGGAATGTTATACAGAGATACAGAAATTATAACCTCACACACATATACAAATCCCAGTGTGTGTATGAATGCCTTTTTAAAGGAAAAAATAAAACTAGACCCTGGTTCCATATCAGATAAAAAGGGCAAGGCTTGGGTTGTCTTGCAATTCCATTCTCCGTGAAAGGAGAGAAAAGCAGACAGAATGATTGACTGATCTATTGATTTTGATCTCAATAATGGTCAAGATTTTGCTGTAATGGTCAAGCCTACAATATGAGAGGATTATTGCACAATTTAAGTAAATGCTCACAATCCAGAGGTGATACTTTATAAATTTTGTCTGGGGGGAGAGAAGAAAAACCCTACTGCATTTTATACATCTCACTGACAGAAAAACAGAAAGTCAATACTATTGCTGCCATGTTGCTTTACCTTGAATGAAAGTGTTGTCAGGTGACATTAGCAAAAGCACAGAATACACATTCAGTAAAGTGCACGATTGTGTAGTTGTATCATGAACAGTTCAAATTTTGTTTTTAAAGATGCATTTTGACTCTCTGTCAGCTAGCGAGGGTCTTAAAAAGTAGAAGTGGTGTCACGGGTAGATTCCCCATCCCCCCCTCATCTTTGATATTTATTTCAGCAGCACAAATGACCTGAAGCATTTGCAACCCTTTTAAGAGCAGCTGAAGAAATGGTTTAGAACAGCTCTCACCAAACTTTGGATTGATCTATCATTTAGGGTTTGCTAAGGACTGTTCTCAACATTAGAATTTCTCCCAATATGTTGGGGAAAGAAAAGTCCTTTCATCATGTCTACCAAAATCCTATTCTACCCTTATTAAGCCTCTACATATTCTTCATGTTAAGAAACTCCACGTCTTTTTCTCAACCAAGTTCCTGTGTAGACCCCATTCTTTTTTTCTGTTTTTATTTGACTGGGCCTAATTGTCTCACCAGTGAATCCATGGTGGTAACTTACTGAATTAACACCTGTTGTTGTTAACGATGATGATGACGACAATGGTGCTTCACCTTCCTCCTCTTCCAGTATGCATAATTGTTTATTATTTGTATCATATTTATCTAGGATAATACCCAGTGCCACTCACTCAGCAACAGGATCCAATGTAAGTCGAAGCAAAATCCCCTTCTCACTGCAGCCCCCCAACATCACCACAATCTACTCTGGAGGCCTAGAAAGCCTTTCCTTATCCCCAGCTGCTTCTAGAATTGAAAAAGAGGGGAGGTTCTGTGATATAGACCCCAGTCTATCATCCCTAAATTGTCACCACTCCTCCACCACAAACTAGCTCTAGAAGCTGGAGGTTCTAATCCCTGTGGTTACTCTGCACACATCCGTTTGAACCCTATTAAGAGCTATTACGATGTGAAGTTGAAGGCTTTCACGGCCGGCATCCATAGACTTTCCTCAATTTTTTTTTTTTTCTGGGCTGTGAGGCCATGTTCTGGAAGAGTTTACTTCTGACATTTTGCCTGCATCTGTGGCTTCCAGGACACAGCCTCACAGCCCGGGGAAAAAAACAGGGAAAAGCTACTATGATGCCTCCTTCACAGCCACATCAGGCAGACCTCTCTCTGGCCTTTCTTTGCAAATGAAGATTCAGGAAGGATTCAGCCCACGCTTTCTGCAAGCACACTGATGACTGAAAAAGGCCAATCTGAGATAAACAAGTCCAGTTGCAGAAAGCACAGCAGAAGGTCTCCTTGGGTGATGATTCCAGGTTGTGATTCTTTCTGCATTGTCGTTTCTCTTCAAGCCTTGTTTGGCGTGAGTTCTCAAATAAGGCTGCAGCATTGTGGATAGTGCGTCTCCAGGCGTCCCGATGTGAGGCCAGGGCGGACCATTGTTGGTGATAATTTGGCCGAGCCTGAGATGTTGTTTCAGGGAGTCCTTGTATTGCTTTTTTGGAGCACCTCTCTTATGCTGACCCGTGGCAAGTTCACCGTAGAGTACTATGTTTGGGAGGCGATGGTCCTCCATCCTAGAAATGTGCCCTGCCCTGTGTTCTCAGTATCGTGGCCTCAATGCTGGTGTTCCCTGCTTGCTCAAGGACAGCAACATTCGTCACATAGTCGGTCCAGTGTATATTTAGGATTGTGTGCATACAGCGCTGATGAAAGCGTTCAAGGAGTTGTAAGTGTTGGCGATAGGTGACCATGTTTCAGACCTGTAAAGGAGGATAGACAGTACAATGGCTCTATACACACTGATTTTTGTGATTTGCCTCAGGTGTTTGTTACTCCAGACTCTTTTGTAAAGTCTTCCAAATGCACTATATGCCTTTGCATATAGTGATCAATCTCTTTGTCAATCTTGGCATCTGAGGAGATGATGCTTCCCAGATAGGTGAACTGCTGAACGGACTTAAGCACAGATTTGCCTACGGCAATAATAATAATAATAACAATAATAAAATTTATTTATATCCTGCCCCTCTGTGAACAATCGGGGCGGCTTACAACAATAAAATAGTACACAGTATAAAACAACTCAAAATCCCTCCCCCCCTTAAAACATTATTAAATTAATACAAATTAAAATCAGCATATAATACAATTTATTAAAAACCCTTCCGAGCAAGCAGCATCAGTTGGGAGCTCCAGAAGCAACCTCCAGAGGGGGTTCCTGAGGCCGGGGTTAGCTATTCCGGAAAAGCCTGCCTGAAGAGAACCGTCTTGACAGCCTTTTTAAAGCTGTCTAATGATGTCATTAGGCGGATCTCATCCGGCAGGCCGTTCCACAATTTGGGGGCGACAGCCAAGAAAGCCCTCTGGGAGGTGGTGGCCAGCCTAGGTCTTTGTGGCTGCAACAAATTCCTCCCAGAGGACCGGAGAGCGCGGGGAGGATTATAAGGGAGAAGGCGGTCCCTGAGATAGCTTGGGCCCAAGCCATTTAGGGCTTTAAAGGTGATAACCAACACCTTGTACTGGGCCCAGAAGCTGATAGGCAGCCAAGTGGAGGGACCTCAGAACCAGAGTAATGTGGTCCCTCCTAGATGTTCCAGAAACTAGCCTGGCTGCCATATTTTGTACCAGCTGTAATTTCCGAACTAAGCACAAGGGTAGCCCTGTGTAGAGTGCATTACAGAAATCAAGACGTGAAGTTACCAGCGCGTGATCAAGATCCCTTATTCCAGAAAAGGGCGCAGCTGGCGTATCAGCCAAAGCTGATAACAAGCGCTCCTAACTGTCGCATTTACCTGATTTGTCATCAGGAGCGACGAGTCAAGGAGCACCCCTAGACTGCGAACATAGTCACTGGAGGAGAATGTGACACCATCCAGGACTGGAGATTGCAACCCAATTCTTGGTTTCGGGGCCGCTACCATGAGCACCTCTGTCTTGTCTGGATTCAGTCTCAATCTGTTTTTCCTCATCCAGCCCATGTGGGGATGGTGGTGTTCATCCTGTGGTGCAGGCTCGTAGAGAACTTCCGTTTTCTTCAGGTTGACTTCCAGCCCAAACAGCTCTGCAGCTGTTGCGAAGCAGGATGTTAGGCACTGCAGAGCTGCTTCTGTGTGGGCAACAAGGGCAGCATCATCAGTGAAGAGCAGTCAGGCAGACCTAGGCCCCCAATATATAAACACTGTGGACTTCTTTCACCTTACCACCTCTTTTTTCTGCTTTTCAATGTGCTTTTCTCCAAGTCCCCGCAGCTATCTACATACATTCGACTGCCCTCTCATGCATACCTATGAGAAAGATAGGTATGATCTTTCTCAGTACCCTAGAGAAAGATCATACCTATAAATGCTCTACCATTTTTTCAAACTCTCCCCCAAAAGCCTCCGGGCTAGAAACCATATTTTATTTGACCAAATCTTCATTTCTCTTTCTTATGTATCTTTCTAATGCTAAGACTTTAAAAACTTTCTTTAAAACTATATGCTGAGTTTTTAAAGTCAACAGTGTCTGAGACTACAACAGACAGAGTTTACCACCACCTCATACCAATTGTTTTGGCTAATTTTAGGATATTCAGATCTGTTAAAAAAATAAGTGTAATATTGTTTATACTACAGGCCAAATGACTGGGATAATTTCAAATCCTTGGACATATCCAATGCCAAATTAATTTTTTAGCATTTATTTATTTATTTATTTATTTAAAGAATGTTTTACCTTCTTCTTCAGCCAGAAAAGGCTCTTGAATTATCATCTGCTGCTGCTGTTGTGGTTCAGAGAAATGGAAACTGAAATAAAACATGGCACTGTGGAGGGATTCTGTCCAAGATTCCTATCAGCCAGCCATGTCTTAGTTATTCCATTCCGCAATCACCCCAGTTTCCACATATACCTGCAATAGCTGTTGAGTCTTCCTAGCTCGCTGAATATCTTCAGTTTTCATTGACATATGTAGATTCCCACCATATTTGGGCTTTCTCCTTAAAACTTTTTCTACTTCTGCAAATCTTTTGGCTTCCCTAGGCCTCCTGATGCCTCCCTATTATATGGTAGGTGTATAATGCCTCTTTCTTCCTTTCTTCCTTCCATTCCCAGCTATATAAGGATCTTTGAGAATGAGTTCACTATTAGTACACAGGAGACAAAGATTTTTAAACCTGTTTCTACTTCGGCATAAGTCTTCTTGAAACCAGTGTGCTTTGTTGCTTCTTTATTTTAAATTATTGGAGTATGGGGCTCAAATTTGACCCATGAGGGTGCATAGAAATATATATATATATATATATATATATATATATATGGATAACAAGAGAGGTGGCCAATTCCTGGTGCTGCAGATGAAATTGGATAGCTACTCAAATCCCATCATCCTTTACCATGGGTGCTGCTGGCTAGGACTCATGAGAACCGGAGTCCAACAACATCTAGAGAGCCACATTTTGCCAACCACCAACATAAAAGGTATAGCCAGTGTATGTGAGCTAAGTAAGTCATGCTATAAATATTAAAATTCAGCTAGCCACGATGAAAGCTACAAAGAAAGAAAGAAAGGGAGAAAGGAAGGAGCCTATTTACTAATCAAGGTGCTGCCTGTAAGTAAACAGAGTAATCTAATTTGCAAGTAGGTGACCTATATGTCTGGACATAGCTGATTATTTATTTAACTAATCAAATTATATTGTGTCATTTGATGAAAGGATGTTCCTGCTGCTGACACCATGTTATTTTTTGCAAAAAAAAAAATAAAAAATCAGGTAAGGTGAATTGATTCTAATCTATATTACCTTTGTAACATCAGCTCATACACCTTTAGCTCTGTCCAAGGGAAGCATGAATGTGTTTTGCAAAATTCAATCACACAGGACTAGGTCATAAGAGAGAAATGCCAGTGTTCTTGAACGAAAAGCACCGATCACGACTTGATTAGCTTTGTCTGTATACCAGCAGTTCAAGCACCAGGACTTTTCAGTCTCAGTGCTGAGGCACTGAAAGAATTCTATCTGTGTGTGCATGTGTGTGTGTGTCCATGGTGTGTGTCCATGGTGTGTGTGTGTGTCTTCAAGTTGCCTGTTGACTTGTGGTGAACACATGAATTTTATAGGGGTTTTTTTAGACAAGGAATACTCAGAGTGGTTCTGCCAGTTCCTTTCCTTGAAATACAGCCTATAGCACCTGGTATTCATTGGTGGTCTCCCATCCAAATACTAACCAGGACTGAACCTGCTTAGCTTCCAAGATCAGGTCAGATCTGGTGCCTTTAGGGTAATTTGTGCTTTAAAATGAAGGTATATGTGTTCAGCATTAAAGGGAAATGTAAAAAATCAATTCAGACACATCCATTCTTCTTTCACATCAAAACTTCAAGCATGCATGGAAACCTCTTCAGCTGAGGCACTTTATATTTTGAATTTCAGAAGGCTTCATGAATTCCTACTTAGAGAAAATGCATAAATAAATAAATCTAATTCTGTGTTTTTGAACACACTCTGTTGGGACCATTATTGAGCAAACACGTTGGGTCAGTTCTAACAAAATGTTTGTCAATGAGAGAGTGGGGAGGAAGGAAGGGGCCAAGAATAGAAGGGAGAGCAATTATGTGATATATGAATTTTCTTCTTCATGGATGAGATGAAGAAGTCTACTTGATGGAATATGTCTAAAAGAGAGAGAATTCTTCTCTCTGCATGCTCACAGGTGAGTGAAGGACAAGAAAGAAATTCTGTACTGTACAGGTGCATGAAAAGGAGATTGTTCAATATGAAAGATCAAACTCCCATGAGCATTTGACAGGGGCAGACCTTAAATGAACTCTTGAACTCATTGACTAGGAAGTCCTGTTAAATACAAGGGGACCTATGTACATATTTAGGGAGTTTTGCTTGAGGAACAAACTGGGAACAGATTGCCTAGGGTTTGGATGCTTAGAAAGCAGGATTAGAGTCTAAGGAGTATCTCCAGTCTTTCTATAACCCAGCCTTTCTCAACCTTTTTAATCTGGTGGAACCCTTGAAATGATTTTCAGGTCTCAGGGAAACCCTGCCTAAAAATGTTTATTTTTTTCAACCTCAATTGCTCACAGAACCCCTAGCAATCTGTTATGGAACCCTGTTGAGAAACCCTGCACCATTCTCCCAAGCCTCTAACTTTTGAACCATAGGACCAAGTAGTTTTCTCAATCTCTTCCTAAAAAAAAAAACACACACACACACAAAATATTAAACATATCTGCATTCTAGAAGAGACCTTTGGAAGTCGCTCTGAGGGCCTTCACTTTCCCCTTCCTAATTGCGACTTCTGCTTGATTCTTAGACCTGCCTGTGCTAGATTTACTTACCCCAAAGCAAACCAGCCCTATAGTACTGGGGAGATGAGAAATAGAGGCTTGCACCGCCACTCTCCTAGTTCACAAGGGTGATGCTATTCTCTGCCCTTGCTTGGGCCTTACTCTTTTCCTTCCAGACTCCCACTGTATGAACCGCGGCAGGTCTAATCGCTGCCATCTCTCTGTGACCCTTAATGAGCTGAAGTCCCGGGTGAGAAAGAGAGGGAGAGAGAGAAGGGGAGGGAGGGAAAGAGCATCCCTGTCTCACAGGCAGAGGCGGCAGCAACTGCAAGCTACAAAGAAGGGAATTCCCACTCTACGCAGACACACACACACACACACAGAGAGGGAGTATTTTAGTGCTATAGGAAAGGCAAAGCCGCTTCTGTTCTCCTCCGGTGGGAACCGGACCTTGGGTTTCCGTGCTTCCCGCCTCCCTCAGCTCCGGGCTGAGGGGGGGGGGGAGAGAGAGAGCCGTCTCCTGTCTCTCCTCGCCGCTTACCCTGCGGCTGGAGCACCCAGAATGGGGCGGGGGTGGCATTTCCATGGGTCTCGGCGCGCCAGAGGGCCACGGGAAGGGCAAAATTGCCCGGGAAGTTCTTGGGGGGTGTCTCCGTGGGGGGGGGGGAAGTGAGGGGGGCGGCCAGTTCCTCAGAGCCATAGCGGGAAGGCGAGCGAAGAGCGGGCGAGGGGAGAAGAGAGGGAGCGCTGAGGAAGGAAAGGGAAGCGGGGAGAGCGACCCGAGGAGGAGGCGACCGGCCGTGGAAGTGGCGGGAAAGCCTGAGGTAGAAGCGCTGCCTCGGTGCGAAATTGGGTTCAGTCAGTGGCAGGGACGGGGAGGGAAAAGGCGGCTGTGGGAGGAAGGAAGGAAGGATGGAGAGATTGACAGGCAGGCTTGTGTCGTTAGGTGGTTCTGAGCACCAAAGGCCGGACAGACTCCGCCTGTCTCCTCGCCCTCATCAATCTTACCCCTCTTTAAGCCCCGCTTTTCCACAGAGTCCTCTTCCCAGGCGGCCATAGGGCTGCCGTTTCCCTCACACACATACACACACCCTCCCTCAGTTTTTAAATCTCTCCCTTTTACTTCCAGGTGGAAAACAACCTCGGACATTTGCCTCAGATGACTTGCGCTTCGTTCCAAACCAACAACACTTAAGTTCAGCAGCGGCGTAGTTCTGCCGATGGCAACAATGCCCACCTTTTCATTTTCAATCCGAGGGGCCGGGAGTTGAGATTTCGGGAGGGGTGGCCGGGAATTAACTTTTTGGGGGTGTTGTTCAAGGAGGATATACGGCGCCCTTAGCTTTCGACTACACTCCTGTAGTAAAGAGAGCTCGCTTTAAAATAAGGGCAGATGGCCGACACGAACGAAACTTTATTGCCTCTGATCTTCGACGCTTTCCCTTCCTCCGCCTCAATCCCGTCTCCTGGAATTGGCCCTTCAGCGTCAATGGGCTCCTACCTAGTCCGCACGCCCTTTGGCCGGGATGAAACCTTGCCCACCCCCGACTGCTCCAAGAGGGATCGGGGCCGACTCCCCACCACCACCAAGTCTCCCTCCACGTCCCCTCTCGTGTACACAGACATGCTTGTGCATTCCTCTGGTGAGGCTGGTGCTGCGACTCCTACTGCCAGAGCAAAAGCACTAAACGCCCGTGTGTTTATGTGTCGGTGTGTTGCTGGGAGGGGAAGAGAAGGCACGCAACGAAGTGTAGCTATCTGGCTTGCCTGCTCACCAGGGTACATACACATCTCTCTCTCTCTCTCTCTCTCTCTCTCTCTCTCTCTCTCTCTCTCTCTCTCTCTCTCACACACACACACACACACACACACACACACACCCTATAAGCCATGCTCTGCTTTGACCCTCTCCTCCTCCTTCACTGTATACCTGTCACCTAAAAGAGATTATTGATGGCTTTATATAAATGCATCCCATCTTGATAAGGAAATCTAGCGTCTTAGGGAAGAACGGCGCCGCCACAAGATTTTTACCCTCATTAAAACCCCACGCAGGGAAGAAGACACCGAGAGCGTTGGGATCGGGTCTTCTGCCTTTGAGGAACTTTCTGGACCGGGCTGGGCCAGCAGGAACGAATACGATTCTGGGGGAGAATTTCTAAGCGGGCAGCCCCCTCACCCGGCCCTCCTTGCCGAGCGGTGGCATTACGAGGAGGCCAGATGGTTTTCTCTAGCTACTCCTCCCCACCCACACCCCTCCTCCCGCTTTTTCCTTTTTTAAAAAGGAAAATTTTTAAAGGCGGTTTCCCTTTGCCTAATTTTTTTTATTGGTTCAGATGGCACCCTACCTCCTCCTCCTCCTCCTCCACCACCACCACCACCTTCCTGCCCCCAATCCCGCCCCACCCACCCCCTTTCTTTTCATCATCAGCAAATAAAGATTAGGAGGACAGATTATAGAAAGCGTTCTCCGTCCTCGGCTGATCTTTATTCCAGAGCTTTTGTGATGATATTGATGATGATGATGGCCAAGTGGACAGTTTGATTTTTGTGTTTGGAGCTAGTTATAAAGAATCAATATTATATCAAGGGGCAACTTTCGTGATAAAGGACTTTAACCACTCTGGCTATTCATCATAAGTCTGTAGCAAGCAGATAGGTCAAAAGAAATTATATTGCACTAAAGAGTGTGTCTTCTTATCTCTCCCATACCAGGGGAATAAGGGACAAGCCGATCGATACAGTAGCTGCCGTATACTTCTTGCAATTATCAATAGCTGATTTCGTCTTTTGAGGCCTGTGCATCTATTAATACCAGCTAATAATAATCCCTTTTTAAAAAGCGTATCTGCAGAAGAGCGGAGGGAAACTTTTCCTATAGGAGGGCGCGGCGGGTCACACTCATAACTGCTGAAATATAAGTTGTATTTTAAAAACAGATGCACAAACCTATGCGTTTGTTCCGAGAGGGAAAAAAACGGGAGGGATGAACGTTTGAGTATATATATGTGTGTGTGTGTGAGAGTGAGAGAGAGAGAGAGAATGCAAATATCTGTACATGGATAGCTTATGTGCCTGTTTATAACGCCTCTACCTCGAGTTATTCACGTTTTATACGGCTGGGTGCAGGGCTACCTAACGCAAACGAGACGCCTATGACAGCGGAAGGGAATGAGTCCACACACCTTACTCTCCTCTGCGTTGCTGTTTTTAACTGTGCAAAGCTGCGATCCTAAAGCACAGTAGCTTGAAATGCTTTGTGACCAAAAGGAGTGGGGTTTTAATTCTCAGCCAGTATGGTCCCAGTGGCTTCGGGCGCAGGGTTGCCACGCAGATCTGTCTATACTTACAACTCTGGCCAGAGACTCGCTTACCAGAGTTAAGAACCTCGGTCCTCCTTTTCCTTTCCCCACCCCGGATCTGTTTATTACGGGATCTACAAATAAATGTTGTCTCAGAACAGCCTCGTTTGTTGAGGGGTCCCTTCCTCTCGCGTCTTCTTATATTAATAATCTGGTTAATTGGGAGAGGGAAAAGGATAATACCAGGTGGAAGTATGTGGAAGAAGTCCAAAAGGCGGCCTCTTACCTTTGGAGGAGGCGCGGTTGGTTTTAGTCTGGGAACTTTCGTGGGTATTCTTCTTCCTATTATTCTTATTACTACTAATATTATTGATAGAGGGAAACTGACGGAGAAGGCAAAGGTAGGATTTAGAAAACTCTCAACGCTGGATAAATCTGATGGTGGAGACGATTGCTGTCTGCCTTCCCTAATCCTCTCCCGCCTCCACCACCACCCGCCTCCCCCCCAAAAAAAATGTAACAGAAAGGAAACATCTTTATAATTGACATTTGACATGCTGTTTGGATTAGGCTGTGGTAGACCAAGCAGAGATTTCCCTCTGATGGATACATTTATCATCCTGATTGCTCCGGAGTGGCAGGTGGTGTTATCAATTACCCCTTCTTACCAATAATAATATTAATCTAGTCATATCTCCTCTCAAGTGCGAACGCATGTGACCATCCGTTCCGAAAAGAGAGCCCTCACGCCTTTAGACGACTCTGTGGGGGTGGGGTGGGGGGTGTCTTTTACAACTGTATTTGGGGAAACCCAAAGTTTTCCAAAGAAAAGTAGAGGCAGGGAAGATGGGGGAAAGAGAGCAGGGGTCGGAATGGGCGGCTTAAGAGGAGACCATAGACACTGAAGCTCATATGCGCGGCCACACATATACATCTGAAATAAAGAGAAATGCTTAATGGAGAGCGGGGGGACATCAGCCACCCGCGTACTTGGTAAGACACTTTCTATACACGTGAGTCTTTCTTCGAAGGTTCTGGACTGCAACTGCCAGTCCGTGGCCAGAGTTGTGTGGAAAGACAGGCACATAACACCCGAAAGATTAAACCTTTCACCCTCAACACCCCCCCCCAGAAATCAATCTTACAGATCAGCCTCTCCCCTCCCTCCCTTCCCCCGCCACCCCACTTCTCCATGGTACAAAGGCAAGGGAGTCGCTTAATTGTATCTCTCTCTTTAATGTTCTAATAAAGTACAGTACTAATTGGTAAAATATTATTATTAAGCCGACAAAATGATTACGTGTCTTCTTTGCAGAAGGGGGGGGGGGAAGCACCGTTGCAGAGAGGGGAAGGGCAATTAACAAATTAGATTTAATTGCAGGAGGAGGGGGTGGGTTTGATTAAGCTTCTCCCTCAACCCCCTTTCCCTTTAGTGTGAAAAGTGTTTTACCTTCCCGTCGCCCCAGCATCGTGTGAGGAGGAATGTGGCTGCGAGGGATCCCCACACATGGAGGTTTATAGATTAGCCAAACCTATTTTTATATATATTACGACGCCACACTAGTGGAATCCACGCACGGGATTTCACTTGAGTTACAGTCCCGAGTGGATTTGCATTGAGCTATATACATTTTGGCTCCCTGCAGTTCGGTTTCGAGATTTAAAAAGCCAGGACTGCCGCAAAGTTTCCGCCGCACAAAAAGTGTGTTTGTGTGAGGAAAAAGAGGAGGGGGATACTAATTCAAGATTGGGCAGCGTCCATTCTTTAGAACCTGTGGGGTGGATTTGTGTGTGTGGGGGGGGTCCCCTCATGGAAATGTGCCATTCCTCCGTTTACTCGCTGTTGTGGGCTTACTTCCGAGTAAAGATGCGAAGGATGGCTCTGTAAATGTGGCCTGGGCGTTGGACTACGACTCTGGAGACCAGAGTTCGAATCCTTGCTCATCCATGGAAACCTCCCGAGTGACCTTGGACAAGTTACACTCTCTCAGCCTCAGAGGAAACCCTCTCTGAATCAATCTTGCCAAGAAAATGCCCGTGATAGGTTCGCCTTAGGGTCGCCATCAGTCGAAAACGACTTGAAGGCACACAACACAAAAGTCTGGCGCCCCCGGGTTTGACAAGTGTCGCTCCTCTCTCCGCTTGGTGGAAGAAGAGATGGGAGGAGGGGCGCTCAAACTAGATATGAGGTAAAGAGGGTGGGAGACGCTTCCCGCCAATTCTCCGGAAGGTGACCCATTTCCACAGAATCGGAGAGAGGGGGGGACAGAGTGGCGGCTTTTTGTCTCCAAGCCAGCGCAGGAACTTTCAGAAGTCTGTCAACTCCCAGAGCAACCTCTCGTCCCGTCTCCTCAAAACTAACTAAATCCTGCGCGTGTGCCCGTATTTTCAGATAAATACGCGAGTTCTCATCTCAGGCTGTGCAAATGTCGGGGATAACAATCTGGCAATGACAGCTTCTTTTAAGTTGGCTTGTCATGAAACATTCAAACGTGCCTCCACACACAGACACACAGACACCTTTTAATTTTTCTCATAGAATCCCATCTCACGAACTCTCTTTCTCGCTATCTTTTCATTTTCTTTATATATATATGTGTGTGTGTGTGTGATTTTTCCCCTCAAAGAGCAGCTTCTTAAAGCTCATCCAGGTGACACATTTATTTTTATTTTTTAAAAGATGATGGTTTACTCAAATCCGTAGCTGGGGGAGGGGAGAACATTTTGTGAAGGTAGGAAAGCTCGCCATGGCCTCGGAGGACGGAAATATTGAAACTGAATGGAAATATATGGGAAGAAGGTAATGTCCTGAGGCGTTTTCTCTCTGAGGCCGTCAAAATAATAATAATAACACTAAACACGCCGATAAGGCCAAATTATTATTATTATTATTATTATTATTATTAATAATAATAATAATAGACTCGCGGGTGAGTCCTATTGTTGTTGCCAAATGGGCCTTAATTCCAAGTAAACGTGTTTAAAAATCCCTGTCGGGCTAAATAACGACACCTCGAAGCTGTTTGACAGGAATACCAACACGCCCCGAGAAAAGAGGTGAGGGCGACAGACGCGCCTCCATTTAACGCCGCATTGCGCCGCCGGAGTAACGTCAAGGCCCCGCGCGGCGCCTTTCACCCAAGCTCGTTCTTTCTTTCCGTTCCTTTTTTCCACACGCGGGGGCTGCACAGGGCTGCTTGTTCGGGGGTGGGACGGGGGCGGGAGTCCGCCCAAAAGCCGCCGTAGATCCCGGTTGCCGCTGAGCTGTGTCTCTCCCCGTCTCTTCTTGGTGGGACCTGACAGTCTTCCTCCCGCCCAGCCGACTGGTCTACCTGATGCTGACCCGCCGAGGGGGCAAAACTTTCGGGGTTGTTTGTTGTGTGTGTGTGTGGTTTTTTTAACCTCACCGGAGACAAGTTCGAAAAGCACATTTGGGGATAGGGGAGGTGGGGGGGAATAAGGGAGAACAACAGAAAACCAAAAAAAGGAGAGAGAAAAAGGGGAAAACTAGGTGCCGGTTAAAACGTTGCGTGGATAAAAAGTCTAAAACCGCGGCATAAGCAGAAATGTTATCGCAGGATTTACAGCAATGCTAAGTACTTAGCAGAAATGCTAAGGTTATTTGTTTAGTCCTTTCTGGGCTTTGGTTTCAAATATTGGGAAGTTTTTAAAAAAAAAAAAACCATGGGGGAGGAAATGTCTATTTCCATCTTTTTTTTTTTTAACAAAAAAAAGGGGGGAGCAGTTAAACCAGACTGCTTTAACGTGGGTGGCTGTGTTGATTTTGTTTCCCAACAAACGAGAGGGAACTGTGGGGGTCATCTTGAAGATGCTCTCCATGGAAAAAGAGCGCTGGGTCGACTAAACTCCGCAAATGCGAAGTTCACGCCGCCATCCGTTTTCCCGAAGACAGAAGCTCTGTGGAGGGCAGAGGGGGGCTGGGAGGAGGCGAGGTTAAAGGAAGCGGGGGGGGTGCCGAGGACACCCCTTCCCCCCCAATCTCCTCCCCACGCCTCCTTCTCCCCCATGCTCCCGCGCAAGGTGGGGCGCCTGACCTCCGGCGGGCTCCCCGAGCCAAAGGGCTTGGGGAAGGCGAGAGGGGTCGCGCCGCCGCCTCGGTGGCCAAAGGTTGGCCGGAAGGAAGGCGATGGCCAGGAGAGGAAATGGAGCGCAGACCCCCCCCCCCAACACACACAGAGAGCTAAAGTGAAGGCCGCTGGGGGAAGCGAAAGAAAAGGACCCCCCAAAACTGTTTGAGGCGCGTGGGGGGGGGGAGAAGCGCGTCCACGAGGGGGCGGAGGAGGGAGATGCCCGCCGAGGAGACCGGCGGACCCTGTGCGAGGGAAGGGGAGGCAACTTGTGGTTAAGTATCACGCATCCACAGTTGGGGTTCGGGTGGGGATGGGAAAGGGGTTCGGACCTCGCCTCCCCCCACACTCCTACTCCCTACACAATCCCCTTGGGAAGGAGGTGAGATTGGGAGTGTTGGAAAGGAACGGGGGGAAGGAGATGAAGAATGAAAAGAGGGGAGGAGGACAGAGAGGGCGAGGAAGAAGGTAAACGTGTCAAGGAGGGGGAAGAGCTACTGGTGTGCCCAAGTGCTTGCTGAGGGACGCTCAGGGCCGGCCTGGAGCGGGTCACCCGGCGGCGGCGAGGCGAGGCGAGGGTGGAGAAAGAGAAGGAGGGGCCGCCGCTGCCGCCGCCACACGAGCCGCGCCGCTCCCAAACTGGAAAGTTTCTTCTCGCCGAAATCAGCGCCGCCCCAGCTGCGCGCGTTCCTCCTTTTCCCAGCGCAAGGCGGGGAGGAGGAGGAGGAGGAGGAGGGGGCGTCGCTTGGAGAGCGCCCGTGAGCCCAGCCGCTCTCCCACCCAATCGAGACTTTGCGGGAGCGGCGGCGGGGAAAGTGGAGGGGGCCAGGAGGAGGAGGAGGAGGAGGAAGAGGCGGCGGCGAGGGAATACCCACTTCGCGCCCCCCCCTCCGTCAGCACCACGACAATTGCCTTGGTCCACCACCACCACCACACCCCCCTCAAACATCGCTGGGGGTCGCCGGAGGTTTTCGCTCTCTCTCTCTTTCTTCCCCCCCTCCCCGCTGACGAGAAAGGATTGTCTCTCCCTCTCCAAACAAAAGCGGGATCCAAGCTGAGGGCGCAGCTCCTGTGAAGAAGGGAGAGCCCGAACAAGTGGGGAGGAGTGGCGCCGGAAAGGAAAGGAAAGGGGGGCCCACCTCCCACCCAGAAAAGTCACACGGCAACCTGCCTCAGAGGTTGAGAGACAGAAAGGAAGAAAACTTCCTACTCCAAAGAGGACAGGAAGTGACCACCAGCCCCAGAAAGAGGCAGCGGCGGCAGCACCATCGGAGGAAGCCCTGGACGAGAGAGAGAGAGAGGAAGAGGGGGAGGGCTGCAAAACAAAGAAGGAAGAAGAGGTGAAGGACGAAAGTGGCCCCGAAGTCTCCGGGCTGGGCGGCTGGGCTTCCGGCTCTCCCCACCCCCCGGAAAGAGAAGCAGAAGTCATCCCGGCCACAAGACCCGAGGGAAAGGCAGCGGCGGGCAAGGCGGCGAAGCAAAGCCGGCCAAAGTTGTGGCGCCTTCTTCTAATTCTTCTTCTTCTTCTTTTGGTGCTGTGGCTCTTCCCAAGTCCTCCCGACAGGGACAAACGTGACGGGCCCCGCAGAGCGAGTGAAGTGCGATGCAGACTAACAACTTCTGGGTAAAGAGGAACCTGGAAAAAAGGCACTGAGTCATAGCGAGTTTGGAAAAGAAAAGAGCGGGGAAAGAAAGAAAGGAAGGGCGAAAAGAGAGACCGAAAAGAAAAAGAAAAGAAAAAAAAAGGGGGGGGGGGAGAAGAACGCCACGGAGGCGTCGGCACTGAAGCTTTTTACACTGATGTTGTGTAAAGTGAATGCACACGCCAAGAGAGCGAGCGGGCGGGCGGTCCGTTGGGGTGTGCGTACGTGTGCGTGTGTATGTGTTTTGCTGCCGCCGCCGCCGGTGCCTCTTGCGGGAGGCGCTGCTGCTGCTGCTGGTGCCGGGCAGACGCATCCTTTGGCCGACCGAGGCGACTAATTGCTGAGCGCCCTCCCTCATTTACATATGCAGCCCGAGTTCCGCTGGAGCCGGGCCAATCCGCGCTTGCCCCCAGCATCATTAATCGCCATGCATTATTCACAATCATAATTACTGAGCCCCATGCGCGAGCCGCGCAGCCGCCCCATCCTGCAGCCGCCCACTCAGCACAGCAGCCCCGCGCCCTCCCCGCCCGGCTGAGTCGCCACCGCCGCCACCGCCGCCTGGCTGCTTCCTTGGGTGGCTTGTGACGCCCCCCCCCCTACGCCCCGTTTCCTTAAAAGTACTGCTGGTGAAACCAGGAGCGAGAAAGTGGGGGGCGGTGGTGGTCCGAGGCCACCAACTCGACTTTTCCCCTCGCCGCTGCGCCTCTCTCTTCTTCCCCCCACCCCCGTCCACCCACCCCAACCCACCCCCCGCTTCCCCCCGGCGCTCCACCTCTCGCTGATGTCTCTGCAAAAAGCAGGAGCAAGGGGACGGTTCAGTTAGCAGCATGTCTCGGCGAAAGCAAGCCAAGCCCCAGCATCTCAAATCGGACGAGGAGCTACAAGCGGAGGTGCTTTCGGAGCAAGGTAAGGCCGCCGGGCCGCCGAGGGAGAGGGGCGGGGGGGGGAGCAAGAAAGGAAGAGGAGAGTGGGAGGGCTCGGGGGTTTTCTGCGTGGGTGCCCGCGCGTGTTTCCTGAGCCAGGGGATTTCTTCTGACAGGACTGGAGGAGAGTTGAGCCGCAGGAGGGAGGGAGTCCCTGGGGAAGAGGCGAAGAGGAAAGTTCAAGGGAAGCACCACAGCCTGTGGGGTCTTTCTTTTTTGGGGGGGGGGCGGTGGAGAGAGCTGGTTGGTTTCCCCGCTTCTTCTCCCCTCTTCGGGGCAAGTGCTCTTTTCCCACGACGGAAGCCTCTCCCGGCTCTCTCGCGTGCGTTTCATCGCTTGAATTATGGCTGGACTTCTGGAGAGCGAGAGAGCGGTGGGGATGGGAGTTAGAGCCTCCTCCCTTACCCGCGGCTGGAGGGGTGTGTGTGTGTTGTGAGAGAGGGACTGAACTCTTCCTTCACTTTCCTTCTCTCTCTCACACAGACAGCACAGTACCTCTCCTACCACCCGCCAAGACTCGTGTTGCACACCGTCCGGGCTCATCCCCTCAGAGTTTTACTTTCGACTAGAAACAAAAACCTTCCTTCTTCACCCGCCCTTTTTCTCCCGCCGCCGCCGCTTCTCTCTCGTCTTTCTCTAAAGTGTAAAGTTAATAGAAGAGGGAGAAAAAGCCACGCCGGCTGCGAATTACAACGTCCCCCCGCAACCCCAATTTCTCGGGCGCTTGGAGCTTCTGGCGGTGCTTTCAGTCCCCGGAAGCGGCCCTCACGGAAGCGGCGGCGGCGGCTCCAGTCCCTCCTGAGACCCAATAAGCCCCCCGCGGTACTCCCCACACCCGTCGGGGGGGAAAAAATACAACGAAGCCTGGCAGGTCGGGGCGGGGGGAGGCTTTCTGGTTCTGCTCCCAAGTTGAAACTCTCTGTCTGTTCTGTTGGGTTTAGGGCGGCAGCCTGCGGGGGGTGGGCGGTGGGGTTTAACACCTGAGGTGAAAATGAAAATCCCACGAGGGACGGGCTGGAGGGGAGGAAGAAGGGGGAGGTTCCTGCGGGGGCTTCCTCAGCGCCCCGGGAGCCCAGCGCTCCTCCCTCAGACGCCCAAAGCAAAGACGGAGAAGGCCAAGAGGTCTGGAAGCTCTGGCGTGTGCTTCTCGGCTCCCTCCAGGGAAATAGGCCTGTAGGTGGTTGGGGGGGGGTATGGGGTTGGGTCGACAGGGAAGGGGGTGCCCCCGAATTAAGGAGGGGGGTCAGTTTGGGGAGGGGGAGAGGTTCCTTTTAAATGTTTTTTTTTTTTTTGGGGTGTGTGTGTGGAAATTGGGAATAATTGTCAAGGCCTGAGGTGGTGAAATTGTTCTGGCCTGGGGCAGAGTTTAGGTTGCCTCAAGCCTCCTTTTCCCCTGCCATCGCTATTGCCACAGAACTGCGGTGTGGTTTTCTAGGTGGGTCCTGAGTTCCTAGCAAGGTTTTTTTAGAGGCGTTTATTTGGGCCTTTTGCATGCCAAAGGCTTCCCCTAAAGTACTACTGAAACAGGTTACATCTGATTTCAACAGGGTTTGGTGGCAACTAGTCCAACTGTTCGGGTTTCTTGTTTTTGTTTTTTGAGCCATTTGAAATGTGTCAGGGTTGTTTTGAACTCTGTTAACTGCATGTGGCAATAAAACTTAGCATGGTGGGTTTTCTTTTAACCTCAAGTTGCACTTTTTCCGGTGGTGAAGGCAAACTCTTCCAAAAGAAAGTCCTCCATTCTCTCTTGCAGACAGTTATCACTGACATTTCTAACATAATCAGGTAACCATTGTTGGAATGGTTTTTCTTCTTACCAATCCATGCTTTATCCAGCCTTCTTTCTTTTACTTTACCCAAGAAAGAGAGAACATCTTAGTGCTTCAGCAAAGGAGTTCGATCTGGAAAGGAACTTGACCAAAAAGGATTTTAAACTATTTTAAATAAACTTTACAACCTTGAAGCTTAGGGTAATAGGAATTTACTTCATAAGGTTAAACTACAGCATCTGTTAGATTGGAAAATGTTCAGAGTTTTTATCACTTCCTGTCCCTAAAAGGACTCCTAGAGAACTGCAAAAACACAAGTGCAAAAACCTTCTTGGATAATGGTAGCAATGCAAAGGCATTGAAACAAGTTCCCTGGGTTTAGAGCTCAATTATAATATTAAAAATAGGTTTTAAACAGCTTTTTGGGGGGTTAAAAGCACTTTAATGTAAACAGATTGCCATTTATACCCCTCTTCCCTACAGCATTGTGTTTTTTAAAATTCCTGGTAGATTCTAAGGTCCTTCTCTTAAGAATTACAAAACATTCTATTTTAAAAAGTTAACATGGGGGAAATCCTCACTGTCTCATTATGACACTTCTCCTGAGTTAATAAATTGTAGAAAATTGTTCAACTAGGAGGGTTTTTTGTTTTGTTTAGAGACACTTATATATGTAGCCATGTCACCCTAGATTAGAACAGGAGATATGCTAAAAAGAAACGCTTGCATATGGTGTGTAGATTAAGGACAAAGAATCTTTTTGTCATGGAAATGGTTTTTCTCTCTTTTTTTCTTTTTTAGAGGTTTTGTTTTGTTTACTTCATCACATAGAATTTCTCACACTTGGTTTGTTTTGTATTGCCCTCAATGACTACATGATCAAATGAATGGATTTATTTCTGCCGAATGAGAAAGACAGTCTTTCCATCAAAAGGACTACATTGCATCCCAGTGAGGAATTTTAAAGCGTTATTATTGTGGTCCCTGAATAGCTCAAAATCGGCTTTCACAGCAGCCTTAAAATGCAACAATGTAAATACTTCTCTGCTTTAGAATGTTGTGATCAAAATGTGTTATGCTCCTTTAAAAAATAAAATATATTTTAATTCATAGACTATAACATTTCTCTAGGCATTTGGTAACAAGGTAGTCCTGATTTGCACATTACACTTTCGTTTTCAGAAATATGAATAGAGTGGTATATGTAAATTACAGTATATATAGCTATATGAGTTCAGTGTTCATTATTTACATCTAATTAGGTGTATATATCTTTTATCTTTAAAGGAGTGTAAGCAGTTCAATATACCCAGGAACAACAAGCTGCTAAAGAGTTCAGACATATCTTGTAAAGTCAGTCCTCTTCATTTCAGTTTACTGTTATAGTCAAGGCATTGCTACAGTTCCTGATTTTTGTTTTGCAACAGGCCAGAAACTAGCCTACACCATATCAAAAGGTTGTACTATATTTTTAAATGAATTGTTATTTTGAATGTACAGTATATTTAATCTTAGTTCTCCTAAATGTTTTTAGCCTATTAGTTTTATTATTTTAATTTACTAATTTATTATTAAGAAAGCATTATTTTATTTTATTTTATTTTTAAGCATGGGAATCTCATTCAGTGTTGCATTTGAAGTGTGCTTTCATTAAGAAAAGCTGTTAAGACTTAATGTTCTTTTTTTTAAAATAACAGATATTATGTTACACAGTAGCAAAAAGAAACCTGACAGACAGTTTGACAGAGTGGAGGATAAACATTAGGCCATATTTAAAGCTATATGAAGGCCAGTCAATTTAAGTGGCAGTGTCACAATAGAAGTTTTAGAAATGCATTAAAGAATTGTTGATGTATCATGCAGTGCAACTTTATTTCATGAAACGGAATATTTCCAGGTATGTGGGATGTGACAACTATACAGAATAACATAAGTTACCATTTTGAAATGTTTGTTGTGGAAAAGATAGCTCATGCCTTTGGTAAGTTGGAATATGAATGCTTACATGCAGTGACTAATTAGAATCTGCATAGCAGTTTAAGCTGCTGACAAGTAGTGAACAAAAGGCATTTATGCACAAAATGTTTTAGAGGATGCCATATTGAAAAAAATGGTCATTATGAAGAGTGGCACAATAACTGAAGGAGTTGTTATAAAACCCAATATGGTGAATTTGCTGTTCTCTGTGCTGAATGAGTTTAATGTGAAATATCAGGAGACATTACATTCCCATTGAAATGATTCTCTCTAAATCAACAGATTACTAGTACCACTGTTTTGTTAAAGCGAAACACTGTACACACTTCTAACCAAATGCATTCACAGTGGGGGGTTTTGGCGGGGATGGTGGTGGTGCTTAGCATTCACAAAGTGGAAAATTGTTGAACAGAAATGGGATTCAAAATAATTATTAGACAATATTTTGAGAATATATTTTGTTCTATTTAAAGTAACATTATTAAAAGCATGTCTTAGATTTAGAAAGAAGTAACTCTTATAATAATGTCATGTGACTGGTGAAACATTGTAAGGAAACATTTATCTTGTACTAAAAATGTTGCCTTATACTGAAATTGTTTCCCTTGAAATTATACTCATTGGGATTCATATTCTTATATTTGAAATTATATATTGTGAACAACTGGAGGCCCACTCAGGTTTAGATGTTTTGGAAGGTTTTCTAATACTTTCATTTCTTTGTAATACAGCCAATTATTTGTAGATTTATTCATCATAAGTGAGTTGAACATTTTAAAACTTATTAATGTCCATGGAAATTATAAGATTAAGAACTGTGGGTGTTACTTTCTATTTTTCTATGACATGTAATACTCTTCAGAGCATGACAGGAGACGGCAATCATAAAATTAAACATTAAGTTGTATGACTTTCAGCAAAAAAACCACAACCCTATTTAAAACAAATATCAGGTCATTGTTTTTTCAGTTTATAAATAATCTTTTTAAAGATCAAGTTGATTAATCATTAGCCTGAGGAAACGGAATTTACTTATTTTGCTAAAGTACTTTTGCACCTATAATACACAGTTGCATTATGGTAATTTCAATAAATGTTACCTACCATTTAAAAACTCAGAGTATGGCTTAGGAGCAAGAATTAATTAAAACATTGAACATCTTAGTATTCAAATAATAAAGCAAGTTAAGAGGTGCAGATTCCTTTGTGTGTTAATACCAGAAATGTCTCCTCAAGGAAGCAGTGAAACATATGTCTTCCTTGAATAAGAACATTAGATTTTCTTGGAAAATCATTATAATTTATACAATAGATATGAGCTGATTGTTCCTATTCCTAAAAATGTGTGTTGGCCACTTTATTTGCTAAAATGTTTTTAATTATAAACATTCTTAACATTGTTTCTCTTTATTTTTAAATATGAATATTCAGAAATTACGAACAGTCAGAATTTAATTGGATACTACATCTGTTAAAGCATTAAGAAAACAGAGGGTTTCATTTCATTACATGATTTGTTGACTGAGTGCCAAACCAACAGTAGCATATCTAGAGAACATTCATTAGTAAGAACAAGATCCATTCAGTTTTGCTAATAATAGAGCAGATCTGCTGTGATATTGGATTAAGTAGCTTCTAACACACTTTGAATAAACCAGGAACTGGGGGAGGGTGAGGAATAGAAAATATTGAAGTGATGTGTTTTGTTTACAAAAGTATAATAAGTCTTAGAAATAGTGAATGAAGATTTAGGTTTCATAAAAGGATCATGTGTTACAATAAATGTCAAAATGCAGATCCAAAACTATGCTATTTTAAATTTGTAATTATGGTTAAACTTCAAATGAAAAAGATTGCTTATTTCACTTCTAACATTTCTATTATAGACAAGGTTTATCATTAGAAGGTGTTTTTTTTATTTTCTAAGAAAATACAATTAAACATTAGTGAAAAGGAAGTTTATGCTGTTCTCATGAACTTGTTTAAGAGCAATCTCCTTGAGCTCTATAGGATTTTTGAAATCATAGATCAACTGCAGAATTATTGCCAAAAGTAATCACAACCATAGCATACTATAGAAAATATAAAACAGTAATGATCTCCTTTTTTCCAAATACTTTATCAGCAAAGAGCACCAGAGAAAGTGATTCTTTTGTCTAATTACTGTACTGTATGTAGCAACAGCAGCAATACAGAACTCAAAACCAATTCTTGTTAAAAGACAGGAAGAAAAGTTTTGACTGTTCAGGTTTTGTTTTTGTTTTTTTAATGAAAGCCCACACTGAAAAAGGCAGAAAAGTGTCTATATGTTTTACAAATTAAATGCAGTGTAAACACACACACTTTTAGTGTTCAGGAGCACTCCTTTCTGTTTCCTGTGCTTCAGTGCTGAAAGCACTACAGGGAAGTTTTTTGTTTGTTGTCAGTGAAAAGGTGGGATTGCATGGAGTGCCAACAAGCATCCAATGGACTCTCCCTGAGGGTGGGTAGTTAGAAGTGCTTTGACAAGGTTTGCTGATTTAACCTTTGCCTGCTTTGCCCTGCCAGGGGTGGCCACTAGATGTCAAGCTCATAATACAATTAGTACATCTGTGCAGTTGACCTTGGCAAGCACAGCTTACCACTTGTTCTGTTAAGTGTTAACACCGAATCTAAGTGTTAACTGGAGATTCTCGTGAGTTTTGGTACATTCTGTGCAGCTTATCAAATGCCCATCTACTTCAACATGAGTGTTTACAGTCCTAAAGAAGGTGGAGGGTGGGTTCTTTTATGCAAGCTTTAATTGCTTAATTAACCTTGCCACTGCTGATGCAGCTTTTCTTTAGTTAATTGTAATGACTTGCAATTCTTTCTCTTTAAAAATCCCTCAAAATAACAGATTCTAACCCTATATTGAATTATGTATCTGTATCAGTATTTCATAAGCACAATGGCAACTGATTTATTTTGTTAGGTTTATTTATCTGTTCAGAAGGGTTTTCAGTGCTGAGGTAGACCAATGAAAATTTACTAGACTGTCAAGGCTGGAGTTCAGAACTGATTTGGTAACATGTACATATGCAAATATCCCCACTGCCATTAGTGAGGCACCTATGATTGGTTCTATAGAAGAGTCTATGGCATCAAAATTATAATCAGTGTTTTCTGTTTTCAAACTTGTAAGCGTCAATATTAGTTATTTAGTTTAAAAAACTAAATGTACATAGACTATGTACATGAAATTGGGAAGTCACATTAAACTTCTGTAAGTTTTTCTGTTATTCTGTTTTTCATGTTTCAGCATGAAAACATGATATATCAAAACAATCAAAGCTTTGTTATTAGTACCTAATGAAACCTCACATTCCAGTCTAAATACAAGGAAATACCAGCTAATTTATAATGAATGAAACCTTGATATAATTGAACATGTGCAATTTTAAACTTTGCCACAGAATCTGTGGCTTAAATCCTATGGTTAGTTGTTAGCAGTGTCAAGCCATTGAATCATTTAGTTGTATCTACATGGTGACCCGCTATTCAATAAGTGATGGAGTATATATACTCTAGGTTGGGACTACCTGCCAGGATTCAAGCTATTGTTTACCACCTGTTAACTAAAAATGCACTGTTACATTTTAATGTACAACACAAAGATATGGTTTTCTAGGTAGTCAAAACAGTGTGAAATATTTGATATCTTCCTTTTATGTTCACAGAAATGTCCTAGTTTTTCCTTAGATGTTGCATATGTTTTAAACAGAAAGCATTTAGTGACTATTCCACAGGTAGCCGTTAACTTAAATCTTGAAATTTAGGCCACTAGATAGATCAAAATACACTTACTAGGTCAGTGAAAGTTTTGCATAGCAAGAGTGCCCTCCACTGTTCACACTCATATTATCAGCTTATGGGGGTCTGCAGAAAAGGGACAGAAATTTTTCTATTGAGTCTGGAATTTCTTCTACGTTGTTAAACACAGTAGGGGTCTCTATTTGTCTCCTCCTGTTTCACAGCTTGGGCTCAGTATGTGATAATTCATCTTTCTTTATGGGATTCAAAGCTATCATAAAAGGAGTTTAAAAGAATTAATTTGAGAGAAAATGTTTTAATTTTTAAAAGATGTGATTCATATTTGAGAGATAGTACTGCTAAAATGAAAAGACAATTAAATTATCTGTAATATGAATACATGAGATTGGAGTTGCTCGGTTTAAAAACACCAAGAGATAATTGGGAATTTTACAGCCATAATACAGTTTTTAATAAGTAAAATTATGTTTGAAAATACAGTGGAAAAATATTTTGTCATCCCAACAAACTGAATGTGAAAAATCTGTCGATCTTTATATGAGTAGTTGTCAGTAATCAGGAAGCTTAATTGGATGAAAAAAATGGCTAATTCCCATGTTTTAAGATGTATTACACTTTCAAGATTCTACATCTTTGGTTTCAGGGTTAAAGTTATACACATTGTACAGACGAGCATATTTTTGGTTCACTTTGAATTAGTAGACATTTTCTAGGAATTGGCTAATGGGACTTATTTCTGGGGTGAGGGGAATGAATTTATTTCTAAATCCATACAAGATTTTCTATCATTCTCATATGTATATGTATATGTATATATATGGGTCTCTCTGATTTTCAACCGAGATCAGGCGAACAAGCAACATTAACCTGTGAACTATAGCAATTGTGGGTTCCCCCCCCCATAAACCCAACGTTTTTCTTTCTTTTTCCTGTCAGTAACTATGTCCAGTTTGACATGGGTTCAATAGTTTAGCAGAATATGGGAAAAAACATTAATGATACAGCCAGATTATATTAGAGTATACCACATCTATATAGCTAATACATTTAAAGGATCTCATATATAAAATTAGAAATGATATAATAAAAATACAGAGACAAAGATTATTTAGAGCAGAATAGTTTTTCTGTGGTATCCACCTTACAGAATACAAAAAGCTAAACTGTATGACTTTCAATACCTGCACATACACAAACACAGAAGCACATATGCCTTTGGAGGTGAGGAAGCAAGAAAAGGCAAATAGGCTCTCAAGAGTTTTATTTGGCATGCACAAGCGTTGCTTTGTTATCAGAGGCAGGGCAAAAAGGGCATGATATCCCGCTTTTTTAAAAAGGCCCTTTCTAGTATTCATCCTCCAGATAATGCAGATTATAGGATTTTTTATTTTGAAAAATCTTTTAGTCTTGAAGATAATTTCATAATACAGTTGTCCTTTCATATTTGCTGGGGTTTGGTTCCAGGACCTCCCATGGATACCAAAATCCGTGAATACTCAAGTCCCATTATTATCATTTTTTAAAGAATATTTTCAAGCCATGAATACTTAAATCCGTGGATACCAAATCCATGGATATGGAGGGACAACTGTAGTTAAATAGAATATTGAATCCGTTCTGTTATTATTAGGCTGTAAAAATCTGTACTAATTGCCGTGGAAGGGAAAAATATATCTTTCTCTTTAATAAAAGTTAGAACAAGATACCAGAATCCTTTAGATGCAAAAGAAAAAAGCAGACATAAGTATGAGTTGAAGACGTTTTCTAATGTTAACTAAAGATGTTGCCTATTCCATCTTTTTCTCCCCCCACCCCTTTCTCTCTCTGCAGAGATGAATGTGTCTCATATAGAAGTGTATTGCTTACCACCTAAACATTTGACAAGTACCCTTAAAGGTAATTCAGTACTTGCTTACAATGATATTGCTCCACCAAGGTATTGAGAATTACTGGAGTGTCAGTTTTCACTGGCATTCCCTGCCTAAAATCTGGTCCAACAGCTCAGTCATCTTAAATTCTCATTGAATTTAATATAAATGTTTTGACTTAAATTATTGCTATGGATCACTTTGTGTTTGGCATGGGTACAGAAAAATTCTTCCATGTCATGTGGAAATCTTCCTCATAGGTACAGACCAAGACAGTACATTAAAGCCTTAGTTTAAGTCAAAACCAGTGATATATAGAAAATCAGTGATTTATAGAAAACATGTATGAGTCATGGCTAAAAGTTATTACCAAATTCTTTTCCAACTTTAAGCAGATCTTCTCCTATCCCTAGCCTGATGAAGATTTCTGGTGAACTCAAAATATTTCACACATCTGTAGCACTTTCATTGTTCCTAATAAAGACATTGGCAAGCCTGGTTTTTAGATATGTTTTTTTTGATGGACTAGCATATCTATCTTTGTCCATTAAAATCTATGACACTGAAGCAAGTTTAACTGATTTTAGTGGGATGTGATTGCAAGCAATGGGTTTATAAGCAGCATGTTTATAACTTCCTCAAATTCAGCTAAGAATCCAGATTTTAAAATCACTTTTGGGTGCATACCATTCAAAGTATTTTATACTGACCTCGTTACATTAAATGATTGTGTGTGTGTATGTGTGAGTGAGTGTGCATGCATACATTCCTGCTAATAAAAGTTTTCAATTGTTTTACTTTAAATTTAAACCCTGATCACAGTCAGAATTCCAGCTCTGTAATATTAAAGGTTGAAATGACAATGTTGGAAAGCTGAATGTGATCAGAGTTTAACTTGTCCTGGACAAGCATATTTAAGCAGCATAAAAATGTTTAAGGCAACAAAATGTTGTTTTAGACTATTTTAATGAAAAGCACGGGGGAATTCTCTTTAAAAATCAATCACAAACCCTGATTCTGTAGGGATTTTCATCTGAATAATCAGAAAGCAAGGAGAGAACATTAATTGCTAGTTTCGTTACTATATATTTAACTCTTCTATTATTTATTTATTTCTCTGAGTAGTTTTGATAGCCTTAATTTGTCCTTTGTTTTCATTTTTACAGAACAATTAGATATGATTATTTCAGTGCAGAGTAGTATTTTTATCTGAATTTTGGTGTATATAAAAATAAAAGTTAAATTCCTTAGTATATTGGGAGTAAACTGCATATTATTCTGAACCTTAAATGAAAATAAATGCTAATCTTTTATGATTTTTTTTTCTTTCTTACAAGGATTGTTACAATCATAGCCTAAACTGGCTGTATGTCAAATGTGATGCACATTTTCTGTTAATCTTCAGAAATATTTTCAGTATTAACATATTATTTCTTAAGACATGAAACTTTTAAGAAAACTGTCCCTAGGTTTGCAGACTGTGATTTTTTTTAAGCTACTATAAAAGAAGCATTTTTGAAAAAATTATCTTCACTATAGCTCATTTTAAATAGGCTGCATTTATTTCTCAGTTTTTAAATGAAACTTCACTTTTTTGGCAATAGACAGTAATTTAAAAGGTAAATATTGTCTCATCAGTCAACCTTGCCGCCAACATAATGACGTTTAATGTAAAGTTTTCCATTTGTTTTGTAAATTCAGTGATAAACCTGGGCCCAAGATAGTCAGTAAAATGAATGTCAAAATAAAATTTGAACTTCAAACAATATAATATTTAGCTACATTGGCAATTTAGCATTTCCCAACCAAGGTTAGATTAGTACATATTGGAGTATCCCATTATATCCTTTTAAATAAGATTAGGGGCTTGTCTAAATGGGCAATTTACTCCATCTTGGAGCCTTGAAGTCCTAATGATGCAAGGCTTTTGCTTGTTCTGCCCTTAGGCTGTCCTCATGATCCCAGGAAGAAAGATGGGGAAAAACAGGGTAGGGCCCATTACAGTATTTTTAAAAAATACTTGGTAAAATCAGTTCTAGCCAGCAAAAATGGATGGAGCCCGTGTGACCACAGGAGCCCAGTCTGGCATGCTGGCTCATCACTAAAGCTGCCCTCTGCCTCACTCTTCCATAGCCAGGAAGGGCCCCTGCAGTATGTGACCAAGGCTGGTCACATGCATGGAGCCTTGCTCAAGAGCTTCCTGAGGTCAGAGTGTGTGACATGGAGGGCAGTGGTGATGGCTGCAGGGACAGGCTGGCATGCTCATCTGGATTCCGGCCCATAAGGGAGGGAGGGGCCAGATCCATGGGCAGAATATATTGGTGGGAAGTCAGTATATTCTGGCCCATGTAGATGAGCCCTAGGGTAAGACAAACAGATTTATGCAAACCACTTCCCATTGAGCTTTATGGCTGGGCAGGATTTTTCCGTTAGTTTCTTCAACTAGGTCTGGTACTCTACATCAGTTTGGGTGTTAAAAACCATGGACAGTACCTTGACAGGCAGAAGAGGACTTCCTTCCCATAGCAGCCCCTCTGGTCCCATGTTAATGTCCATAGAGGGACTCTGATTGGTGAGCTTAAGTGTTGGAAGGATGGCAGATCCCCCCCGCTCCAACCCCCCCAAACCTAGATGAGGATACCTTTCCTTAGAGCCAGCATGGTGTAGTGGTTTGGGTGTTGGACTAGGACTCTGGAGACCAGGTTTTGAATCCCTGCTTGACCATGAAAACCCACTGGGTGACCTTGGGCAACTCACACTCTCTCAGCCTCAGAGGAAAGCAATGGGAAACCCCCTCTGAACAAATCTTGCTAAGAAAAAGCTGTGATAGGGTTGCCGTAAGTCAGAAATGACTTAAAGGCACACAACAACAATAACAGAAACAACAACATACTTTTCCTAAGTGGAAAGATGACAGATCCTGGAGCCACCCCAATTGCTGCAAAAAACACATTGCTTCTCTTTAAACAGTGTACCTGTATTTCAGTCCTAAATTCACATCCTGAGAACTGACCTCTTTAAAAACAGTTATGGTTCAGTTCAGATATCATGCCAGACTGTGGTTGGTGCATATAAGTTATAACCAAAGTAATGATTTGAACTTCCAAACGTATAACTAAACTGTGCTTTAGAGCTGCTTGTCTGTTTTAATTCTCCATGTGCTCAGCAGTTCAGTCCCTAGGACCAGTGGCCTCCAAGGACAGTGTGATGGTCCTAACCATTGTTTCCTTTTCAGAAATACAGCTACCAGAAACCATGAATTTAATACCACTCTAGGGTAGCATTTCCAATTCTTTTCTTTTGTTGGCTGATTCAATTCATGGCTTGAAGTTTGACATCATACTAAATCATAGGTAATTTTTCTTAACCATGTATCAAGGATGGCAGGACTTAACTTTTTTACTCTTATACCCTATAGCTTAATCTGATGCTGAATACCTTTTGTCATATGGTGGAATGATGCACCATATATGGATATAATATATCACATAGCTAATTGAGAATGAATGGTCTGAGAAAGAATTAAGTTTGGGGAGTACAAGTCCAAAACTGGTTATATTGAGGTACACTGCTGGAGCATGCAATCTTACAAACAAGTACTGATTTAAATTGTAAGTAGATATAATCACAGTCACCAGAAGTACCCAGTAAGCTTGTGAATTGGCTTAGAAAAGTTGCTCATCAATTACTGTCTTCCTCCTTCCTCAGTACTGCAGAAAAATGGGAACACTTATATGAAATTTCTAGGCATGTACTAATATAGAAATTAAATCTGTAAAGCAAATGAACATCGAATGGTAGACTACTTTATAGACTATTCCCTGATTAGCTATTTGCTCTCCTTTCCTTGAGCTTTGAAATTAATCCATTTTTAAAAAAGAAATGACAAACTTTTTGTGCCATAAAAAGAGTGGTCTTATAAGGCAAAAACCTAAAAGATTAGTAGATAATAGAATCTTTTGTGCTTTTTATTGGCGATACATGCTGCTGTCTTGTTTTTATTATCACTAGTATCAAAGCATCATTTTGTCTGTAATAATTTGCTGAACTACAGCCATAAATAATTATCATATTCATGAGCACAGGTAATGCTTTCATTTCAAACTGAGTATGAAAGTAGTTGCTTTGCCTTTTATTTAGATGACTATTTTATAGCACAACAGCTAATAAACATATTCATAGATAGCAATGCACACTGTATTATTGAGGAAGTCCATTTGTATAGATTTTCATATTAAATGGCTGCCAGCTTTTCTGTTCTTTACAGAAAATAACAATATATAAGGAAAAAATAGAAAATAAGACAAAAAATCTAACAGAAAAGTAGTAGTACCTGTTCCATAATGAAGCTGAAAGTCAAATGCTATACTTTAATCATTGCTCAAAGATGATGCAGACATATCTACAGCATTTTACTTCTGTTCCCATATTTCTAAATACTTCTGTACCTTCTATACCACTGTTTAAAAGCTGGTATCACTGGAATTAGACAATACTATTTGCAAGTAAATATAAGGAAGATGGAAGAGTATTTTCTTGGGCTGTAAGTTATCTCTGTATAATTGTGGAAATATGAAGTTACAAATTGGTGGGGGGACATTCATTTTAACTAGTAGGACAAATAGCATTTTTATGATACTATGTTAGCTTTTGTATTCTACTCTAATAGAAAAAAGAGAATAAAATTGTCTTTCCCTCAAATGAGGAGTGTTTCCTTTTGTTTACAAAATTTGGAATTATTATAACACTTTCATCAATATTTAAACATTAGTAATACATTAATGCATATTAATGTAATTCATAATTTGGTTAACCAAAAATAATCACCATTAAATAAGTAATCAGTTGGCTGCCCTAATATTATGTCCCATATGTTATTGTACTTTTGCAACAAATAAATAATTTGAGCACCATGTATTATTCAGGAATTTACACCCACATGTAAAATCATGTTTTATGTGAATTAAATGGAACACTGTACGGGGATAGTCTGTGAAATCATCCTCCAATTACAGAAATGAGAGTTCAGCCTTTAATGTCAATAGTATTAAAGGAAGCTCTTTACATAGTTCTTCTGCTTACCTTCCATGTAGATCAGCTAGCTGTGCTTTTGCTTCCAGCTATTCTCAACTTTAATACAAATAACACACTTCATTATTTGCATTGCTATTTTCTTTAGGTGATTTGTATTCTACTATGAAGATGCAATTTAGGTGCAGACTTTTGACCAAAAACCACCCACCAATGCTTTAAACTTCCAGCTGGTGGAATGGGGGGAGGGATTGGAAGTATCAGAATTGTAAAATCAGTCTGAAAT